>JAEIFZ010000252.1:0-457500 GCA_018904035.1 Zaprionus ornatus
ATATATTTATGCATATGTATTTTCGGTAATTGACATGTGCATGGAAAAGAAGAGTTGAGAAACAGCTCGCGCTTCACGCTCGCATCGTTTGTCCTTTTCTTTCCTACGCAAGTACAATAATTTAATTCTGACGTCATCGACAACTTATCTAATAACTTTATCTAGTAACTTCAGTGTTTATTGTCCGATCGGATTGCAATTTGGAGGATAAGTTCATATAGTATTTATCTATATATATACTAAAGCAGAACGTTAAGAAATGAGTAAATCGCCATGTAAATCAAAATTGGCGGTTTGCGGGGGCGGTAGGCGTGTTATTCCAAATTGAAAATAATCTTGATCTGCGTATGGTATACAGGAATCTTCATTCTAAATTTGGTGCCCCTAGCTTTTGTAATAGCTGAGATCGGCGCGTTCATCCAGACAGACGGACAGACGGACGGACATGGCTCAGTCAACTCGGCTAGTGATCCTGAGCAAGAATATATATACTTTATGGGGTCTCCGACGCCTAACGGGCAGAAGCGTTACATACATTTTCACAAAGTTAGTAAACCCTTTTTTGACCATTTTCAATGGTCCAGGGGTATAAAAATTTTATCTAGAAACATTAAAGATTCAACAAATATCACTATACTAAATACCTAAAAACAGTACCGATTGTTAGAAGTAAGATAAAATTCAGGAATAATGAAATTCCTCTTAAAATAGCAATATTCAATATTATTATTAATATTTAGATTATTTCATTATCTGTAAACAAATTACCTATGTAAATACTTATAAGTCCATCAACAAAAATCTTCAACTGAACAAACAAAAATAAACAAATCAGAAAAAGCTATTGTATAATTCAAACCTATTCGAAGACATAAACAAAATTAAGTCAAACAAAATGCATACCAAAATAAACTACAATAAATGTCAACTAGAATTAAGTGTAAAGATATTAACAGTGCAAGTATTTTAGAAGTCAAAAATTTTAAGTTCATCATTTCGCAAATACCCTATACCTTGTCAAGCAAGCACAATCTGCAGCATTAAAAAATCAAACTATGTTCAGATTATCGTCGCCAGTGTACTAAGGCTTATACCTACAGATGTTCCAAACGATAGGCCAGTGATCCTCGTTCAACCCATACATTTGTTACGGTCCTCACTCCGCGCTAGGGGGGGGGGTTACCATAACAGCGACAACCTTGTCTTTCATCTCGAATTCATCTCTACTCTGTGCATATCAACGAACGGGATCATAAGCACCGACGATTAACAATAGTGACATACATAAATATCTAACAAAGTTTTCCTCTCTACTCTGTGAGCTTGATGCTAACGGGATAAAAAGCTCTAACGCGTAACTATAGAAGCATGCATAACTATTTTTAATAAAGTTTCATCATTCTGAGTTGTACCACCTACTTAATCAGTCGATCGTTTTAATTATCCGCATAGAAAATTATCTATACATATAAATATAAGAAAATTCATACGTACATAGATATGTATACAGATACACATCGTTACCTCCCACCGTCTCGACCTAAGGCAATCTGGCAACTCGCGCGATAAGCAATCAAAATTCTGGGCAGAATTTACAAGTTACAAGGGTAAGACTAACACCAAAACGGGCGAAATGAACTCAATCCAAAGCGAACCCGTAAGAACACTCCAAAGAGACAGAGGGAGTCACAATCCGGGAACCGACAAACACCGCCCAAAAAGCAAAAGGTGCTGCCAGGGCTGCCATTGAGGCCATACTTCCTCGTGCAGCCACTAGCAAAACTGCGCAACCGAAAACCAAAAAAAGGGTCAGACAGGATGCAATCATGCTGACTGGCAAAGGATGCACATTTGCCGGCCTATTAAAATCAGTAAGAAGTGACCCTTCCCGTCAACATCTGAGTGGGGATATGCAGGCCATTCACAAGACGGCAGGCGGAGATCTGCTTCTTCACCTCAGCAAAGCCCGAGTCCGCAGCACTAAGGAACTAGAGGATGGCGTAGGCAAGGCTTTTGGAGACCGTGCAGCGGTCAAGTCACTGGCTGACACAGCCCACGTTATCATCAGAGACTTGGATGAGTTGGCCACTATTGAGGAGGTTCAGAATAGAGTAGAGTCTGCCCTCGATGAGCCCGGGGTCGCGGTCAGATCCCTTAGGTGCACGGCATGCAGAGAGCATTCTTATCATTGCCAATAGTGTCGGCAAGAAAGTTGGCTGAGCTGGCAAAGATTAGAATTGGGTGGTCAGTCTGCCGCATTCAGATGAAGTAGCGACCCAAGCGATGTTTTAAATGCTTCGAGTTTGGCCACATTGCTGCCAACTGCAAGAGCAAGGCCGACCACATAGGCAAATACTTTAACTGTGGTCTCCAAGGGCATAGTGAAAAGAAATGCACAAAAGCGAACCTTCTTTAAGGAAGCTTTGAAAAACTGCAAATGTTAAGGTTCTTACAAGTGAATCTGTTAGCCCAAACGGTACGGGAGCTCAAGATCGTTGTCTGTATTCTGAGCGAACCTTATAAAAGTGAGAGGCACCCAACCACGAGTCAGTACGCAATAGACTCTTCGGGATTCGCTGCCTTATAGAGGCCACAATCTTAAGCTGGATATCTTATGCAAGGAAGATGAGTTCCTAAGAGCAAAAATTAGAGAGTTCTGGATATACAGAGGCTAACTTACTTCCAGCCTTTCGCTACAGAGATTCGAAAACACCCTGGACAGAATTGCTCAGGACGTGAGTGGAAGCCAAAACATTTTGATAGCAGGTGACGTTAACACATGGTCTGAGGAATGGGGCTGCCCATCGACGAACGCGAGAGGGAGAGCACTCCTAGAGGCCTTTGCAGCTCTAAATATCGTACTGCTCAACACTGGAACGAGCAACACATTCAGCCGAGGAGGAATTGGATCCATTATCGATCTGGCGTTTACTTCCAGCGCTTTAGCCAGGCAGACCAAATCGATTTTAAACGATGTCTACACTGCAAGCGATCACCTAGCCATTGTTATCGAAGTCGGATCTATGCAGTACCCAAGGACCCACCACCACCCACAAGCTGGTTGTAAAGCAGACACCCTGAGGGGGAATGAGTTCGAAGCGGCCTTTAACCCACCTCAAATATCGGGCAATGCAAACTTGGCAACAAACTCCTTGATGCGTGCTTTAGAGGTAGCGTGCAACTCCAGCATGGACAAAAAAAGATGTTACAGGAGGCATCATAACCAAGTATACTGGTGAACAGACGAGATAGCAATCGATAGGCGAGCTTGTATTGCAGCCCGCAGGCACTACCAGCGATCGAAGTCAGAATTCGCGGCGCTGTGTAAAGTGACTGTCAAGAAACTAAAAGCTGTCAAGCCTGCCTCTTCGATGAATGCTGACGTTATGCGGACGATACTCATGGCCCTGTTACCACCGCCCGCCCGGACATGAAGTGATAGTTGCTATTGCAAAAAAAACTGAAGATGACAAAGCGCCAGGACCCGATTGTATTCCGAATAATGCGCTCAAACTGGCCATTGAACTCAGTCCGCGCACGTTCGTGGATCTGTTCAACGTGTGCATGAAGGAAGGAACTTTTCCAGACAGATGCAAAGCGCAGAAGTTGATATTACTTCCAAAACCCAACAAATTAACTGGAGAGCCATCATCCTATAGGCCTATCTGCCTTATAGATTCGGTAGGAAAGTTATTGGAAAAACTGCAGGCAAACAGGCTGGAATGAGCCATAAGGCAAGCTGGCGACCTCGCTCGGATGCAATTCGGGTTCAGAAAGCAACGATCTACGCTAGACGCCATCTCAACAGTCGTTGACATAGCGGGCAGAGCTCAGGAGGGAACACGATGCGTGCTGACGCTTGATATAAAGCGGCAAGCTGGGCGAAGCTTTTTTTTTTATTTATTTATTTATTTGGTTTAGCTTATAGTCGAACTATGATCAGTCGACGAAATAACCGAGTTTAATGTACCAGAGTACTTTAAACGCATGATTGAAAGCTATTTTAAGGATATTGCAGTACCACACTTTGAAAAGAAATATGAGCTATGGAATTACCGGATGTGTACCACAGGGCTCAGTCCTCGGACCCTTACTGTGGAACGCCATGAACGACGGCAGACGGATGCTGCCCCTTCCAGTAGATACTACCGTTGTAGGCTTTGCTGACGACGTTGCCGTAGTAGTGGTGGCCAAGCACGAAACCGAGGAGAAGTACGGAACTGCAGTTTCCACCATTAGAGAGTGGCTAGTTAGAGCGGGACTTCAGCTAGCGGACCACAAGACGGAGGCTGTGCCCATGAGCAACAGGAGCGCCGTGGAAAACATCCAGTTGACTGTGCGCTCTACGGTCATCCAGTCGGTGAGAGCTATAAGGTACCTGGGTGTCTATCTCGACGCAAGGCTTTCCTTTAAAGAGCACCTAAGCCAGGCAAGAGCAGCTGAACTTGTGAGAGGCCTAAGCAGGATAATGCTCAACACAATAGGACCTATGCAATCAAGGAGGCAATTTCTTCTGGAAGTGCTGAAAGCAACTATGCTCTATGGTGCTCAGATCTGGGCAAAGGCAACAGATACCAAAAGCACCCGATGAGGACTTGAGTCTACCTGCAGACTCGGAACTCTAAGGCTCTGCTGCGGCTTTAGAACGATATCAGACGCCGCATTAGTCATTGCGGGGATGATACCGATCGATCTGCTGGCAGTCGAAGCATAGGAGATATATGTCGATATGTGAGGAAGTGGGTCGAGAGGAGACACGGACAGTTAAATTTTCACTTAACTCAGCTGCTGAGTGGCCATGGCGTATTCAGGAAGTATCTGTACCGCTTTCGACATGATTCCTCCCGGAGTGCCCCCTATGCGCATTGGACGAAGACGCGGAGCACATTCTACTGCATTGCCCTGGATTTGAAGAAAGTAGGGCGCTGCTCTGCACCAAAATAGGAGGTCCTCTCAGTAGCTCTACGCTAGTGGAGAACATGCTTGATAGTGTCGAGAAGTTGGCACCTTTGCAGAAGGCACGATGAAAACACTGCGAAACGTGGCCGTACGGGGGAGATTGCCCTAGGAGGCATCCGCTCAGATCCTGCGTGCCAATGCTCCGCGCAGTACCACAGGACACCTGAGCACCACTTTATTTTTTACTCTCACACCTATACCTAATCCTAGCTTTAATCCAATCCTATTTTAATCTTAATCTTAAACTGTTGCAATATCAGAAAAAACAAAAAAAAAAAACACAAACACTCACACTCACACGAGACGCGAAGAAACTCAGCTTTCTGATATGGTCGTGAAAAATATACGCTATATCTGAACAATTGTTTATCGCACAGAGCCACTTCGGGGTAATGTGCAATTGTTCGGCTGCGCGATCGAAAGCGGGTTAAAAACACGAGAGCCAACATTTTGCAAATATATGAAAATTTTGCAATATTTTCTGTGGGTGGCCCAGCAGTAAAATCAGCTGTTGGTGGTCCACGGCTGTAAAGGCTAATCCACTGTCAACAAATAAATGAATAGGCCCGCAGGTGGCTTTGCCTCCACTGACGACGACCCCTTCAGGAGGAGCTTCAGAATGTCGAGGTCCCCAACAATAGGAGCAGAATCAGCGGTGCAGGAAGTTGGAATCCCAGTGCCGGCGGTTGTGACGGATGATCAACCGATGTTCAGACGACGCAGTGCTGTAGAGCTGGAGTTCTACGAGCAACCAGAAAGGATCGGATGTTATTAGCGGTGGAAAATCGCCAACTGGATCGCCCATACGGCTTATAGATCAAGCCACTGCGTTCAAAAACGACGACCTACGGAGCATACTCGACGGGATAAGTGGTAAAAGCAACGTGTTGCTCTCCGCTTTCGAAACTCAGCGCCATGTCACCAGAGAGACCAAGGGCGTAGTAACTGGACTCTCGGCTCTTATGAACAGGGCGATCGAACTCCAGGAAGTCATCGCTAAGGAGAATCGTTCTACGACCATTGCTACCAAAACCCAGCCTCAAAAGCCTAGCAAAAAGGCTATACCCAAAGAGCAAGTGCCAAAGATGCAGGTGCCCAGACTCAGGCACCCAGGCCGAGAAACTATCCGGCTGGCAGTATCATACAACGAAAGGCCAATCCCGGTGTAAAGGTGTCCAATTCATGCAGCTATAAATCTGTCGCCAAGGAGGCTAGCTCTTATAGTGAAGATGACGGAAGAGGTCTCCTACGCTGAAATGATCCGAAAACTAAAAGCCGACCCGAACCTCAGAGAATTTGGCAAACATGTCCGTAAAATTCGTAGAACTCAGCAAGGGGAGCTGTTGCTGGAAGTAGAGAGGAAAGCCTCCGAAAGCATCCCCAAATTAAAGAGCGAGCTGGAAGCAACGCTTAAAGAGATGGCCTCGGTACCTACGGGTGTACAAAGAGTAGCACTATCCTGCAGTGGATTGGACAAGGCTACAAAAGCAGATGAACTCCACAGCTGCCTGGTCACTCAATTCAGGGGCATTCTGCCCCAGAGGACATCAGGGGTATACGCAGGGTGCGAGATGGGACACAGATAGCCTCTATCCTGATGACTGCAAACGATTCGATTGTGGTCCTTGAGAAGGACATAGTAACCGTTGGATAGTCAAGGTGCCGCATCATCAAGGACGACCGGCCCCATTGTGCAACGACCAGCAAGGCGACCGATCACACAGACTGCTGTTTGCTTTGCGGCACAAGGCAAAGGGATGTCTTGCACAACCAAAATGCCTAATATGCAGCGACGAAGTGGACAAAAACAACACGACGGGCTGCTATGCGTGCCCGACCTACAGAGCGAGCCTTAAAAATGCGAAGTCTGATCATAATGCAGGACCAAATTAATATTAATTAATATTATCCAGCTCAATGGGAGCAGCGAAGAGCGCTGACCGGTGATCCGCTCAGACCAAGCGGCTTGATCGCGGGTATGATGGCGAACAGGAATGCATGGGAGCTGGGACACAGCATCATCAACAATTTGATAAAAAGAGTCCGAGCCGACGAGATGTCCAACAGAGCTGGAGGCTGATGCAGACGACGCGTTCCTGTGGGGTGGCGGGAAAAGAATACTACTCGTACCTCAGCGACACCGGCTTGTCGTAAAAGGCGACTAAAGGGTTAAAAGACTTGCGGCTCTCGGCCAATTTCTAAGGAATGGAGTGTGACCTGGCTCATCGAATTCATACCTTGACTGTCAGTTCCGGTGAGCTGGTAAAATACCGAAGAGCATAAGGAGGATTATGTTTTAGTACGTAGGCATAACTTTAATTAAAGAGTTATGAATCGTGCATGCCACCTACGGACGGTAGGCGGTGCCAACCAGACAGGCATTACCGAAGGGGCAACCACACATCTGCCACCAAATCCACCGGTAAGGCGGTACCCACAACGGATGACTCCAAGCCGGCAAGCTACGTGTCTGTCGCCAAGGACACCAGCAAGAACGAAGAGTGGACCAAGATTAAGCCCAAGCACTTGCGTAAAAAACCAGAGGCGCTAGTTCCGAAGAAAACGGAAAAGGTTACGTACGCTGATATGCTTCGGAAGATGAAAACAGACCCGAGCCTCATCGAATTCGGCAAGCATGTGCGTAAAATAAGGAGGACTGAACAGGGAGAACTACTACTGGAAATATTGTAGAAGAGAAAGCCTCTGCAGACATCCCCAACTTCAAGAGTGAACTAGAAGTGACGCTCAAAGAGCTTGATTCGGTACGCATGGGCGCGCAAAGAACTGCGCTAATCTGCAGATCTCCATAGTTCGCTGGTCTCCCAATTTTAGGGCATCCGCCTAAAACCAGAGCATGCAAGAGGCCTCCGCAGGATGCGAGACGGGACCCAGATAGCCTCTGAGCTAATGTGCGCGAACGATGCCATTGCAGTTATCAAACGGAGCGTAGTAACAGTGGGATGGTCAGGTTGCCATATAAATCAGGATATACGCCCAATAAGATGATTCAGACGCCTTCAGTACGGCCACCGGGCTCCCAACTGCAAGTCTGTCGATCGCTCGGACTGCTGCCTACGATGCGGCGTGCATGGTCATAAGGCAAAGGGCTCCGTAGCGCCACCAAGATGCCTAATCTGCAGCAGCGACGTGGACAAGAACCATGCGACAGGTGGTTCGCATGCTACACCTAAAAAGCCAACAGCACAGGAGCTAATAGCCGCCATAATAATGCCAGAACTTATTAACATCATTCAGTTCAACGTCAACCATTGCGCAGCTGCACAGAACCTTTTGGCTCAGATAGCGATGGATCGCAATGCGAACGTAGTTCTTCTGAGTGAACCATACCTTCCTGGTGTGGGTAACTCAGGAGTTCTGCCAGATGAATTAGGCAAGGCGGCCATTAAATGTTCAACTAGCCTATCCATAGAAGAGTGGGAGACCGTAGCAATGCGCGGCATAGCATATGCGAAAATAAAATGAATTCACTTCTACAGCTGCTATGCTCCACCTAGCGATAGTCCGGAGCAATTCGATGACATGCTTGAAAAGCTTTTTGATCATGCAAGTGGGCGCAGACCAGCAGTCATTGGTGGTGACCTCAATGCCTGGGCTACAGAATGGGGCAGTCGGACTTCTAATCCAAGAGGATGAGCAGTGATCGATGCCATGAAACTGCTAGATCTCGAATTGCTAATCGAGTCCGTCGTTTAATAACGACAGAGATACGTCTTTCATCGATGTCATTTTTGTTAGCAGAGTGCTAGTGGCTAACTCGAACTGGATGGTGCAAGAGGACATAGCGCTGAGCGATTATATCCTGATCTCCGAACAATGAGGCCGATATCCAGACAGCGTAGATAGGCGCTAGGGCCAGTATGGGATATCAGGAAACTGGATGAAGACATGTTGGCATACCAAATCGAACTTATGGAGACCACACGCGGAGACCATGGTGACTGCGCTCATGGATATGCTTACCGCAACGTGCGATGCGTTGATTCCGAGGAAAATGAATGCGAAATGTAACCCCCTGTCTACTGGTGGAGTGTCTCATTGCACCAACTTCGGACGGAATGCCTGAAGTCGAGGAGGCAAGCGCAGCGATCCAGAAGGCAACCGCACCACGCCCAATGCATTGAGACATATAAAGCGAAGCGAACTGAGTTCCAGAACGGCATATCTGCAGAAAAAGCGAATGCATTCATGGACCTAATTGCAAGCGTAGACGACAACCCCTGGGGACTCGCTTATAAAGCCGAAAGGAAAGGAACCAACCACCCTGACTAACATCGAGCTATTTCTAAATCAACACACTTTATGGCAACCCGCAGTTGACCCCCCCACCACGATTTTCCGTGTACCATATTACAACATGTGAAGTCGTCGAAGCAGCAAAGAGGATCAGGCCGAACAAAGCTCCCTGTATTGATGGTATCCCGGGTGTGATCATTAAAGCAGCAGCCACCGGGCGTACCCGGCTAAAGGCGTAATTGACAACTACTTCAGAGACCGTGTGTTATGGTATGTAACAGAAGCTGGTCTAAGAAGTCACCAAGTCTCCGCTTGTGTTCCCCAAGGGTCGGTACTTGGACCGATCTTGTGGAACAATATGTATGATGGGATATTGAGCATCAGTAAGCCCAGAGGTGTGGAGCTGCACTGCTTCACCGATAACGTTGCGATAATAGCGGTTGCCAAGACAATACCGGAACTCCAGGACAACACTAATGTGGCGAACAGGTCATCGAATGGCTCGAGAAATTCGCACTAGGAATAGCTGCGCAAACGACCGAAGTAGTCCTGTTGAGCAGTAGAAAGTCCGTTACGGGTATGCATGTGTAAGTCAAGGGAGTAGAAATCGCCTCAGCAGAAACGCTGGAGTCCTAGTAGACCGTAGGCTCTCGTTCAAGGCTCACTCAATGTATGCGAGCAAAAAAGCAGCAATGACAGCTGCAGCCTTGGCAAGAATCATGCCCAACATGGGAGGACCCAGATTGCCGGCTAGGAGACTGCTAGTGGCGGTTACAAAGGCAGCGCTGCTTTACGCTGCCCTATCTGGAGCTGCGTTTCCAGCAAAGTAACCTACTTGGATAGTGCCCGCGCAGTATCACGGTCAATGGCTCTCAGACTCATCAGAGGCCTTAGAACCATATCGGATGACGCAGCGCACGCTCTTTCAGGCATTACACCATTGAATCAGGCAGACCATTTGACATGAGTCGCAACGAGGACGGTGGACGTACCAGCTTATCCCTTATCTAACGGAGTGGGATGAGTGTGAGCACAAAATGGTGGACTTCCACATGACCGAGTTTCTCATGGACCATGGTAATTTCTGAGTGTACTTATTTAAGTTCCACCACGAAGAAGGTACAGCTAGAGTCGATCGATGTGGCTTCTCTCAGCCCGCCAGGCTTGATTACCGCTATGATGGCGTTGGGGATAGCACACACGAGATCATCGTCACGATGATGAAGCGTGTCCGTAAGGCCGAGATGGCCAATCGGAAATGATGAATGAGGAGTACTCCCGTGTGGTGGCGGGGCAAGAATTCTACCACAGTACGCTCGGCTTGTCGTAAAAGGCGACTAAAAAGTCAAGGAAGGAGCGTCACGCTGATGTACATCGCGTAAGAAGATGGAGTGCGATTCGGCATCACATCCTGCTCAGATTTCAATTTCCTGCCGTATATATAATTAAAAAAAAAAAAACATACACACATACACCCGTTGGCTGGTCTCGCTGTCGCATCATTCAGGACACACGCCCTACAAAATGCTTTAAGTGCCTTGGATTCGGTCACAGGGCTATCAAGGAGCCTGGTCGGTCAGACTGCTGTCTTCGATGGCGAACGTGGCCACAAAGCAAAGGGCTGTGAAAAACAGCGAGGTAGACAGGAACCACCCGACAGGTAGCTTTTCATGCTCAACCTTTTAAACGAACATCATAAAAGGAGCTTTGAGCCGCCACGATGATGATTAACATCATCCAGCTAAATGTCAACCAATGCGCAGCTGCACAGAGTCTACTGACCCAGACAGCGATAGACCGCAATACTGACGTTATACTCCTGAGCGAACCGTACGCCCCTGGTGTGGGAAATTCAGGAGTGCTCTTCGACTCCTCAGGAAAGACGGCAGTCATATGCTGCAGCAACCTCTACATAGAAGACCAGGCAAGCGTGCCAATGCGTGGCATTGCGTATGCTAAAGTGAATGGCGTTCACCTGTATAGCTGCTATGCCCCACCAACAGTCCGGACCGACGTTTAACAACGACAGAGGCACATCATTCATCGATGTCACCTTTGTCAACAGAAGTCTAGCCCCCACCGCTAAATGGAGGGTTCATTAGGATGTAACACTGAGCGATCATGCCCTCATAACGTTCACTGCCCGCACGTCATGCATCTCACAACGACAGGCAAGAAGTACTCTTGGGTAAGCATGGGATATTAGAAAGCTGGATAAGGACATGCTGGCATACAGCATCGAGCAATTGGAGGTACCAAATGGACAGGCGGAAACCATGGTCGCGGCACTCATGAAAATGCTGGAAGCGGCATACGATGCAGCGATGCCACGAAAGAAGAAGAGCGTTCGCAAACCTCCGGTCTACTGGTGGAATGGCTCCCTAAACCAGCTACGCTCGGAATGCTTCAGGGCAAGGAGACAGGCACAACGAGTCAGAGGATATCCTCAGCACGCCCGATTGCATGGCATGTGGCGCAGTTTTTTCTCAAAATCATAACGACCACCAACTTCTAGTTGCATACTCATCTAGAGCATTTACTAAGGGTGAGAGTAATAAAAACACAACCGAGCAGGAATTAGCAGCAATACATTGGACAATAACCCGCTTTGAACCCTATATTTACGGTGAGCATTTCACAGTCAAAACGGATCATAGACAACTCACCTTTTTGTTTTCAATGACTAACCCTAGCTCAAAGTTGTTGATAATTTATATACAAACGGAGTTTTGATTCAGATAAATTTTTTCAAAGGCTTGAAAAGCAGGCCGGTATATATAAAATTAATCAACTCAAATTGGCACAAATTGGAAAATATTTTTGAGTTCATTTCAATAAATAATTTCAAAGAAATGGGCAATAAAATATTAAAAAGCTTAAGAGTAGCGCTACTAAACCCGGTGACCTTAGTTAATAGTGAAAAAGAAAAAGAAGCAATTTTGTCTACACTACATGACGATTCATTACAAGGAGGTCATACAGACATTTCAAAAACCTTGGCCAAGGTCAAAAGACATTATTTTTGGAAAGGTATGTCTAAACAAATAACAGACTAAATTAAAAAAGGTTAAAAATGCCAAAGAGCTATAATAACCAAGCATACAAGGACACCAATGATTATAACTAATACCCCTGAACATGCTTTCGACAGAGTGATAATGGACACTATAGGTCCTCTACCAAAGTTGGATAAAGGCAATGAACATGCAGTCACCCTCATTTGTGACTTAACTAAATATTTAGTAGCTATACCAATTCTAAACAAAAGCGCAAATACAGTCGCTATAGAAATTTTCGAATCTTTTGTTTTGACTTACGGTCCGATGAAGACGTTCATTACGGACATGGGTACAGAATATCTGATTTGTGCAAAAATTTTAAAACTAAAAATGTAACATCTACCGCTCACCACCATCAGACATTAGGTGTAGTAAAAAGAAGTAATAGAACCTTAAATGAATACATACGATCTCACATATCAGTTGATTGGTATGTCTTCAATATTTTGTCTATTGTTTCAATACAACACCCTCTAAGGTACATAATTATTGCCCATATGAGTTAGTGTTTAGTAGAACAAATAACTTACCAACACATTTTAATAGTAAAAATAGCATACAACCTATTTTTAATATAGACGATTATGCTAAAGAAAGCAAATTCAGATTAGAAGTAGCATATAAGAAAGCTAGAACTATGCTTGAAATTATGAAATTATGATTTAAATACATAAAACATAGAAATATCAGGAGATATAGTTTTATTAAGAAATGAAGTAGGACATAAACTAGATTTTAAATATACGCGACCCTATAAGGCAGAAAAGATAGAAGAAGGAAAAAATATAATAATATCAAACAATAAAAATAAAAAACAAGTAGTACATGACAGACTTAAGATTTATTATTCATAATTTTTCGTCACGAATTAAAAAAAAAAAAATTTTTTTATTATATTTATATATTTTTACAAATGCAAGAAAAATATAATATACAATAAATAATAAAATAAAAATTTAAACGAAAAAAAAAACAAATATTTAAAATAAAATAACTACACTATTTTTCATACGGAGGGAGATGTGGTATGCGTACATAGCGAGCATTTACTGTACTCAAGTACAATGACTTAAATTAATCAGATATAAGGACAAACACATTGGCAGTGCAGTGTAATATGATTACCCACTTATAAGCCACACTGCATAAGTGCATCGTCAACATTCTTATGCTAACCAAACGCTATTACATAAACAATGCGCACATAGCATACTCTCTCAATATTCACTTTGAATTCTCATTTGCTGTTGCTTAGCAGAACAGCAATACATACAATATATACAACATAAGAATACACAGTACAGCCGTTTCTCTGCTGGCTTCATCAAGCAGCCAAGACGCATTACTAGACGCGCAAATAGAGTCAGCTGGATCCCTGAAGTACCTGGGAGTTCTTATTGACCATAGACTGTCATTCAAGGAGCATGCGAGATACGCCAGCACGAAGGCAGCTATGTCAGCAACAGCATTGACAAGATTCATGTAAAATGTAGGTGGACCCAAGATGCCGGTCAGGAGGCTGCTGGTGGCGGTCGCGAAATCATCGCTTCTATACGCTGCCCCCATCTGGAGGGGTGTCACGAACAAAGTGACCTATTTGGATAACGAGTATGCAGTATCACGGACCTTGGCCCTTAAACTGATCAGAGGATTCAGAACTATATCCGAAGATGCAGTTCATGTACTTGCTGGCATCCCCCCGATTGACCTAGAGATACAGGCCCTATACCTAACTCGAGAAGGTGTTTCCGGAGAAGAGATCAGTGTCTGGCTTTATGGAGTATGGCAGACTAGGTGTCAAGACTCACTACAAGGGAGATGGACCTACTAGCTGATCCCAGATTTAGCGGAGTGGGCAGGGTGGTGGACTATCACTTGACCCAGTTCGTCACCGATCATGGTTGCTTCCGGGGGTACCTCTTCAGGTTCTGTCATGTGGACTCAGCCCAGTGCCTGTTCTGCACCGACTCTGTCGAAACAGCGGAACATATCCTACTGCACTGTGTTAGGTTTCGTACAGAGCGAGAGATGTTGGAGACTCTTACTGGAATTCCGCTCAGCCCGAGAAGTTTAATGCGCACTATGCTGGCGGACAACACCGTGTGGGAGAGGGCTAATGGCATCATCATCGGCATGATGAAACGTGTCCGCATTGATGAGATGCCCAGCAGACCCGATGGATAAAGAGCACTGCTGTGTGGTGGCGGGGTTAGAATTCCACCTCAGAGGGCTCGGCTTGTCGTAAAAGGCGACTAAAGAGTCAGCGAAAGAGCGTCACGCAGAATGGCGACGCACAAAGTGGGGGATTGCTATCTGGCACCACATCCTGGAAATATAATTTTTGGCAATTTTTCCTTTTCGCTGCATCAGACAAAACACTTGATAGCGTTGCCAATTTATCGCAGTGGGCCATCTCGTAAGTTTGGCGTTGTTAGCATTCTTTCGTTGCCACCATTCTTGCATTGCGATCATTTCTGCGTTGTGATCTTTTTTGCGTTGCGATCATTTCTGCGTTTTTCGTTGGACACAAAATTCAAATTCGAATTTGAATTAAAATTTGAATTAAGAATTTAAACTTGTTTCTGATTCCTTCGGAGCGGACCAACCTCTTAGAAAGGAAAAGGCTCAAAGGTCGCGGATAGACTAATAATCATCCTCTCGCCGTTCTGGTGCCTAAGCAGAGGCTCTGGTGTCCGGTTAGAGGCGGAATAAACCTCTACTGGTAAAACGCCAGGAAGAAATCCGTGGCCCACGAGGGATCCCTTTCTAACCTTGGTGACCAACAATCCGTAGTCCGCCCATTATATCAGATGGTCAGAACGGGGGGGGGGCAGTGCCCCCGATTCCAACGACCCGTTCAGGAGGAGCTCCAGACTATCGAGGTCCCCTACTAGAGGAGTCGGAACTCCAATTCAGGGAGCGAGAGGTGAGCAATCAGCCCCCAGCCGCCGAACACTAGCGACTGCAGAGCAGCTGTACAGGTGGAGACTTTGGCCCCTGCAGCTTCTAAGACTGCCACAAGTCAGATCTAGATCGCCACATCACTCGTCGGACCTGAAGATAGAGGACCTGAGGAGCATCCTTTTCAAGATGAAATGCAAGACTAACGCCATTCTATCCTCGTTCGGCACTAGGCGGCACGTAACGGGCGAGAACAGGGGCGTTCAATAACAGAGCGATAGAGCTACAGTAGGGTACCAATAATAAGGCCCCACCAAGGAGTACTGCCACTCAAGCTTAAAAACTAAGCGCAGGTATACCGAAAGTGCTGGTTCCCAAAATGGGCAACCATACATCTGCCGCCAAGGCCACCGGTAAGGCGGTAACCACAACGCGTCTATCGCTAAGGACACTACAAAGGATGAAGAGCCACTAATCCTGAAGAAAACGGTTGAGCTTACTTACGCTGATATGCTTAGGAAGATGAAAGCAGAACCGAACCTGAGCGAATTCGGCAAGCACGTGCGTAAAATAAGGAGGACTCAACAGGAAGAACTACTGCTTGAAATAGAAGGGAAAGCCTCTGCAGACATCCCCAATTTCAAAAAAGAGCTAGAAGCGACGCTCAAAGAGCTTGCTTCGGTACGCAAGGGCGCGCAAAGGACTGCGCTAATCTGCAGCGATCTAGACGAGGCTACGACGGCAGAGGGTCTCCATAGTTCGCTGGTCTCCCAATTTCAGGGCATCCGCCTAGAACCAAAGGATGTAAGAAGCGGGACCGAGATAGCCTCTGTGCTAATGTGCGCGAACGATGCCATTGCGGTTATCAAACGGGGCGTTGTAACCGTGGGATGGTTACCATGCCGCATAATCTAGGATATACGCCCAATAAGATGCTTCAGATGCCTTCAATACGGCCACCGGGCTCCCAACTGCAAGTCAGTCGATCGCTCGGAATGCTGCCTACGGTGCGGCTAGTGGTCATAAGGCAAAGGGCTGCGTAGCGAAACCAAGTTGCCTGATCTGCAGCAGCGACGTGGCGCATGCCCCACCTACAAAGCCAACAGCAAAGGAGCTAATAGCCGCCATATTGATGCCAGAACTAATTAACATCATTCAGCTCAACGTCAACCATTGCGCAGCTGCACAGAACCTTTTGGCTCAGATAGCGAGCGCAATGCGGACGCAGTTCTTCTGAGTGAACCATACCTTCCTGGTGTGGGTAACTCAGGAGTGGTGCTCGATGAATTAGGAAAGGCGGCCATTAAATGTTCAATTAGCCTATCCATAGAAGAGTGGGAGACCGTAGCAATGCGCGGCATAGCATATGCGAAAATAAAATGAATTCACTTCTACAGCTGCTATGCTCCACCTAGCGATAGTCTGGAGCAATTCAATGACATGCTTGGAAAGCTGGTTGATCATGAAAGTGGGCGCAGACCAGCAGCCATTGGTGTTGACCTCAATGCCTGGGCTACAGAATGGGGCAGTCGGACTTCTAATCCAAGAGGATGAGCAGTGATCGATGCCATGAACCTACTAGATCTCGTATTGGTAAGCGAGGTACTAGTGGAGGACATAACGCTGAGCGATTATATCCTGATTTCCGAACAATGAGGCCGATATCCAGACGGCGGAGATAGGCGCTAGGGCCAGTATGGGATATCAGGAAACTGGATGAAGACATGTTGGCATACCAAATCGAACTTATGGAGACCACACGCGGAGACCATGGTGACTGCGCTCATGGATATGCTCACCGCAAAGTGCGATGCGGTGATTCCGAGGAATATGAATGCGAAATGTTATCCCCGTCTACTGGTGAAGTGTCCCATTGCACCAACTTCGGACGGAATGCCTGAAGTCGAGGAGGCAAGCGCAGTGATCCAGAAGGCAACCGCACCACGCCCAATGCATTGAGACATATAAAGCGAAGCGAACTGAGTTCAAGAACGGCATATCTGCAGAAAAAGCGAATGCATTCATGGACGCTTGTGTTCCCTAAGGGTAGCGACCCAAGACCGATCTTGTGGAACATTATGTATGATGGGATATTGAGCATCAGTAAGCCCAGAGGTGTGGAGCTGCACTGCTTCACCGACAACGTTGCGATAATAGCGGTTGCCAAGACAATACCGGAACTCCAGAACAACACTAATGTGGCGATCAGGTCATCGAATGGCTCGAGAAATTCGCACTAGGAATAGCTGCGCAAACGACCGAAGTAGTCTTGTTGAGCAGTAGAAAGTCCGTTACGGGTATGCATGTGTAAGTCAAGGGAGTAGAAATCGCCTCAGCAGAAACGCTGAAATACCTGGGAGTCCTAGTAGACCGTAGGCTCTCGTTCAAGGCTCACTCAATGTATGCGAGCAAAAAAGCGGCAATGACATCTGCGGCCTTGGCAAGAATCATGCCCAACGTGGTAAGACCCAGATTGCCGGCTAGGAGACTGCTAGTGGCTGCCCATATCTGGAGCTGCGTTTCCAGCAAAGTAACCTACTTGGATAGTGCCCGCGCAGTATCACGGACTATGGCTCTCAGATTCATCAGAGGCCTTAGAACCATATCGGATGATGCAGCGCACGCTCTTTCGGGCATTACACCCATTGAGAGAGGGGATTACCCAGAAATAGATCAGAGAGTGGATTCGAAGAGTCAGGCAGATCAGGTGGCATGAATCGTAACGAGGACGGTGGACGTACCAGCTTATCCCTAATCTAACGGAGTGGGCTGAGTGTGAGCATAAAGCGGTGGACTCCCACATGACCCAGTTCCTCACGGACCATGGTTATTTCCGAGGGTACCTATCTAGGTTCCACCACTTGGAAACAGCAGATCATATCCTTCTGCACTGCTCAAGCTTCGTCGAGGAGAAGGTGCAGCTAGAGGCGCTCACTGGGGCACTTCTCAGCCCGAGAGGTCTAATTGCCGCTATGATGGCGGACAAAGTCGTTTGGGATGGGACTCACGAGATCATCGTCACCATAATGAAGCGTGTCCGTAAGGACAAGATGGGAGTGCACGAGTACTCCCGTGGGGTGGCGGGGCAAGAATTCTACCACAGTACGCTCGGCTTACCGTAAAAGGCGACTAAAGAGTCAAGGAAGTTGCGTCACGCTGCTGTACATCGCAAAAGAAGATGGAGTGCCACTTTGCATCACATCCTGCTCACCAATGATACACAATGACTGGCAGTCTCGGTGAGCTTGACAAGGACGGAGGTTCTTGTTTAGTACATATTCATAATTCTCTAGCTAAGGGTTATGAATAGTGCATGCCTTCTAGGGACGGTAGATGGTATCTTTAGATGATTTCATTTTCCTGCCGTATATATTATATATTAAAGAACAACAAAAAAAAAAACAAAAAACAAGCCCACACGACGAGTTTTGACAAGTTTTCCACGCTTAAAACAGACCTAATTGTTTTCCCGCTGCGCGATTTTGCTTGTAATATCGTAGACGAGGCAATATATTTGAAAAGCTGTGCGAGGCCATGTCGGAGTGACATCCTGTAGTTTGGATACGCATTTTTACCGAAAAAACTGCACAAATTGACGAGTTCTCGTCACGTTTTGGCAATCTTTTAAATCTTTGTTGTTGTTGCCCTGCTGATAAAACAGCTGACGGGGGTTGCAAAGCGATCGCAGTATTTGGCGTTGCCAGACAGTTCCTACAATTGGGCGCAAAGCGCTAAATTTAAATTTTAATTTGAATTTAAATTGAATTTAAACTTTAAACCGACTATCAACCTCTCCTCGTTTCGGTGCCTAAGCAGAGGTTCTGGTGTCCGAGCAGAAGCGGAATTTAACCTTCATCGATCAAAGCCGAGGCCTACGTGGCATCTTTTTAGACTGGTTCTCCCAACGCAGATGCTAATGATTAACCTAATGCTAATGGACAGTCCAGCAGTGGGCCCTGCCCTCCACCTTCTCCCCTCCGGGGTAAACAACATAAACATCGAGCAGGAAACTGATCGTTTCGCAAGAAGAGCAACACTCCAACGGACTCCACAGAAGTAGCAATATTTGAAAACATCTCTAAGCGAGGGCCAAGAAGAATACGAGCCGAAATCGGTAATCGCCAAAATGGGAAATATCTTGGAGGGATTGTCGCTCACAATTTTTCTTAAGGCCCAGCGCCACATAAATCAGCTTACGACGGATGAAATCACCAACCTCATAAGCATCCAAAAGAGGGCTGAAACGCATTGCGCACGCGCGACAAGCAATCAAAACTCTGGGCAGAATAGTCAATTGGAAGTTACAAGGGCCAGACAAACACCAAAACTGGCGAAATGAACTCAATCCAAAGCGATCCTGGTAAGAACACTCCCAAGAGACCGAGGGAGTCACTATCCGGGAATCGACAAACACCGCCCAAAAAGGCGAAAGGTGCTGCCAGGGCTGCCATTGAGGCTATACTTCCTCGTGCAGCCACTAGCAAAACTGCGCAACCGAAAACCAAAAAAATGGAGTGGACAAAAGTGCAAAAACCTCAGTCTAGGAGGGTCAGACAGGATGCAATCATTCTGACTGGCAAAAGATGCACATATTCCGACCTACTTAAATCAGTAAGAAGTGACCCTTCCCTCCACAACGTGAGCGGAATGGTGCAGGCCATTCGCAAGACGGCATGCGGAGATTTGCTTCTTCGCCTCAGCAAAACCCGAGTGAACAGCACTAAGGAACTAGAGGATGCCGTAGGTAAGGCTTGTGGAGAACGTGCAGCGGTCAAGTCACTGGCAGACACAGCCGAGGTCGACATCAGAGACTTGGATAAATTGGCCACTATTGATGAGGTCAGTGGAGTCTGCCCTCAATGAGCCCGGAGTCGCGGTCAGATCCCTTGGGAAGACTGTGCACGGCATGCAGATAGCATTCTTATCCTTGCCAATAGTGTCGGCAAGAAAATTGGCTGAGCTTGCAAAGATTAGAATTGGGTGGTCAGTGTGCCGCATTCAGAAGCATTTGCGTCCCAAGCGATGTTTTAAATGCTTCGAGTTTGGCCACATTGCTGTCATTTTCAAGAGCAAGGTAAATGCTTCAACTGTGGTCTCCCAGGGCATAGTGTAGAGGGATGCACAAAAGCGCCCAACTGCCTTCTTTGCGCTAGAGGAGTTGCCAAGGGCAGTTCTTAGGAATCGGACCATGAAGCCGGCAGCTTCAAATGGGCTTTCTTTAAGGAAACTTTGAAAAACACCAAATGTCAAGGTTCTTACAAGTGAATCTTAGCCCCTGCAGAGCGGCGCAGGATCTGCTAGCCTAAACGGTACGGAAGCTCAAGATCGATGTCTGAATTCTGAATGAGCCTTATAGAAGTGAAAGACACCCAACCACGAGCCAATACGCAATAGACTCTTAGGGATGCGCTGCCTTATGGATATGCGAAGGACACAATCTGCAGCAGGGTGTCGTATGCAAGGAAGATGGGTTCCTAAGAGCAAAAATTGGAGCGTACTGGATATACAGCGGCTAACTTACTCCCAGCCTTTCGCTACAGAGATTCGAAAACACCCTGCACAGAATAGCTCAGGACGTGAGTGGAACGCAAAAACATTTTGATAGCAGGTGACTTTAACACATGGTCTGAGGAATGGGGCTGCCCATCGACGAACGCGAGAGGGATAGAACTCCTAGAGGCCTTTGCAGTTCTAAATATCGTACTGCTCAACACTGGAACGAGCAACACATTCAGCCGAGGAGGAATTGGATCCATTATCGATCTGGCGTTCACTTCCAGCGCTCGAGCCAGGCAAACCAAATGGATTTTAAGCGATGTCTACACTGCAAGCGATCACCTAGCCATTGTTATCGAAGTCGGATCTATGCAGTACCCAAGGACCCACCACCACCCACAAGCTGGTTGTAAAGCTGACACCCTGAGGGGGAATGAGTTCGAAGCGGCCTTTAACCCACCTCAAATATCCGGTAATGCAAACTTGGCAACACACTCCTTGATGCGTGCTTTAGAGGTAGCGTGCAACTCCAGCATGGACAAAAAAAGAAGTTACAGGAGGCATCAGAACCCAGTATACTGGTGAACGGACGAGATAAACTGAATAAAACGAGGATAGTTCCAATACTTGTTATATATAATAGAACTGGTCTTACAAAAACCTACATCTCGGCAGATTATCGCTATGACTGCTATATGTTATACTAGTCCGATTTGTATAACAATTTAATGCTTACTGTATTTATATATAGAAGTAAAGTCCGATGTAGTTAGCATGCTTGCAATATCTTGACAAATAACAAAAATCGACCCATAATTTGTATGACGATATATAGTTCCGATCCGACTCGTTCTAACTTATTTACAGATTACAGCAGTAAGAAGCATGTAGGTCACGTTCCATAAAGACAACATATAGAGTACTCAAAAAAGATTTTGATGATTTTATGCTATAACGATTTAGTAATCCCGTGTGAAAAAAAGTCAAGAGACTGAGGCAAAGGGTCGTAGAGAAGATCTTACGGGCCCTTGTGTAATTCATCTCGAGGGCACGTATTTAAATTACTTTAGTTAATAAATAAGGAAATTGAATTGTAAAAATGTATACCAATTATAAACGATTCCATGATTGGTAATCAGGGGCCCCTGGTAGTTGAGGCCCTTGTTCAGCGCACACCCTGCCCATACTTAGCTAATAGACTGGTAAGCGTGGGCCTGGTCTTTGTCATCTATAGCTAAGAGACAGAAGTTCAGTGGGTCAAAATGGTTATTTGGCGGCAATTATATTTTAACATATATATACAATTTGTTGAGTAGAAGGATATAATGTTCATAATTACATATGATATAATTTGTAACAAACATTTATATATTTATAAAAAAAAATTATAATAAAACAAACCACATGTTCTCGAAAGTTATAAAATTTTCGCCGCAAGATAACCATTTTTGCACAATATGCCTTGATCTCAGCTCTAGAAGCCGAAAACCAAAGTTGACTTTAGGCTGCCAGCTCGCTGTGCCAAGCAATTGCCTGTTGTCAAACTTTACAAGCCAGGCATTCATTCATATGCGAGCTTGTTGGTGTTGAGTTGATGCCGCTGTGCGCTTCATAGATGTGATCGTTTATCACGAATTGGAGGTGGTATTCTTATAGCTGTAAAGTCAGATCTTCATTCCGAACTTGTTCCATTAGACCATGGTTAATTAATTTTAAATTTTTGATTTATTTATTTAATTTTAAAATCTAAATCGTAAACTTTTATTTTCTTTTTTATATTTCTAATTTTAATTTAAAAAATATAATCTAATTTTAATTTGAAGTCGCCTGTTTTAGTTATCGTAAAATAAATAAATTGGCTTGGGCGTTGAAAATTTCTCTTCTTTTGTTGTTGTGCTTGAGCGGGACGTCAATTTTGGTTGTAATTCCAGGAACTAAGCTATTACTGGCAATTGTGGCTCGATGCTTTTTTTGGCACTAATTGCGACGTTTCGTTGACGCATTCTGTTGACTACTTTGGCACAACATTCTTGAGCTCCACCAGCAACATCAATTAACATGCATGAGTGCAGCTGAAACACTGAGGCCTGTATCAGGTTCATGGTGAGCGCAGCCAAATGAATTACCAGTGGACGACATTCCTGATTGCGAAGATTGGTGGAGCGTCCCCAGGTCAGAAGGTTAACAAAGAACTTCATTACCGATGAATTGGACTCACGATGATCCAGTGATAAGACAATCAAGGCACACTGAAAGATCGGTTTGATGAGGCTACTCTGAAGCAGCTGGAAAGGACAACAGTTCATGTAGCGTGAGACAGGGCGGAAAAAGTCATCCAGCCTATCGGGATTCTTACGCAAACACTTCTCCAACTGTAAAAGACTAAATGTGTGTTCAATGAAGGCCTGCAGCATCTTTATAAGTCGCGCAATGCAATACTCACAAGCGACAGGTGCACTCCATGATTCTTAGATCACCTTGGTACTTGTCCAGCACTCGGGATATCAGTTATAAGTGTTTTGCGTGCTCGCCGATTTTTTGCTAATTTTGACCAAAAGAACCGTCGCATGAGCATCGCTCAAGAGCTGTTGAATGACGTCAACTAAAACTAAAGAGATCTATGAAAGGACGGTGATTTTCAACGATTGAGGAGATAAAGATTGCATCGCTGGAAGAGCTAAAGGCTATACCGAAAAGTGCTTATGAGAAGTGCTTTGAGGATTGGAAAAACCGTTGGCATAAGTGTATTGTATCTGAGGGGGATTACTTTGAAGGGGAGAACATAAATATTGATAAATAAATAAATATTTTTCTTATAAATACAAAGTCAACTTACTTTTTGAACACACCTTGTATGTCGTATAATCGCATAGGCACGACCAATCTAATAAACGAGATCACTATGCTCGTCCTTCTCCAGTTGGCAGTAACCGAGCCAATAGTTGCAGTCTACTCTACGTACTATCTCCACCAATCCACTGATGTGACACACCATCTTCTGCCTACACGCCGAGCAGATGGAGGTCAAAGCAATCGCCGCTGAAGCCAGTCCGTTCTTCTGTTGGAGTGCATAGAGTAGAAAGTGCAGCTGTGCCTCCAGTAACTGCGAGTGATTTTCAATTCAGTCGCACAGTTCACCAATGAGCATTATTGAGGTGTAACGCACCGCAATGTGCGTTTGATCCGTCATGCTGAGTATTGCCTGCACCACCTTGGGTATCACATCGTTCTAACTGCAAAGGGAATGATGTCTCTCAAGTACTCACGGCAATATATGTATTCATGGCCACATTCAGCATGACAAACAATGCCGCCGCTGTGGACTGCCACGTAGAGACCTTGCGTCGGAAGAAAGGGAAGTTTATTAACCTCCTTTTTATGTATACATATATTATTAATCCGTTGCATAGAAATTATTGTTCTCCTCGATGAGTCCGTCGTGATCGCTCTTTATCTGTCTCTGTCGCAGATGTAAGACAGAGGAAAGGCATGGATGACCAACCAGGCACTGTAGGTGCGCAACATGGCGTTCCAAATGCGTTGCTGGTCAGATCATCCAACGGACTCCACAGAAGGAGCAATATTTGAAAACATCTCTAAGCGAGGGCCAAGAAGAATACGAGCCAAAATCGGTAAGCGATGCAATCGCCAAAATTGGAAATATCTTGGAGGGGTTGTCGCTCACAATTTTTCTTAAGGCCCAGCGCCACATAAATCAGCTTACTACGGATGAAATCACCAACCTCATAAGCATCCAAAAGAGGGCTGAAACGCATTGCGCATGCGCGACAAGCAATCAAAACTCTGGGCAGAATAGTCAATTGGAAGTTACAAGGGCCAGACAAACATCAAAACTGGCGAAATGAACTCAATCCAAAGCGATCCTGGTAAGAACACTCCCAAGAGACCGAGGGAGTCACTATCCGGGAATCGACAAACACCGCCCAAAAAGGCGAAAGGTGCTGCCAGGGCTGCCATTGAGGCTATACTTCCTCGTGCAGCCACTAGCAAAACTGCGCAACCGAAAACCAAAAAAATGGAGTGGACAAAAGTGCAAAAACCTCAGTCTAGGAGGGTCAGACAGGATGCAATCATTCTGACTGGCAAAAGATGCACATATTCCGACCTACTTAAATCAGTAAGAAGTGACCCTTCCCTCCACAACGTGAGCGGAATGGTGCAGGCCATTCGCAAGACGGCATGCGGAGATTTGCTTCTTCGCCTCAGCAAAACCCGAGTGAACAGCACTAAGGAACTAGAGGATGCCGTAGGTAAGGCTTGTGGAGAACGTGCAGCGGTCAAGTCACTGGCAGACACAGCCGAGGTCGACATCAGAGACTTGGATAAATTGGCCACTATTGAGGAGGTCAGTGGAGTCTGCCCTCAATGAGCCCGGAGTCGCGGTCAGATCCCTTGGGAAGACTGTGCACGGCATGCAGATAGCATTCTTATCCTTGCCAATAGTGTCGGCAAGAAAATTGGCTGAGCAAAAATTTAGAATTGGGTGGTCAGTGTGCCGCATTCAAAAGCAGTTGCGACCCAAGCGATGTTTTAAATGCTTCGAGTTTGGCCACATTGCTGTCATTTTCAAGAGCAAGGCCGACCACACAGGTAAATGCTTCAACTGTGGTCTCCCAGGGCATAGTGCAGAGGGATGCACAAAAGCGCCCAACTGCCTTCTTTGCGCTAGAGGAGTTGCCAAGGGCAGTTCTTAGGAATCGGACCATGAAGCCGGCAGCTTCAAATGCGCTTTCTTTAAGGAAGCTTTGAATAACACCAAATGTCCAGGTTCTTACAAGTGAATCTTAGCCCCTGCAGAGCGGCGCAGGATCTGCTAGCCTAAACGGTACGGAAGCTCAAGATCGATGTCTGAATTCTGAATGAGCCTTATAGAAGTGAAAGACACCCAACCACGAGCCAATACGCAATAGACTCTTAGGGATGCGCTGCCTTATGGATATGCGAAGGACACAATCTGCAGCAGGGTGTCGTATGCAAGGAAGATGGGTTCCTAAGAGCAAAAATTGCAGCGTACTGGATATACAGCGGCTAACTTACTCCCAGCCTTTCGCTACAGAGATTCGAAAACACCCTGCACAGAATAGCTCAGGACGTGAGTGGAAGGCAAAACATTTTGATAGCAGGTGACGTTAACACATGGTCTGAGGAATGGGGCTGCCCATCGACGAACGCGAGAGGGAGAGATCTCCTAGAGGCCTTTGCACGAGCAACACATTCAGCCGAGGAGGAATTGGATCCATTATCGATCTGGCGTTCACTTCCAGCGCTCGAGCCAGGCAAACCAAATGGATTTTAAGCGATGTCTACACTGCAAGCGATCACCTAGCCATTGTTATCGAAGTCGGATCTATGCAGTACCCAAGGACCCACCACCACCCACAAGCTGGTTGTAAAGCTGACACCCTAAGGGGGAATGAGTTCGAAGCAGCCTTTAACCCACCTTAAATATCCGGCAATGCAAACTTGGCAACACACTCCTTGATGCGTGCTTTAGAGGTAGCGTGCAACTCCAGAATGGACAAAAAAAGATGTTACAGGAGGCATCATAACCCAGTATACTGTTGAACAGACGAGATAGCAATCGCTGGGCGAGCTTGTATTGCAGCCCGAAGGCACTACCAGCGATCGAAGTCAGAATTCCCTGCGCTGCGTATCGAATACTTGACCTGCCGAAGGGTGCAAAAGAAAGCAATACGCACCAGCAAAATATCCTGCTTAATGTCACTGTGTGATGCTACGGAAAATGACATCTGGGGAATGGCTTATAAAGTGACTGTCAAGAAACTAAAAGCTGTCAAGCCTGCCTCTCCGATGAAAGCTGACGTTATGCAGACGATAGTCATGACCCTGTTACCACCGCCCGCCCGGACATGAAGTGATAGTTGCTATTGCAAAAAAAACTGAAGATGACAAGGCGCCAGGACCCGATTGTATTCCGAATAAAGCGCTCAAACTGGCCATTGAACTCAGTCCGCGCACGTTCGTGGATCTGTTCAACGTGTGCATGAAGGAAGGAACTTTTCCAGACAGATGCAAAGCGCAGAAGTTGATATTACTTCCAAAACCCAAAAAATTAACTGGAGAGCCATCATCCTATAGGCCTATCTGCCTTATAGATTCGGTAGGAAAGTTATTGGACAAACTGCAGGCAAACAGGCTGGAATGAGCCATAAGGCAAGCTGGCGACCTCGCTCGGATGCAATTCGGGTTCAGAAAGCAACGATCTACGCTAGACGCCATCTCAACAGTCGTTGACATAGCGGGCAGAGCTCAGGAGGGAACACGATGGTAAGGTGGTTCCAAACAATATTGCGTGCTGACGCTTGATATAAAGCGGCAAGCTGGGCGAAGCTCTTTTTTTTATTTATTTATTTATTTGGTTTAGTTTATAGTCGAACTATGATCAGTCGACGCAATAACCGAGTTTAATGTACCAGAGTACTTTAAACGCATGATTGAAAGCTATTTTAAGGATATTGCAGTACCACACTTTGGAAAGAAATATGAGCTATGGAATTACCGGATGTGTACCACAGGGCTCAGTCCTCGGACCCTTACTGTGGAACGCCATGTACGACGGCAGACGGATGCTGCCCCTTCCGAAGATTCTACCGTTGTAGGCTTTGCTGACGACGTTGCCGTAGTAGTGGTGGCCAAGCACGAAACCGAGGAGAAGTGCGGGACTGCAGTTTCCACCATTAGAGAGTGGCTAGTTAGAGCGGGACTTCAGCTAGCGGACCACAAGACGGAGGCTGTGCCCATGACCAGCAGGAGTACCGTGGAAAACATCCAGTTGACTGTGGGCTCTACGGTCATCCAGACGGTGAGAGCTATAAGGTACAATGGGACCCATGCAAGCAAGGAGGCAACTTCTTATGGAAGTGCTGAAAGCAACTATGCTCTATAGTACTCAGATCTGGGCAAAGGCAACAGAGACCAAAAGCTACCGACGGGGACTTCAGTCTACCTACAGACTAGGCGCTTTAAGAGTCTGCTGCGGTTTTAGAACGGTAACAGACGATGCCGCATTAGTCATTGTGGGGATGATACCGATCGATCTGCTGGCAGTCAAAGCACAAGAGATATTTGTCGAAAGGCGTCAATCAATTGAAATGTGGCAGAGGAGATGGAATGCATCTACGAAGGAAAGATGGACCCGCTCTCTAATTACAGATGTGATTCACCTAACCCAGCTGCTGAGTAGCCATGGCGTCTTCAGGAAGTATCTGCACCGCTTTGGACATGATTCCTCCCCGGAGTGCCCCTATGCGCTTTGGACGAAGACGCGGAGCACGTTCTACTACATTGCCCTCGATTTGAAGAAAGCAGGGCGCTGCTTTGCATCAAAATAGGAGGTCCTCTCAGTAGCTCTACGCTAGTAGAGAACATGCTTGATAGTGTTGAGAATTGGGAGGCCGTTTGCCCCTTTGCAGAAGGCACGATGCGAAATGTGGAAAGGCAGCGCCGTATGAGGGAGGTGCCCTAGGAGGCATTCGCTTAGATCGTTCGTAGCAATACTTCACGGCAGTACTGCAGGACACCTGAACACCATTATATTTCTCACTTTTCTATCACTTCTCACACCTATACTTAATCTTAGCTTTAATCTAATCCTATTTTATTCTTAATCTTTTTGCAATACCTGGAATAAAAAAATAAAAAAAACACACACACACGCATACGCACACACACACATACACATACACATAGAATACCACCTCAGCAAGTCACCGCTGGTCGTACGAGGCGACTAAAGGGACACAACGGGGATGGAGTCTCCCCGAAAGGCGCCAGGGAGGCGGAAAGGCCCTGTTTGCCACTACCTTTAGTAGTGCACGGGACGATTCCTTTTCGGGGAAAGGCAAGTAGCTCACAACCGCCGGCCAATGACCAGGTATCCCCTGGACAGTCCGCGAACACCTGTTCAAAGACTGGCAAACGAGAAGGCGAGTCTTTTGCGGGTAGACTATAACAACCGCATGGGTGATTCCATCAAAATCAAAATGGTAGGTCCTTTAAGGAATACTCTTACGGTGCAGGGGGTCGGATCCCCAGTGCCGGCGACAGAAAGGGGCGAGCAAGCGGGCCCCTCGTCGTCGACCGCAATGCCTCGGTGGTGAGAAACTTGGCCACCGTTGCAGATAACATCGCAAGCAACACCCCTACGAGAGACGGGGAAAAAAATGTGGAGGAACTCCCCTTCACTATAAATAAGAATGGAGAAGACGAATGTGCCTTCTTCAGGAAGAGCACAAAAATGGCTAGATCCCCTGTGTGATCAATAGCGCAGCCGGCAGTCCCAAAAAAGCCACCCCCAATGGCCGAAAAGGAGACAGAAGCGCCAGCAGCCAGGTGGAAGACGTCACCGAGCTCAGCCAGCTATCAAGCATGCTTGACCAAGTGCTTGAGATGGTGATCGTCAGAGGTGTCCGTCATATCAACCAGGGTATGAGGGATACCTTTGTTGAAAGCATTGTGTAGCAGTGCACTTGAGAAGGCTAAAGGGGTATCTGAAGAACATAGGGTCCCTCAGGTAGTATCTACGGCAGCCGATACTCCGAAATGACCTAGGGAGAGTCTAGCTGAAACAAGGCCCACTCCCCCAAAAAAGAGTCGCTACCTGGAGCCAGCTGGGGAAAACAGGACGACATTTAAAAAGGACAGCCCGACTGCAGCAAAAATGCCAGTTAAGGCCAAAAAAGCTGAACAGGCCAAACCGGTGAGAGAGATCACTCGGGGAAAGCCAGCAGAGCAAAAGAAGGAAGAGTGGACCAAGGTCACCAAGAAGGTGACAAAACCCAAAAAGGTCGCCGCCAGACCCGATACTATCGTGTCTACAAAAGGCGACATGTCCTATGCAGACATTCTCTGCACGATAAAGGGGAATGATGCGCTCAAGAGCATAGGTGACAAGGTCACAAGAATCAGAAGGACGCAAAGTGGTGACTTGCTCCTACAACTTAAGAAGAAGCCTAGTGAGGTGCCGCAGAACTATGAGCTAGCTGTGCAGCAAGTCCTAGGAGATAAGGCAACCGCAAGAACACTTACAAAAGAAGTGTTCTTGGAGGTCAGGGATATAGACGAGGTTACCAATAGGGATGACATTGTAGAGGCGGCCCAGCACCAGTTAGGAGAAGGTAGAAAGCTGGGCGGGATTGTGAAGAGTCTACGTAAGTCTTTTGGGGAGACACAAACAGCTCTTCTCAAGGTACCGGTAGAAGTGGCCAATAGGGCCATAGAAAAGGGGCACCTTAGGATAGGATGGGTTAGATGCAGGGTTAAGGTGAAAACCAACACCCTAAAGTGTTTTAAATACTGGCACTACGGGCATACGGCTCGCACATGTACCAGCACCGTAAACAGAACGGAGTGCTGCATAAAGTGCGGGCAAGAGGGGCACAAAATAAAAATGTGCAAGGCTACGGCTTGCTGTGTGGTCTGCAAAGACCAAAAGCGAGACGTAGATCATATTGTGGGCAGCAAAAACTGCCTAGCTTTCCAGGACGCAGTGAAGAAGACTCACAATTAAAGTCCTGCAGATAAACCTTAATCATTGTGAGGCAGCGCAAGATCTCTTGACGCAAACCTGCTTTGAGGAAGGCATAGACGTTGTTCTAATCAGTGAACAATACAAGAACCTAGCTACAACCAACTGGGTTAGTGATAAAACTGGTAAAGCGGCGATTTGGGCATGTGGAAGCAAGCCCATTGACGATAAGCCGCTGACCACTGAAGTTCATTTCGCTAGGGCAAAAATAGCCGGTGTACATTTTTTCAGCTGCTATTTACCACCGAGCTTAGAAATGTACAACTACGATAGGACTGTAGACAATAAAGGGGCCCATGCTAGAAGTAGTCACCCAAACATCATAGGCGGGGACTTCAATGCCTGGACTGCCGAATGGGGCTGTCGCCTCACAAATATTAGAGGCCATGCAGTTATTACAGCCTTCTCTTTATTAGATGCAGTGATGCTTAACACAGGCAATAAAAGCACTTTTGATGTTTGCCAAACATCGGGGGTCCAAGACAAGCTATACGATCACTCGTATCGCGTGTTACCCTATCGGTGTTAATGTATGCAGCCTCTATATGGGCATCAGCGCTAAAAAGGCAACCTACGCCCAACACTATAACGCTGTAGTGAGACGTAGCTGCCAAAGAGTCTGTAGCGCCTTCCGGACGGTATCCGGTGATACTATCCAAGTTCTAGCCGGCATTATGCCGTCTGACTTGATCGCGCTAGATTACCAAGCGCTATATAATAAGAGGCACAGCCTAACCCCTGTTACCTATGATGAAGGTAAATCCATTGGGGATTGGCAGCAAAGGTGGGATGCAACCAGCAGCGGGAGGTGGACACACCGTCTGGTGCCGCATATAGAATCATGGGTCAGAAGAAGCCACGGACAAGTAGACTACTATATGACCCAGTTTCTTACAGGACATGGCTGTTTCAGGCGCTACCTGAACAAGTACGGTCATGACCCTGAAGTGGTTTGCTACCTGACGATGAGACTGTGGAACATATTTTCTTCCACTGCCCTTATTACATAGACAAACGGGAAATCGTCAATAGACGCTTAGGAGTAGATGTAAGCCCAGAGAATGTTGTAGGGCTTATGTTAGAGACCCCAGAAAACTGGGACCTTATAAAGGAAATGTGTGTGTGCATTATGGTAGAGCAGCGTAGGCTAGAAAGACTGCGAAACTCTTCCGTGCAGCAACCAACAATCAGGTAGAGCCACCACAGGGCTAAGCTCGTCCCCTTGCGAAGATGTATACTTTAGGAGTGGTTCCGCAAGGGTTACTACAAACGAGCCGTAGGGAGGAGTGTTCCTGAGCGGGTTTTAGTGGGCGCGGGTCCCACACTACTGTCACTAGGACGGTGTCTTTCAAGATTTCCCATGAACACTCTTATAACAAAAAAAAAAAAAAAACAACACATACGCATACGCACACACACACACACACACACACACACACACACACACACTTCAACAAGGAAGGAGATGAAATCCCGCGCAGTACGGACGTCTTTTAGTTACGCTGCGCGAAATTCATTAATTAGAAGGTTATTACGGAGTTGTATACGGAGTTACTTACGGAGTGTGGCCGGTCGGAACAAGCGGCAACTTTGCAGGGCCTCCCTTAGTGTTTCTGCTTTGGTTCCAAGTGAAAGTAAAGCAATTGAAATCACTTTGCGTCCCAATAATTTGCAATTTATACCAATTCGGCAAATTCTGCAGTGCATAAAACAGCTGTTAGTTATCGATCTTGTGCGGGTGGCGTTGCCAGATCGTCGCCGATCGTCGCTGCGTTCTCTGTTAGTAACAGACTGTTACGTTACGCTCATTTTGCGTTCCGATAAATTTGCGTCGTGACTGTTGGGCGCAAATTTCAAATTCAAATTTGAATTAAAAAAAAAATTTGATTCGGATTGCTGCGTGGCGGACCAACCTTTTGGAAAGGGTAAAAGGCTCAAAGGTCGCGGACAGACTAAATATCATCCTCTCACCGTTTGGGTGCCTAAGCAGAGGCTCTGGTGTCCGATTAGAGGCGGAACAAACCTCCACCGGTTAAACGCCAAGGAGAAATCCGTGGCCCACGAGGGAACCTTTTTCTAAAGTTGGTGCCCACCAAACCGCAGGCCGCTGAAATCCTAATATATGGATAGCACAGCGGGGGGCAGTGCCCCCGATCCCAACGATCCGTTCAGGAGCAGCCCCAGGCTATCGAGGTCTCCCACTAGAGGAGTCGGAAAACCGATTCAGAGAGCGGAAAACACGGCTCCGTTGGTGGTGAGGGGTGAGCAAGCAGGCCCCCAGCCGCCGAAAAATTGCAACTGCAGTGCTGCGGCGGAGGTGGAGATCTTGGGATCTTCATCTTCGTCGAATCAGAAGCCGATGGACCTCATCAGTGTGCCATCGCAAAAGACGGGAGCAAAGTCCCCATCTGGATCGCCTCATCGGTCGTTGGAGCTGACCACGGCACTCCAGAACGAGGACCTCAGCAGCATATTGACCAGGATGAGCGCCAAAATCAACACCCTACTAGCCGCGTTCGAGACCCAGCGGCACGTAACCAGGGACACTAAAGGCATTATTATGGACCTTTCGGCGCTCAATAGTAGAGCGGTAGAGCAGGAGGGTGCCGCCAACAAGCCGCCTGCCAGGATACCGCCACCCGACGGAGGCAAAGCAGCGAGCGCAGCCGATGGAGTCTTCCAGCAGGCAAAACCAAAGTGCAGGGCCCAACACGCAACTCCTCAACCGCCACCAATCCCACCGCGGCGCAAACCACGTTGGAGCCGTTGCTACGCGTCCGTCACCAAGGACGCAGCGGGAGGAGAGTGGTCGAGTCGCCCAGCGCTTGCGTATTAAACCGGAGGCGTTTATAGTTAAAAAACGGGTGAGGCTACTACGTTGCATGCTACAGGAAAATGAAAACGGACCCGAACCTCTGCGAATTTGGCAAACACGTCAGCAAGATAAGAAGGACGCAACAGGGAGAACTACTGCTGGTAGTGAAGGGGAAAGCTGCATCAAGCATCCCCAAATTCCGAAGTGAGCTTGAAGCGACGCTCAAGGATGTGGCCTCCGTACGCTCCGGGGCGCAGAGAACAGCACTAATCTGCAGCGGACTAGACGAGGCAACAACACCAGAGGAGTTACACAGCTCACTGATCGCACAATTCCCGGACATCGCTCTAAAGCCTGAGGATATTAAAAGCCTTCGCAGGATGAGGGACGGAACGCAGATAGCGTCTGTGCTGATGAGTGCGAACGATGCCATTGCGGTCACCAAGAGGGGCGTAGTAACCGTGGGATGGTCACGGTGCCGCATCATACAGGATGTTCGGCCTACGAAGTGCTACAGGTGCCTGGGCTTCGGCCACCGTGCTGCCAGCTGCAAAGGGCCCGATCGCTCAGACTGCTGCCTTAGATGCGGAGAGCAAGGCCATAAGGCAAAGGGCTGCAATGCATTGCCTAAATGCCTTATTTGCAGCAACGACGTCGACAGAAACCATATGACGGGCTGCTTTACGTGCCCCACCTACAAGGCGTGTATGAAGGGAGCCAAGAGCCAGCACAATGGATCAAATTAAAGTCATTCAGCTTAATGTGAACCATTGCGCTGCCGCTCAGAGCCTCCTGGCCCAAACAGCGGTGGATCGCGAAACAGATGTAATGCTCCTAAGCGAACCCTACCTCCCGCGTGATAGAAACTCGGCGATGATTCTGGATGAGTCGGGCAAGGCGGCCATTAAGTGTTGCAGTACGCTCTATGTACAGGAATGGGCAACCTCGCCGATGCGTGGCATCGCGTATGCGAAGGTCAAGGGGGTGCATATGTACAGCTGCTATGCTCCTCCGAGTGACAGTCCGGACCTGTTCGAAGGGATGCTGGACACGCTAGTGAGTCATGCTAGAGGACGCAGGCCGACAGTCATAGCCGGTGACTTCAATGCCTGGGCAACAGAATGGGGAAGTCGAGTCTCAAACCACAGAGGGCGTGCAGTTATCGACGCCATGAGCTTGCTTGACCTGGTCCTGCTGAATGACGGACGCAAGCCCACATTCAACAACGACAGGGGCTCGTCCTTTATTGACATCACTTTTGTCAGTAAAGGGCTAGTGGCAGATGCAAGCTGGATGGTGCACGACGAGATAACGCTGAGTGACCATACTCTGATCACTTTCTGCATTCGTCCGCTGGCCACGATACATCACCAGGAGAAAAGAGCACCCCGACAAGCGTGGGATGTTAAAAAGCTCGACCACGACATGCTTGCGTACCAAACGGAAGCCCTCCAAGTTGCAAACGGACAGGCGGAGTCAATGGCGGATGAGCTAACGAAGCTCCTAGTAGCAACGTGCGATGCAACAATGCCGAGGAAAAAGAGGGCCAAACGTAAGCCTCCCGTTTACTGGTGGAGTTCATCCCTACACCATTTACGGACGGAATGCTTGAAAGCGAGAAGACGTGCGCAACGAGCCAGAGGAACCCCTCATCATGCAGAGCTATTAGAATCATTCAAAGGAAAACGCACCGAGTTCAAACACGGGATAGCAGCCGCCAAAGCGAGTGCATTTAAGGACCTACTGGAAAGCGTGGACGACGATCCTTGGGGCCTAGCATACAAGCTCGTAACCAAAAAACTGAGCAGGAAGGAAAGTTCTCCCGACGAACCCGACCTAATGTCCAACATTGTGTCTGAACTCTTCCCTAGGCAGAACACCCTATGGCAACCAATAGTAGAATCCCCTGTTTCTCCTTTCCCGGATGTCACCGTGGGCGAAGTCGTTGAGGCAGCTAAGAGGATCAAGCCCAACAAGGCTCCAGGCCTGGATGGTATCCCGGGTGTGATCATCAAGGCAGCGGCGCTGGCTAGACCTGAGATCTTCAGGGACACATTCCAGCAGTGCCTACTAGACGGAGTGTTCCCTAAGCGGTGGAAAGGCCAAAAACTGGTCCTGCTGCCAAAAGGGAAAGGATCAGCCCATCCTGCAGGCAACTACCGCCCTCTTTGCCTCTTGGACATACTGGGTAAACTCTTCGAACGCATCCTGTTTGCTCGGATAGAGAGAATAACCGAGAGCACGAACGGTCTAGCGAGACAACAGTACGGATTCCGAAAGGGAAGAAGCACGCTAGACGCGCTCTCCTCTGTGGTAAACATTGCGAGGGACGCTCTCAAAGGCGACAGATGGTTAGGAGGCAGGAAGGAGTACTGCGCAATAGTCACCCTGGACGTGAAGAACGCCTTCAACACAGCAAGTTGGCCGGTAATCCTCACCGCAATGAGGAATATGGGCATCCCAGAGTACCTTAGGATCGCTGTAGGCAGCTATTTCAGGGACCGTACCCTTTGCTACGATACGGCAGCTGGCCCGAGGAAATACGGAGTCACGTCTGGTGTTCCACAAGGATCGGTGCTTGGTCCGATCCTGTGGAACATTATGTACAACGGGATCTTGGGCATCTGCATGCCAGAAGGAGCTGAGCTACACTGTTTTGCTGACGACGTGGCCATCACTGTAGTTGCTAAAACATTGTCGGAACTTCAGGACAAGTGCAATGCAACGATCAGATTGTCCATCGCCTGGCTCGAGAAGGTCGGCCTTAAAATCGCAGCGCATAAGACTGAGGCTGTACTCCTGAGCAGCAGAAAAGCCGTGGAAAGCATCCAGGTCTCTGTGTGTGGGATACAAGTGGTTTCAGCTGCATCACTGAAATACCTTGGTGTCCAGATAGACCGCAGACTCTCTTTCAAGGAGCACGTAACGTATGCAAGCAGGAAGGCATCACTCACGTCCGCGGCTTTGGCAAGACTCATGCCCAATGTGGGAGGCCCCAGAATGCCTGCGAGGAAGCTGCTGGCGGCAGTCTCAAAGTCCGCCTTACTATATGCCGCGCCAATCTGGAGCAGTGCCACAAACAAGCGATCATACACCAAAGGTGCACAATCGGTGATAAGGACTATGGCCCTTAGGCTCATTAGAGGGTTCCGGACGATTTCCGAGGATGCGGCTCTAGTCCTGGCAGGCATGCCGCCAGTTGACCTGGAGATCAAGGCTCTTGGCATGACAAGGCAGGGCATTACCCGGGAAGAGGCCCACGAGTGGCTGATTGGTGAATGGCAGGCCAGATGGCATTCGTCCGAGCGTGGTAGATGGACGTACCAGCTCGTCCCTAACCTATCGGCATGGGCAAAGTGTCAGCACAAAACTTCTGACTACCACCTGACCCAACTACTCACGGATCACGGCTGTTTCCGAGCCTATCTTTTCCGGTTTAAACACGTAGAGTCACCCCTGTGCCTCTTCTGTTCAGACGCGCTAGAAACAGCAGAACACGTCCTGCTGCACTGTTCAAGATTTCATGCTGAAAGAGAACATCTAGTGGCACTGTCCGCAGACCCTTTCAGTCCAAGAGGCCTTTTGGCAAGCATGCTGGCGGACAAAGGAGCATGGGATATTGGGCACCGCATCATAATCGATATTATGAAGCGGGTACGGTCGGATGAGATTGCCCACAGAACTGGAGACTGAACGAGACGGCGTATTCCCGTGGGGTGGCGGGTCGCGAATACTACCTCAGCCAGCTCGGCTTGTCGTAAAAGGCGACTAAAGAGCGAAAGAGCGGAAGGACGTGCGCCCCATGGCCAACACTTAAGGAAGGGAGTGCGAATGGCTTCACATCCTGCTCACTGAAGTCATACCTTGACTGGCAGTCCCGGTGAGCATGTAAAGGACTGAGGAGCATACGGAGGTTTTTGTTTTAGTACGTAGGCATAACTCTACTTGGAGAGTTATGAATCGTGCATGCCACCTACGGACGGTAGGTGGTATCTTTAGAAGATTTTAATTTTCCTACCGTAATGCGCTACAAAAAAAAAAAAAAAAAAAAAAAAAACACTTACACAGGGTTCGACACTTCAACAAGGCGCGTTTTCTTCGTGGTGCGAGATTTGCCGGTTTTTTAGTGGTTCTATATGCTTGGAACTCCGACCTGAAAGCGGGGGTGCTCGATTAAAGTGTGCTGCACTTGCAGGAGTACTCACTACGACGTTCTCCGGGTCCTGGGGACCACAATATCACTTTTCCCAATTCTCGTCACGGCGTCCGTTGGTGGCGGGGGCGGGGAGAGCGCTGCGAGGGCTGAGTGAAAGTGAAATCTAAGTTTCACTCAACTTTTCCTTGCTTTCTCCTATTTTTCCTAATTGCGCATTGCGGCATTGCGGCACTGCTGAGACAGCAGCTGATAGCGCTGCCAACTGATCGCAAAGGCAGAGAGTTACCAGACGGACAGCGGTGCGGTGTTGCCAGACAGGGCTGCCAACTGATCGCAGCGGCGGAAAGAGCTACCAGACGGAGTTGCCAGCGAAAAACAAAATTTTTGAATTTTTATTGCTGTACTAAGAGAAATCTCTTGCAAACGTGGGATCATTTTAACTCTACAACTTCAACTATAAAGTTTTACTGTGACCATTGGTACTTAGATGGATGGTCCAGCAGTGGGCAACGACCCCTCTGGGCTGAACCCAATGGGTACGCGGGAAGATTCGGATCCATTCCGCAGAAGACCTGTGCTGCTACGTACCCCTGAGAAAGAAGGGCCTGCAGTGCACACGTCGGTAGTAGAGTCTGTGGAGGTCGTTTTTAATCCTAAGTCGCTAAATGAAGCTATCACCAAAATGGGCAGTATCCTCGAAGGATTATCGGCCGTTATATTCAATAAAGGCCAACGGCATATAAATCAGCTCATGAAAGATGAGATCACGATGCTCATGAGTATCCAAAGGAAGGCTTCAACGCTATGTATGGAGGCGGGAAAAAATAGCGTGACCACGGTGACTTGCCCGTTAGAAGTTGCTACTATTAGCAGCTCTACACAAACGGACAGAGTGAAATGTGTCCAAAACATTTCCACTGATGGTGCTTCCCATAGGGGGACGCCCAAGAGACCACGGGATCCACTCTCCGGGACTCGCAAGACGCCTCCCAAAAAAGCAAAAAATGCCGCTAAGGACCCAGCTGCAGCCAGTGATAATGGAAATTTAGATGCTGGGGATAAGGTTCCGAAGAAGCACCAGGGAGATGGATGGATCAAAGTCCAACGACCGCAAAACAGGAGAGTAAGACAGGATGCCATTGTCCTGACTGGAAAGGACTGTACCTATGCCGACTTACTCAAGTCTGTTAGAGGCGACCCCTCGCTCCAGCACTTGAGTGGGGACGTCTAGGCTGTTCGAAAAACAGCAAAAGGTGACCTGCTGCTTAGGCTCAACAAAACCCGAGCCCATAGCACAAAGGAGCTAGAGGAAGCCGTAGGCAAGGCAATCGGAGACCGAGCTGCAGTAAGATCGTTGGCAGACGTAGAAGAAGTAGTCATCAGAGACCTAGACGAGCTGGTCACAAAAGAAGAAGTTCAAGCAGCGCTGGACTCGGCTCTTGAGGGGAACGGGGCCATAATGAAGTCATTGAGAATGACCCAGTATGGCACGCAAATCGCGCTTTTGACTCTGCCAGTTGCGAAGGCAAGAAAGCTGAATGCGCAGGGAAAAATTCGCATTGGGTGGACTGTGTGCCGCATCCAGATGCAGCCGAGGCTCAAGCGATGCTACAAATGCTTTGAGTTTGGGCATATCGCAGCCAACTGCAAGAGCTCGACGGATAATTCGGGAAAATGTTACAAGTGTGGCCTTTCTGGACACAAAGCCAAAGGATGCGAAAATGCACCCAACTGTCTTCTGTGCACGAAGGACACAGCCTCCGGTAACCGCAAACAAGCTGAGCACGTAACAGGCAGTTTCAAATGCCCGGCATACAAGGAGGCTATCAAAAACTTAAAATGTTGAGGCTCCTTCAATTAAACCTCAATCATTGTAGAGCGGCGCAGGACCTCCTAGCCCAAACTGTAAGGGAATTTAAGATAGATGTCTGAATTTTAAGTGAGCCCTTTAGGAAAACCAGCCCTACAGACACTAATCATTACGCCATAAGCTCCTCAGGAAACGCAGCCTTATGGATTTGCGAAGGAAACAACCTTCAGTTAGAATCGGTAAGCCGGGAATATGGATTCGTAAGAGCAAAAATCGGAAACTTCTGGATATATAGCTGCTACCTCGCTCCCAGCCTTCCGATGCAGTGTTTCGAAACCATCATGGACAATATAGCCCAGGACGCTGGTGGGAGACACAACGTTGTGATCGCGGGAGACTTCAATGCATGGTCTGAGGAATGGGGATGCCCAACCACAAACGCGAGAGGCAGAGTGCTCCTAGAAGCCTTTGCAGCGCTTAACATCGGACTGCTTAACACTGGAACGAGGCACACATTTAGTAGAGGTGGAATAGGGTCAATTATTGATCTGACCTTCGCTTCGTGTGCACTCAGCAGGCAAGCAAAATGGTGCCTAACCGAAGCCTACACTGCTAGCGATCACTTGGCCATTGTCGTCGAGTTAGGCAATACCCGGTATCCAGGGACCCGCTTTCAAGCGCAATCTGGTTACAAAGCCGACACCCTGAGGAGGCATGAATTCGAGGCGACTTTTAACCCTCCCCACATATCATGCGACGCTAACTTGGCGGCGAACGGTCTAATGGGAGCCATGGAGACTGCATGCAATAGAAGCATGGTTAAAAAAAGAGGTTATAGAAGGCACCACGAACCTGTTTACTGGTGGACAGAGGATATAGCGAATGCCAGGCGAGCCTGTATTGCGGCCAGAAGACAATACCAAAGAGCAAAGGGCAAACCTGAGTTTCTAACTCTACAAGCGGAGTACTCGATCTGCCGTAGGATACTGAAAAAGGCGATTCGAGCTAGTAAGTTAGCCTGTTTCCTGGAACTATGTGACGCTGCAGACAACGATATCTGGGGATTAGCTTACAAGGTGGTAATTAAAAAGCTAAAAGCTGCTAAGCCTGCACCCCCAATGCAGGCCGATACGATGAGGGCCATAATTAGGACATTATTTCCACCAATGCAGGCGGTTAGTATGCATCCACCCCCAGGCAACATTCAAATCCCGATCGGACATGAGGTCACAGTGGAGGAAGTGGTGGTAGCTGCGACCAAACTCGGGAACGATAAAGCTCCAGGGCCGGATCGGATTCCGAACAAAGCCGTCAAGCTAGCCATTGAAATAAATCCAGGTGCTTTCGTGGACCTGTATAACCTGTGCTTGAGGGAAGGCAGGTTTCCGGATAGGTGGAAGGTGCAAAAGTTAGTCTTGCTCCCAAAGCCCAATAAACAAAACGGAGATCCCGCATCGTTTCGGCCTATCTGTCTCATTGACACGGTTGGCAAACTGCTGGAGAAGATACTGGCAACTAGGCTAAACTGGGCCATAGGAGAAGCTGGCGATCTCTCACCGATGCAATTCGGATTTAGGAAACAGAGATCTACGTTAGATGCGATCTCAACAGTGGTGGACATTGCTGCCAAAGCCCTGGAAGGAACACGAAGCAATATTGCGTAGTGCTCACCCTGGATATCAAGAACGCGTTTAATACCGCAAACTGGGCGAAAATATTAAGTGCAATAGCGAATTTCGAGGTTCCAGACTATTTATACTGCATTATTGAAGACTACTTCAAAGATAGAGTCCTTAAATACCACACACTGGAAGGCGAGGAATCCTACTCCATCACAGGAGGTGTACCACAGGGCTCTGTCCTTGGACCCATACTGTGGAATGCCATGTATGATGGGATACTAAGGCTGCAGCTTCCAGGGGATACCAGCGTAATAGGCTTTGCAGACGATGTAGCTGTAGTTGTGGTGGCCAAACAAGTCCATGAGGCTGAGGAGAAATGCGGGGCTGCAGTTTCCATCATAAAGGACTGGCTAAGTAGAGCGGGCCTCCAGTTAGCGGACCAAAAAACGGAGGCAGTCCTCATGAGCAGTAGGAAGGTACCAGAAACAATTCAGCTGAACATGGGATCCACAATCGTCCAATCAGCGAGAGCCATTAAATATCTCGGGGTATACTTAGATGACAGACTCTCTTTCAAAGAACATCTAATGCATGCCAGCAGTAGAGCGGCCGAGCTTGGTAGATCTCTAAGCAGGATAATGCTTAACACGAGGGGCCCCAAACAAGCACGAAGACGCCTACTCATAGAAGTAATGAAATCCACGATGCTGTATGGCGCACAGGTATGGGCTAAAGCAACGGAGAAGAAAAGCTACAGACGGGGCCTTGAGTCCACATACAGACTCGGAGCTCTAAGGGTATGTTCTGGCTTCAGAACCATATCCGATGACGCCGCACTGGTCATAGCTGGGTTGATACCAATCGACCTACTAGCAGTTGAGGCACAGGAGCTCTTCGTCCTAATGACCAGCAACTCGATGCCCGCGACCACAAGCTTCAGGTTAGGACACGAGTAATAGAGTATTGGCAGAGAAGATGGGACGAATCTAGTAAAGGGAGGTGGACTCATACACTTATCCCAGATGTGAGGAAATGTCAATTTCCACCTGACCCAGATGCTGAGTGGCCACGGTGTCTTCAGGAATTACCTGTACCGTTTCGGACATGATTCCTCCCCTGAGTGTCAGCTGTGCTCATCAGTAGAAGACGCGGAACATATCCTCTTCCACTGTCCTCGTTTCGCGGAAGCAAGGGAGAGCATGAGTAGAACAGTGGGAAGCCCCATCAGTCGTTCCACTATAGTTGAGAAAATGCTGGAAAGTGTCGAAAAGTGGGAGGCTGTCTGCGGTTTTGCAGAAGATGCTATGAGGACGCTGCGATCTTTAGAGAGGCAGCGAAACGCGGGAGGGGTGCACTAAACAGCATCCGCTTAGATCCTGCGTAGCAATGCTTCGCGGCCGTACCGCAGGTCATCTAAAAAACTCCCCCAACCCCTTTCTTCCTTCTTTTTTTCTTTTTTTTTTTTTATATTTTTTTTTTTTTTTTTTAAAAAAAAAAAAAAAAAAAAAAAAAAAAAAAAAAAAAAAAAAAAAATAGATAGACCTTGAGTTTTGGAGGTCTTGAAAATTTTGACTGCCTCCATGTGTCTATATTTCACTTCAGTGCTTAGATGTGAAGCTTTTATAGAGTCAAGAGCTGTTAATATGTATTGGGCAGTTGATATTGAGTTTAATTTTTACAAATTAAAAAAAAAAAAAAAAAAAAAAAAAAAAAAAAAAATTTTAAGAAATTTAAAAATAAATTAAAAACAAATTAAATAAATTTTCTAAAAAACTCTTTTTAAAAATTCTAAAAAATTATAATATTTAAAAAAATTTTAAAAAAAAAAAAAATTTATTTAAAATAAAAAAAAAAAAAAAATTAAAATAATTCTAACTGTTTGTCCCTCCAAGGCAAATATAACATTAAAAGGTGCTTAAAATAATTAACCCTATCTCTATTTATGTTAAAACTTCTAAATCGAATAATTTTTGGCTTTGTTCGCTCCCTAACAAAGCCACTGTCGTTAAGAAGAGGAAGAGGCACACCATCTATAGCTTCATTGATATCACCATTTTCATTGGCAGAATCCTGACGAGGTGCTCTGGTTGACTTACAAAACGAAAATTTTTCTGCAAAATCCGCTAAGCAAATGCCGGCTGTGTGGAGGTTGAACGTAATGTTCAATCCGACTACAAATATGTTCGTTGAGTCGGGGGCCATATTTACAAGCTGCTCTCTTGGTTTGAGCATTTTCACCCTATGCTGTGGTAATGAAGTATTTATATAGGCTTCTCCGTTGCTAGCCTCAGACAACCGGATGCCTAAACAGCAATAGGCGGCTTCTTGAGCAGGAATCTGCTGTGCTGTGAAATTTTTATTGTGGATCTCGTTTAGAAATACCCCATTGGGACTTGTTTATATAATTAATTATATAGGTGCAGCAAGCTTATGACTCCAAAATGAATTGAATGTCAATGTTGGCCATTTGCATTAAGAGAATATGTTTATTGTATGCATTTGTACAAATGGCATTAAAACTTCTCTTCAGAAAAATTTCTTGCTTTTTTAAGCCAGATCTAAGAGCATATATATATTCCTCGTATGTGAGGTTCACTTGAGTGGGAGATAAAAAATTTTCAAAAAAGCTCAAGTTACTGATAATTTTGAAATCGAATCTGAAGTCTGTATTTTTTTAAATTTTTTCGATGAATGGAATAATTATCAGTCACTTCGAGAAGAAGAAGAACTTTTTGTTCGGGGCATTGGAAAATATGGAATACCGAAGCGACAATAAGAGTTTCCCCCCAATTCACGTTGGCATGAACGCCCGTGCTTGTGCTTTTGAGCGAGTTCTGCATTTGTTACATCTTTATCTATAACTGAAAGAATTGAAGATTCATTCTCAAAGTCCACTTTTAGGGCGTCTCTTAGCCAAAACATTCCGTGAATATGAGGTGAACCTTTTTGTTGAAACTCAACTCTCCAGTAGTACAACACAACGTTGTGTCTTCCAAAAATGCCGCCTTCTTTTTTCGTAATTTTGAATAATTGCCTCCAACGATTGTCAAAATACCTTACACATGTTACTGGATCGGTACGAATCAGTCGAACCTTTTCGCTTGAAGCCAACCCAAGTGCCTTTACTTCCGTAACTTCTTGGTTGCCCACAACTCTTTTGAGTATGAGAAGGAGCTCCCCCCACCTACTCTCAGCTGCTGACAATGTAATGAAGAAGGTTGGCAGACCGAATTGCCGGATCATTGCCATGACCTTCTTTTTTCTGCTTCCCAATGAGCAGGAGACGTTCTAATACATTTAAGAACCCTATAAGCGTCATCATGACGAATTAAACTATCAATTTGATCCTCATTAAGGGCGTTAGGGGCAGTAATGGCTCGAGATGAGTTATGCTTTCTTAAGCATATGGAAATATTATTCCTAATTTGAAGTAGCTCAACTTCTTATAATTAAAGAACAACTTATCAGCTCTACAACCTCTCCTATCAAAATTCCTAAGTTCAGATCTAACTACGGCTGAAAAAGTCTGAGAAGTCTTGTGTTTAACGCCTGCATAAATAGTTGGAAAAACGCTAGTTCCTCTAAATCAGCATCCAGAATCATATCGAGGGTCTTTGGTTTTCGCCAGGAGCAATTATGATTCTTTGCATGGTTACAATCGTAACCAGATTATTTTCGAGAAGAGTTTCTTAACCCATCCAGTATCATATTATTTACTAACTCTGTATCTTCCTGAGAAACTATACATGGAACAGTATCAAAATTGGATATCCACTGCTCATTCATAACTACATTGTATTTTATAAAGCTCACTATCTACTAGGAATTTAGTAGCACCTGAAATTTTCATTGGCCTGATGGCCATGAAATCATGAAATCATCACCTGAGGTGAAGCTGTATAACGTCGGCTTCATGGAAAGCACGTGGTAACGAAGTAACAATATTGCTAACAGGAATAGGAATATTAACAACAGCTCCTTTGATGGCGTTTTGCCGACCAACATTCGAGGTGATATAAGTCACTCCTACAGAGGAGTAAGTCCTTTGAGACATTCGGGTTTGGAAAATTTAACCCATTTGTAATACAAAATCTTGGTTTCTTACCAGCTTTAACGTTACGGCTACAGGTATTGCAAAATTGAAAAGTTTCGTCAGAAGATAGAAAAACTTAAAATATCTGCACTAAACTCATTTATACTTTCAATAAAAGCCCTTGACATCTTGTTAACCTGAAAGGGAAACCAAAGGCCTTTGCAAAAAAAGTAAACTTGATCAGGACCCAGCTTTACCATTCTACTAAAAATTCCAATATGAGCTTCTAACCTTGTTAAACTGGGTTAATTCTCTGCAAAGCTATTTAAACGTTCCTGTCTAATACGGTCTGCATTTCGTCGAGTATCAGCTTCTCTGTTCTGACTTCTGTGTTGACTGACTCTTAAGCTCAGACACCTTAAAGAGTGAGTAATAGCTTGACAATCTAATAGTCAAGCACTTCGACGTCGTGCACCGTCAAGAGCTTGATCAACAATCCTCCTTGCAAGATTGTTCCTGACTTGGGACCTCTCTCCTTTTCTAACTAATAACGGTTCTGAGATGCGTATTGCGCCCGTCTACGGGCTTCTCTGCGCAATCTATCGGCTATTCTCTCTCTCTGTCGATAGTCCACTGCATCTTTTTCCTTACTTATGTTTTGTCTATCTTGCTGCTCACTTTCGCGTATCCGCGTAGACCTACGTAAATTTCTAACCGCACCTGTATCTCCTACTCCTACATCTTCTCTGATTTTTACATGTTATGCTGCAGTATCAATTATTGGCTCAGCTTCCCTATTGGCTCTGCGATCTCTCTGGGCTCCCGCATTTCTGGCATTTTCAGCCTAAGCATACTGCCCTTGCAAAATATAAATATAAATATAAATATAAGACCATTACTATAAAATATAATTATATAATATAAAAAAATTTAATATATAGTCACATGAAATTATATTATTATAAAATATAATTATATTAAATTATATTATTATATAGTATAATAATATAAAATTATATAATAATAAATTGTTAGTACAATTTTTAATAATAATATAAATTTATCTTATCTGTCAAAATGCGCCAACTGTGCGCGGGCAACGTCACAAGCGTTACAAAATATGTCACGAACACCCGAAACCGTCACAACGCGCACGTAAACTACATATGTATGTATATACGTAGATATGTACTTAAATGTATATATGTATATAGTCACACACCGAAATTAAGCTAATACAATTTTATATTTGTATTTATTATATTTAAATAAAGTAATAATGTAATAAATATTAATAAACCGTCACTACATACATACATATATATGTATATATATACTAAAATGTATATTACATTTGGATTAATGTCCAGCAACTCTATTTATCCGTGCAGCACGCATCTAAAAATTCGGAAGCGGACAAAATTAATTTTTCTCGCATAGACAAGGCCACAATGTGGCATAAATTATAAATATTGACACCTCACGTCTATATAATGAAGTGAATTTTGAAATTTCAACGTGGGGCTCCGCTGCCCAGCGACCACGTGCTCACAAGTGCCGGCTAAAAACAATAGTGTGACCAGAAGCAAACTTAAGTATTCGAAAAAAAAAAGATTTGATCCATTACTCCAACCATTCATAGGATTGACAAACTGTTGCATATTTTAGGGACAGAACAAAAATATATTATACATAATTGCCCAAATGGAGGAGAATATTTTTTCTGACTCTCAGCTTAGAAATAAGCAGCTGGCAAAACACCTTCGGATATTAGGGCTGAGTGTCAGTAACTTAAATGACCTTTTTGAACTCATAAAAGAGGTCGCCAATCTGGACAACGTTACGACTAAGGCCAATCAAGGTGAAACGACCAGAATCTTTGCCTAGGATAGCGACACCTACAGGGCAATTGTTAACCATTTTGAAGAAGTAGGTATTGAATATCATACATACCAAATTCAAACTGAAAAACCGCTCAGAATTGTAATAAGAAGTCTACATCACAGCACCCTAAACAAAGATATTATACATAGATAGCTTGAAGGTAGTTGAATACGATGTTCTTCATATTCATAATCCTACATCTAAGGATACTAAGGAATAACTCAATATCTTTTTCATCAATATTAAGCCCTGCCCCGAAATTAATGAAATTTATAAGATTAAAAATTTTTGCCGCCAAAAGTTCCCTACCTTGTAAATAGGGCATAGCATTAAGGCTTTGCGTCACAATTTTCAGCAACCGAATGTAATGAATACCCCAGCAATACAATTTGAAGGTGTGACATTGGAACAGCCATCTCAAGCGAAATACCTCGGCATAATTTTAGTTAAGCGCCTTACTTTTGGGCCTCACCTAAAAACAATAACCAAAAGGTGTGGCCAAAGAATGCAGCAACTACGATGGTTGATAAATAAAAAGAGCACTATGTCGCTAAGAGCTAAACGAGCAGTATATGTGTATTGTATAGCTCCAATTTGGCTGTACGGAGTGCAGATGTGGGGGATAGCTGCCAAATCAAACCATAAGCGGATACAAGTAATGCAGAACCGAACCCTGCGGCAGATAACTAACTGTCCTTGGTACGTGCGTGGCTCCACACTTCACCGTGACCTCAACCTACACTCTGTGGAAGAACAGATTTGTAGACATTCCAGCAGATACAGCGATCGACTTGTTAGACACCGCAGTATACTTGCAAGGAGACTGCTAACAGCTAGGCCGTTAAGGCGACTTAAAAGACAGGGATTCAGCAAGACGATTCGTTAATTGTCCAGCCCTTCCATCACCTCATAGTAATCCTCGTGAGAGGTTTGGTTCTTTAAGATTTGTTTTTGATATGTGTTGTTAAGATGCTATTTAGAATATATGGTTTCAACGCCCAATAAATAGGATAAGCTAAAAACAAAATTGTATTAATTATATTTAAATAAAGCAATAATATAATAAATATTAATAAACTTGAATAGTATTACGAGGGTCGTTTGATAAGTCCGTGACTTTTTGTATTTGCCGCGCACCTGCTCTAAATACAACACTGCTCCTGTCAGCAGTTATCGATTAACAGCTGACTGTAAAATTTTGAGAAAGCTGCGTTTCTTAGTTTGCGTTTTATAGGCATTGAAAGCAGACGATCTCGTGAATTTTAACGAAAATGGAAAAAAGTGAATTTCGTGTGCTAATTAAGCATTATTTTTTGCGTAAAAAATCCATCACCGAAACCAAGGAAAGACTTGATAAATATTATGGGGACTCTGCACCATCAATTTCAATGGTTAAGAAATGGTTTACTGAGTTCCGTTGTGGTCGTACCAGTACAAGTGATGCCGAACGTTCAGGTCGCCCAAAAGAGGTCGTCATGCCAGAAATCGTCGACAAAATCCATGGAATGATATTGGATGATCGGAGAATGAAAGTGCGTGAGGTAGCTGAGGCTGTAGGCATCTCAACTGAACGGGTACATCACATTTTACATGAATATTTGGACATGAAAAAGCTTTCCGCGCGATGGGTGCCGCGATTGCTCACACACGACCATAAGCGCAACCGTGTGACCATTTCAAAGGAGTGTTTGGCGATGTTCAACCGCAATCCAAACGAATTTTTGCGCCGTTTCGTTACCGTAGACGAAACATGGATCCACCACACCACACCAGAGACCAAAGAACAATCAAGACAGTGGGTTTCTCCGGGTGAACGTGCACCAAAGAAGGCCAAGGTGGGTCTGTCGGCCAACAAGGTCATGGCCACAGTTTTTTGGGATGCACAAGGTATCATTCACATCGATTACCTTGAAAAGGGTAAAACGATCACCGGCGAATATTATTCAGAGCTTTTGGACAGATTCGATATTGATTTGAAGCAGAAACGACCGCATTTGGCGAAAAAAAAGTGCTGTTCCATCAGGACAATGCACGGGTGCACACGTGTGTAGTCAGCATGGCAAAATTTCATAAATTGGGCTACGAACTGCTACCCCATCCAGCATATTCTCCAGATTTAGCCCCCTGTGACTATTTTTTGTTTCCAAACATGAAGAAATGGCTCGGCGGTAAGAGATTCGGGTCAAATGAAGAGGTCATCACAGAAACAAACGACTATTTTGAGGGCCTTGAGAAAACCTATTATTTGGAAGGAATAAAAAAATTGGAAAAACGCTGGACTAAATGTATAGAGCTAAAAGGAGATTATGTTGAGAAATAAAACGCTTCTTTGACGAAAAAAATATATTTTATTCAAAAAGTCACGGAATTATCATACGACCCTCGTATTATTACACAAATCGCCACGAAAGGTTATTAATGAAAATTCGTAATGAAAATTGCGCTTTATTTGGATTAAATTTTCGCGTCAAAGGCAACGCACAAATTGAAATGACCAACAGTAGAAGAAGAACACATAGACAATGCAAATGCGAATAGACAAGTGTCGTAAGCATTAGACTAAGCGAGTGGGCGATAAGTATATGTATTTTTACCGCGTGCCAAAATTCGTTACATTTGCTTTTTCTTGATTTTTAGGCACGAGCTAAAAATACATATTGGGTAAAGGTTAAATATAATCCATCATCTCCGTTTTTTTTTTAAATTTTTTTTACAGGTAGTGCTTATTATCTTGTTTATCTTGAATTTAGGTGAACAACAATACAATAGTTTTTTTTTTTATTGAATTTTAAAAATAATTAAACTTCCATGTTTTTTTGTTGTTGCGAAATTCTGCGTAAAACGTCACAGTGATACGCACATTGTCCGACAACTGATTTGTGTCGTACAAAAATTGCGACAGTCACAAAAATAAGCAATTTTATGCCGTTACAACGGTTAACTTGCCGGTCCTCGTACCATTGGTGACCCCGGCAAAGTGGTGGAATATGACGAAACAAAAGTGGGATGCGGAAATATAACTGTGGCCGCATAGTGGAAGGTCAATGGCTATTTGGCGGCATTGAAAGAGACTCAAAGGAGTTCTTTATCGTGCCAGTGGAGTCCAGAAATAAGGACACATTGCTGTCTCTTATTAAGCACAGAATAGCCGATGGAACTTCCATTATGTCTGATTGTTGGAAAGTTAATCACTCAAAAATTTTGTCGATCCTTCAACCGCAGCACACAATCCATAGAAAGGCTATGGGGTATATTGCAAAATTCATGTTTTTTAAGAAGTTTCCTTCCCACCCGGATAGACTTCATGAAGTGTTCAAAGCAATTGGAGAGTTGTATGACCCTAATAGGGAAATTGTGGAAATAACGGATGCCAAACTCAGTGACGTAAGAAAAGCCCGCCGCAGCCAAAAAATTTTTGAAAAAAATAATTGCGCGGTTTTTTTCAAAAATGTTTTGTCTTCGGTGCATTGTATTTCATATTTAACACATTTTTTCTAATCACAGGATTCGTCTGATTCAGAATAGAAAACCAGCACAACGACTTGAACATATCTATAAATATATATATATATATATATATTTATATATATGGCACAGGTAGTTGAGAAACGTAAGAATAAATTTATATTTCAAAACAAAATTTGCACAGGAATCTTATACTAAAGTGACTGCAAAATTTTCATTTCAAACAAATCAGTTTGTGGTACACTGTACTGTCACAAAAAGTTGCAGACATACTGGCGTCCCACACAAAAACGTAACAACAAAATACATGCAAATTTAATTATTTTCAAAATTCAATAAAAGAAAAACTAGAAGCGTCCGAGACATATTTCTTTCACCAAAATTCATGATAAATATAGCCCTACCTGTAAAAAAATGTAAAAAAAATCGGAGATGAGGGCATATATTTAACTTTTCGCGCTCTGTCTAATAACTCCACGCATGTGTAATGGTTAAACATACATACGTATATTTGTATAAATATATATTTATGTACATTTACTTATGTAATAAAATAAGGAAAATAAGGGGAAAATGACAAAATATTGTATATAAAATAATAATATAAATAAATATGAAAACACTAAATGTGGATCTGCCCCACCTTGGGTGCCGAACCCAGATTGATGTCGACCGTATTCGGGGTTCCCCCCTCCCTCGTCTATTACTTTCATTTTAGTTTATTAGAATAGAAGAAATAAATAAGATAATAAATAAAATGGAAACAATGCAACGCTGTCGCACATGAGAACCGAACTCGCTCCACAACAAACACACACAATCTTACAAAGTTCCGTCGGCCACTCTAACCACTCAGCTATTGACTCTTCTGTTGCTTATTCATCAAGGTTGCATGGTAAACCATTTCTATTACCACCGGCCGATAGCAAATACAAAGTTTTATTGAGTAAAATCCATTACCTAAAGAGTATACTAACTTTTGGCAAATGTATGTAACAGGCAGAAGGAGGCGTCGGAAATCCCATAAAGGATGTATATTCTTGTGCATGATCAGTCGATTGAGCCATTACAAAAGCTAGGGACACCAAATTTAGCATAAAGATTCCTGTATACCACACGCAGATCAAGTTTATTTTCAATTCGGAATAACACGCCTACCGTCGCTGCAGACCGATAATTTTCTATTTACATTCAAAGTTCTCATTTCTTAACGTCTGTCTTTTTAAAGTGCGCATGCAAGGCAAACTGCGGACGCTGTTGGTGGCAATTGCGACGGTTCGATCAGATGTTTAGTTTATTGAACTGAACAATGTATTACAATGTTTCAGTTCTTGTTAAATAGGCGGATGTTTAGTTGATTGAAATTACAATGTATGTATGATTGGGATAGAATCGCTGTAACAGCGTACCCTCTTTTATGCAACATCATTCCACACATCGATAGTTTTAATCGATTGTTCCCTGGAATGGTGTTTTTTTGGTTTAAGAAAAAGAAGAAGAAGATCGCACACACAGAAGATAGAAGTCATTGAATAAGAAGAGACGTGCGTGTTAATTTGATTCGGAGTGTTGAATTGCACAAAAGCTCAAAGTCGTTTGTTTTGCCCCAGTTACTTTGCATAAAATCTGTTATTACTTGTTAAATTACTCATTGTTAAGCAAGGGAAATCGAACAAATAAACTTTTATTTGTATTCCCACAAATTTTGGGCGCTCGTCCGGGTTATGATTTCTAAGATTGTTTTTGTTTCTTTCAGCTGCTCTTCATCTATCTAGGATATTGTGCTTATGTTTAATTATTAAACTTAATATTTTAGTGTGAACAAGAGCAACAGTCGAGTTGCACACGACAGTAGGATACCCTTGGACGTATGTTGCCATAAAAAGTATTTAATTGTATAATACTAGTTGCAAGCTATAAATTAATAATAATACTGGAGTGCGCTGCCACCTTGCTTCAATTTCGATATTTTGCCAATAATTTATCGCCGCAATTCCCTAAAGCGGTGTGAGCAGTAGATATCGGTATTTCTTTATAAATTTTAAATTGGTTAATATCGATAACAAGGTCCAAGGGTATAAAAATAAAAAAATAATAATAATTATCAAACCAATTTTCCATTCATTGGTTATACTTAACTATTAGATAATTAAATTTAAATTATTAAAATATGCCTACATACATATTTACATATATCCTGTCATTTAGATTTCTTAATTTCTAACCTATTCCAAACATTACAAACTCATGCCTGAATACTAACAGATATCCCATTGTGATGGCTATGCAAAACCTCAAAAGTCCTAGCACTAATCTTTTCATTATCTAGTATATTTGAAAACGCCCAATCAATATGTGTATCCATATTGGTAGTGGACGTTTTCAAATCTAACAAACTCCTTAATCCTTTGCTAATCAAAAAATTATAAATACTCTTACACCTGTTAAAGGTTTTGAGGCACAAATTAAAATCTCCTAAAACTAGCAAGCTATCCCCTAAATCACCTAAACGAGAAAATTGATGAATTATCTCCTCAAATTATATTTTAAATGTGGACAGAGGAAAGTCTGGACTTTTATATAATATAAGAAAACTTATGGCATCAAACCTAAATATGCCGAACTCAAAAACTACTGAGCCAAAAGTTTTTCTACTGCTAAAGGTATGGGAAACTCTATCTACTAGCTCGTTCTTTACATAAATTATGATGCCTGTTAAAGGCCTAATTGATTCAAGTTGAACCACAATAGTGAACCCAGGTATTTCTACAGTTTCATTGCTTATGGAAGTTTCCACGAAACATAATATTGATGACTGAAGCATCAGCTTGTCCGATCGAATATCTTCAAGATGGGAATTCAAGCTCTGAGTATTATGTTAAGGGCAGAACTGTTAATTAAATAATCGTAATGAGTACACAGTAGTTTTTCAGTCCGCAATTTCTTCAATTGGGCTTTCACTTTATCATTATTTTGGGGAGACTTAGGAGGAACAAAATTCCCAATAATGAATAATCCTAAAGCAGTAGTTGCTCTACTGCAAGCTACGTATAATGCAGCACGCTGCATTCTGGAATTAGCATGGACTACCACTTTGCCATACGTAGCTCCCTGACTCTTATGAATTGTGATGCCTTCACCAGGCACAATTGGAAACTGCCTACGGTCAATGTTAATTTGTGCGTTATTTGAATATTGAAAACTGCGAACAATTTTCTGAATAGGAGTCCATGAAGGATCTGTACGATGTGTACACTTCGAACGCGCAGATTCTCCTACAGTTTCCTCTGTAAATTTCATCCATAAAATGTTGGGAGTGTTGGATGTATTGAAATCTATTTGCATCAACACACCTGATGCCCCGTTTACTAATCCAACCCCTGTGTCTACATTGACCGTCATCATGTACTTGGCAGTATTTTTTAGGAGAAGAGACGTACAGAGTCCCTGTGTAGCGGAAGTTTTAAAACCCTTCACTTCTTCTAATATTCTTTGTTTCCTAGCTGGTTCCAAATGGCCCGCCTTAATAAAATCTTCAGCAGTAGAGAAAAATTGCTCAGTAGCAATTGAGTTAAGTTTCGTTACATTAAATAAATCAACCTCATTATTATTACTAAACAGATGAATTGCATCATCGGGCACTGGCGATGGTCCGCATATTCTAGATTGGAAAAGGACAATATCATCGGCTGTCATACAACCCGATGCCAAATTATTTAAGGCAGAAGCGAAAAGCTGATCGTCACGTTGACACATTATCTCTGTGAGCTCAAAATAAAAAAAAGGTCCCAGAGATGCGTACCAAATATTTGATGGTAAGGGTCAGTGGTTTTTTGGATCGAAAATTCAACTACCTCCTACCGGCTGTAACTGTCTAAGATCACCGAATACGATGATAGAAACACCACCAAAAGGAGAAGTATTTTTGAAAATTTGCTTCAAACGAGAATCTAAATAAGAAAACATTAGAGAGCTAACCATTGATATTTCATCAATAATAATTAATTTAAGATCGATTAACCTTGAATGAAGGCTATTAACTAAATCATGGCTTAAGGCCCTTAGAGGTGCTGAGCGAGATTGATTAACAGGAAGTGAAAACATGGAATGCAGTGTCGAGCCGCTAATTCCGAATGCTGCTTTTCCTGTTGGTGCACATAAGAGGATTTTAACAGATATCGGATCAGCTCCTGGTAAACTGTTATGCATTACGGATAATGACTGAAAAATTGCTGATATAAGTCGACTCTTTCCGACTCCGGCGCCGCCTCCAACAAATTCATAAAAGACTGTATTGATTTTGGCATTATGCAAAGCATGTTTAAAATATAGCATCTGCTTTAAATTAAGAGATCTAACTATATTAGCTAAGCTTTCCTGAGAAACTAAGGCTGGAAGCTTGATAAAACGGACATTATTATCTTCATCATTCATATCAATATTTCCATCCACATTTAAAACATTTAGATGTGGATCTATTTCAGGCAATCCTAAAACTGTGAAGCCATCATCTACCACTTCCTACCTTCTCCTACTTGATTATTCTCATTTTCTGCTTCCTCTGTTAAGTGGCTCAGAGCATCTTCTAGTTCCCTATCATCTAGTAAATTATATTTTCTGCGATTGTTCTCTACTAACTCCGAATTTTCCCTACAGAGCAATTCACAGTCATGTGTGACTAAATCCAAATGCTCATCTCGCCATGGGGCGTAAAGCATTTTTAGCTCTCTGAAATAGTCACTTGTTTCTGTATTGACATTAAATCTCCTATACCTAATTATGCACGCAGTGGTCCTCTTTCTGATGAAGCCACTATTATCGCGAAGAGCGTAAACTATTGATTCAGAAGCCCTAGGCACATCATCGTCAAAGTCATCTGCATTTTCTTGGCGAGCTCCTCGTTCTGATTTGCAGTAGCTATAAAAGCGGATATCTCAGTGCCAAATATAAATTTGTTACCTAAATGTTGTAACTTTTGCTTAATAGTTACATTGTTATTGTCTTTAATCTCATTGATTGCCTCACGCATCAACATTGAGATACCTCTCTGAGACTTGTTAATATAATTAACGACGTAGCTGAAGCAAGCATAGGGGTCTAAAATAAACTGAATATCCATATTTGCTCGCTGCAACAAAAGGAGGTGCTTGTTATAAGCGTTAAGCTTGATTGCTGCAAAAGATCGCTTCAAAAAAACTTTTGGTTTCTTTATACTTGATCTTACAGCATTAATGTAGCCCTCATAACTAAGGTTAAGTTGATCGTGGGACAAAAAGTTGTTAAAATCGTTAAAATTTTCTACGCTTTCACGATCAAATGGGAAGTCGAGCAGACTTTGAATTTTTCGAAATTCCTACGATGCTCGGCCAAATTTGGAGCATTTTCTTCTAAAGGGAGAAGAATTTCTGTTTGAGGCATGGGAGGGTATGGGATACCAAATCTACAAATTTGTTTTGACCTAATTTCTCGCCTGCAAGAGTACCCGTGACTATGGAGTTGATACTCCAAATATGGAGCAACGTCCGGGCAACTAGAATCAGCAGTAATAAACTGATCAATAAAGGACTTCACAGGCATAAATGTGGACTCAATCTTTAGGTCGAGCTTTGGGGCGTCTTTCAGCCAGAACATGCCATGTATATGTGGAGAGCCTCTTTGCTGAAACTCCACTCGCCAATAAAACTTGATGACCTGGTGACAACCAAAGACACCGCCTTCCTTTTTCATCAGTTTTAAAACCTGTCTATATCGAAAATCGAAATATCTGGCACAGGTCACTGGGTCTGCTCTAATGAGACGAGCTTTCTCATTAAACCCCAAATTTAACGCTTCTTCTTCGGATACTTCTAGCTTGTCTACATTTTTACATAGCAAGACTAAAAGCTCCGGCCACCTAGTTTCCGCTGCGGAAAATGTTATAAAAAAAGTTGGAAGCCCTACCTGCCTAATCATAGCCATCACTTTCTTTTTCTCGTCCTCCCAATGAGCAGGAGACGTGCGAATACCTTTTAAAAGCCTATAGCCATCATCATGAAGTATTAACCTATTTAAAGTTTCATCATTACGCACATCAGCCGCCGAAATGCCTTGAGTGGCAGGGTGCTTACGTAAGCAAATTGATGTGCTATTCCTAATGCTAATCATTTCTAACTTTTTGAAGTTATGAAATAATTTATCAGTTCTACAACCTCTTCTATCAAAATTCCTAAGCTCTGATCTAACTATAGTTGTAAAACTTTCCTGACATTTCCTTTTAATGCCTGCAAATATTGTGGGAAAAGCCAGCTCCTCTGAATCACAATCGGTTATCATGTCAAGAGGTCGCTGACCCTCTCCTGGTGCTATAGCAATTCGAGGAATATCTATGTTTTCAACAGGGACATTTTCCATGAAGGTTTCTTGACCTCCTGGATTCAACTCTACCTCTTCTTCTACTACTCTATGCTCATTAGGTTGTGCTGCCTTTTCTAACATTTGACACACAATGTCCCTGTCGTCTGCTGACGCAACAAATGGTACAGTCTCAGCTGAGTAAGAAGACAACCACTGTTCATTGATAGTAACCTGGTGCTTCTTATAAAGTTCTGTGTTCACTAAATACCGAATTGCATCAACTATCTTTGAGGGCCTTATGGTTTCAGCCATGAAATCATGGTTATACTCCATCCTACGCTTAAGATGAATCTGAACTACTTCGGCTTCATTAAATGCCCTGGGAAGGGAAGTTACAACATTTGCAACTGGAATTGGCACATTGATCACTGCTCCTTTAATGGCACTTTGACGTCCATATCCAAGAGACTTTATGATCATAAAAGGAAGACGGGGAGAAATCAGCCTTTCTTCTAGAGGCGTCAAGCCTTTCAGGCATTCCGGAAGCTCCGGAAAATTTAGGCCATTTGTAATAGAAGCCTTTGGTTTTTTCCCTGACTTAATACTGCGGCTGCAGGTTTTGCAAAAGCTAAACCTATTATTATGGGATGGAAACATAGAGGAAAGATACAAAATATCAACACTATCTGCCTCACTACACTTTTCCTCTATGACCTCACGCGAAATTTTGTCCACTTGATGTGGAAACCACAAACCTTTGCAACATATGCAAACCTGATCGGGTCCCTGCTTGACTGTCTTATTAAAATTGGCTATTAGGCAATCTAAACTAGTTTTAACCTGCGATATCCTATCATCTGGAAGGGTATTCGCACGGTCCACTCTATTGCGGGACGCGTTTCTCCTATTCTCTGCTATCCTATTGGTGCAAATACTCCTATATAGACTCACTCTTTGCGACATATTCCTATGGGCTTCAAAGGCCTCACGTTGAGCTCGAATTCGAGCACTGCGGCGTGCACTAGTATTGCGTGCCTGCTCAACAATCCTACGAATAGGATTGTTTCTAACCTGAGACCTTTGACTTCTATCTATTGCCCTTTCTAAAATTCGCGTCTCCTGATTTTGTCGCTGAATCGCCCTTCTAACAGCATCTCGTCCGCTTTCGTTGGACCTGAATTGTGGACATTGCCTGCGCCTCGATCGACGCAAAGTATTGGCAAGTTGTTCGGCATTTCTAGTTGAATGATCAGTTCGTCGAACACGGCGACGAACTGCATCCTGCTCTCTTTCCTGAGATCGAAACTCAGCATCTTGCCTGCGACTCGAACGACGCGAAGTGTTGGCAAGTTGTTCGTCTGTTTTAATTGCAGAATCACTGCGACGTACACGGCGACGAACTGCATCCTGCTCTCTTTCCTGAGATCGAAACTCAGCATCTTGCCTGCGACTCGAACGACGCGAAGTGTTGGCAAGTTGTTCGTCTGTTTTAATTGCAGAATCACTGCGACGTACACGGCGACGAACTGCATCCTGCTCTCTTTCCTGAGATCGAAACTCAGCATCTTGCCTGCGACTCGAACGACGCGAAGTGTTGGCAAGTTGTTCGTCTGTTTTAATTGCAGAATCACTGCGACGTACACGGCGACGAACTGCATCCTGCTCTCTTTCCTGAGATCGAAACTCAGCATCTCGCCTGCGCCTCGAACGACGCGAAGTGTCAGCAAGTTGTTCTTGTAATCTGATTGGCGAAGAAGCCCGAAGAGTAGTGTGACGAATTGTGTCCGGTAATTGCTCAACGGCCCTAAATGTTCTATTACTTCTGCGGACTCGATGCTGTTGACTATCTCTAACCCTTTCAGCTTCCCTAAATTCGAAATTTTGCCTACGTTCTCTATGTGCCTCTAGATTATTTACGCGTTCCTGCTCAGAAAAGTCTATATCTGACCTATTCAAACGATTTCTTTTTCGCTGTGCTTGACTCCTATTGCAAGCTGACTTTCTCTTAAGTCTAGGCATCTTCTAATACATAAGTTTTAAAATAATATATAGGTATGATAAAAATAAAATTCTTATAAATTAATTTAATTTGAATATATATTTATCAAAAATTAATATATAGTTATATATATAAAATAAAGTTAGTATATTTATTTATATATATAAATATATTCATATATTTAAATAAATATATATATATTATAATTATATTCATATATTTAAATAAATATATGTATATTATTTAAAATAATTATATTATAAATGAAAATAAATATCTAATGAAAGAACAAATAATAATAAAATTTAATAAAGAAAATAAAAATAAACAAAATGTGGAAAAATAGAATAAATATAAATCAAAGAAATAATAAATTAAACCTGCAAGAAATTCCAGCGAAAATTCCAATTTGAATCGCGGAAACGAACCGATACCGATGTTCACGTACAATCACACACACTTCAGAAGAGTCTATACACATATATGTATGCATGCCCAAAAATACGTTACGCTGTGTACCGCACTTTTCTAAAATTGCGCGCCACGTTCCGGGCAGGGCGCAATCATTCACACGCATAAAAAATGTTCCGTTAACGCATAACAATCACACAGGAGGATTTACTTATTATATACTCGACTTATATTAATTTGCATTAAATGTTAAATGTATCACGAACACGCGAATTAATTATATATTATTTTATATTTAATATCGAAAATACAAATGATAATCGACAATCGACGACGACACCGAACACGCCAATCGCAAACTACAAATTAAGCGAAGCGCGCTGCCACCTTGCAACAATTTTGATACGTTGCCAATAATTTATCGCCGCAATTAAAAAGTGCGCGAAACCTTAAATTTATAATAATGATCTATAGAATCTAATATACATACAAAATATACATATATTAAAAAAACAAAGTAGAAGAAATGTTAGTACATTTTTTTCAAACATAGTTTCAATAGACGTGGGGATATAATATAATTTACACATATTAATATAATTTATATGCAAAACATATGAAATATATATCGATATGTTTAATATATATTAAAAGCTATCGATATGATAGCTCATAATATATCGTGAAATCTAAATTAATATTTATTTAATAAAAAGTCAATATATAAATTATTAAAAAATAATAATAATATGTCTATATTAGAAATCTAGTAAATACCTGCATTCATGCATGCCGATCAACCACGCTATTGGTTGTATATAATTTTACATATGTATGTGTGAACACAAATTAAGTATGTATAAGTGTTTGCATTTATGCACATGTATTTTGGGTAATTGACATGTGCATGAAAAAGAAGAGTCGAGAAACAGCTCGCGCTTCGCGCTCGCATCGTTTATCCTTTTCTTTCATGCACAAGTAATTTAGTTCTGACGTCATTGACAACTTCTTTGCTTTCTTCATATTCATATATACGCCACCTATTGGTTGAGTGTTAGCATATATTTATGCACATGTATTTTCGGTAATTGACATGTGCATGGAAAAGAAGAGTCGAGAAACAGCTCGAGCTTCGCGCTCGCATCGTTGTCCTTTTCTTTCATGCATAAGGAATTTAGTTCTGACGTCATCGACAAGTTCTTTGCTGGTCGAAGTGTCGAAATGGTTTATCTAATAACTTCAGTGTTTATTGTCTGATCGGATTGCAATTTGGAGGATAAGTTCATATATTATTTATCTATATATATGCTAAAGCAGAACGTTAAGAAATGAGTTCTTCGAATGTAAATAGCAATGTAAACCAAAATTGGCGGTTTGCGGGGGCGGTAGGCGTGTTATTCCAAATTGAAAATAAACTGGTATACAGGAATCTTCATGCTAAATTTGGTGTCCGTAGCTTTTGTAATAGCTGAGATATAGCTGAGACAGACAGACAGACGGACAGACAGACGGACATGGCTCAATCGACTCGGCTATTGATCCTGAGCAAGAATATATATACTTTATGGGGTCTCCGACGCCTCCTGTTACATACATTTGCACAAAGTTAGTATACCCTTTTTTGACCATTTTTAATGGTCCAAGGGTATAAAAAGGTAAATGTGTCTGACTTGCGCTTTTGGTATGTCTGGTTGGTTGTACAAGTCGTCTAAAAATAAATTATTACACCTAGTTGTATTTTGTATAAAGTTGCGGATAATTCGTGCTTTCCTACACTTCAATAAAAATTTTATATGTAACTTAAGTTTAAAGTGTTTCTTAGTTGTAGTTTGAAACCTGTTAATTTCCATTTTTTGGTTTTTGTTGTTTTCTTTTATATTTGCATTTCCCATTCTAGGTGTGGTATCTGCAAACGGCGTGCCTTCCGTTGGGTTTATTGTAGAGCTTTGGCGACCTTTCTTTGTCATCATATTGGTGGCTGCCTCGAAGTCAAGTAAATAAAATAAATATTATCTTTTTTCCGATATATTTCGGTTACACGTCGGCAACATTGCAATATTCAATATGGTACTAAATTTGGTGGGTCTATCTTACATAGTTGCTGAGATTACCGTTCATACAGACAGACGGTCAGACGGACAGACAGACATAGCGCAATCGTCTCGTCTGTTGATCCTGATTCAGAATATATATAGTTTATGGGGTCGGAGATGTGTCCTTCTGCCTGTTACGCACATTTTCGTTTCGACAAACACAATAGTCCATGAAATTTTTTAAAATCCAAAGCCTAAAAAACATAAAACACATAAATGAATTGAAAACGCACTCTATGGCAAACCCATATTCACCCTTATTTGCGCCATTATTATCATGATTTTAACTGCAAAATTCTTTTGTCGATTAAAAGATCAAAATATTTTACAAATACAAATACAAAAACTCCACAAAAATTAATTAATACAATCCCGATGAATACTAAAAAGATCTATCCAGAATTCAACAATATTCCATATTTTTAAAAACTGCTTGAGGACTAGAAGGATTTTGAGGAGGGAGAATTAACTGCAATAAATATAAAAGAATAAAAAACCATTAACAGCAACAGCTAACTAATCAATAAATAATTAAAAATTCAACAAGAACTGCAACATTGTAATACATTGTAAGTTCAATAAACTAAACATCCGCCTATTTAACAAGAACTGAAACATTGAAATACATTGTTCAGTTCAAGAAACTAAACATCCGATTGAACCGTCGCAATTGCCACCAACAGGGTCCGCAGTTTGCCTTGCATGCGCACTTTAAAAAGACAGACGTTAAGAAATGAGAACTTTGAATGTAAATAGGAAATCATCGGTCTGCAGCGACGGTAGGCGTGTTATTCCGAATTGAAAATAAACTTGATCTGCGTGTGGTATACAGGAATCTTTATGCTAAATTTGGTGTCCCTAGCTTTTGTAATGGCTCAATCGACTGATCATGCACAAGAATATACATCCTTTATGGGATTTCCGACGCCTCCTTCTGCCTGTTACATACATTTGCCAAAAGTTAGTATACTCTTTAGGTAATGGATTTTACTCAATAAAACTTTGTATTTGCTATCGGCCGGTGGTAATAGAAATGGTTTACCATGCAACCTTGACGAATAAGCAACAGAAGAGTCAATAGTTGAGTGGTTAGAGTGGCCGACAGAATTTTGTAGGCTTGTGTGTGTGTGTTGTGGCGCGAGTTTGGTTTTCATGTGCGATAGCGTTACATTGTTTCCATTTTATTTATTATCTTATTTATTTCTTCTATTCTAATAAACTAAAATGAAAGTAATAGACGAGGGAGGGGGGAACCCCGAATACGGTCGACATCAATCTGGGTTCGGCACCCAAGGTGGGGCAGATCCACATTTAGTGTTTTCATATTTATTTATATTATTATTTTATATACAATATTTTGTCATTTTCCCCTTATTTTCCTTATTTTATTACATAAGTAAATGTACATAAATATATATTTATACAAATATACGTATGTATGTTTAACCATTACACATGCGTGGAGTTATTAGACAGAGCGCGAAAAGTTAAATATATGCCCTCATCTCCGATTTTTTTTACATTTTTTTACAGGTAGGGCTATATTTATCATGAATTTTGGTGAAAGAAATATGTCTCGGACGCTTCTAGTTTTTCTTTTATTGAATTTTGAAAATAATTAAATTTGCATGTATTTTGTTGTTACGTTTTTGTGTGGGACGCCAGTATGTCTGCAACTTTTTGTGACAGTACAGTGTACCACAAACTGATTTGTTTGAAATGAAAATTTTGCAGTCACTTTAGTATAAGATTCCTGTGCAAATTTTGTTTTGAAATATAAATTTATTCTTACGTTTCTCAACTACCTGTGCCATATATATAAATATATATATATATATATATATTTATAGATATGTTCAAGTCGTTGTGCTGGTTTTCTATTCTGAATCAGACGAATCCTGTGATTAGAAAAAATGTGTTAAATATGAAATACAATGCACCGAAGACAAAACATTTTTTGAAAAAACCGCGCAATTATTTTTTTCAAAAATTTTTTGGCTGCGGCGGGCTTTTCTTACGTCACTGAGTTTGGCATCCGTTATTTCCACAATTTCCCTATTAGGGTCATACAACTCTCCAATTGCTTTGAACACTTCATGAAGTCTATCCGGGTGGGAAGGAAACTTCTTAAAAAACATGAATTTTGCAATATACCCCATAGCCTTTCTATGGATTGTGTGCTGCGGTTGAAGGATCGACAAAATTTTTTGAGTGATTAACTTTCCAACAATCAGACATAATGGAAGTTCCATCGGCTATTCTGTGCTTAATAAGAGACAGCAATGTGTCCTTATTTCTGGACTCCACTGGCACGATAAAGAACTCCTTTGAGTCTCTTTCAATGCCGCCAAATAGCCATTGACCTTCCACTATGCGGCCACAGTTATATTTCCGCATCCCACTTTTGTTTCGTCATATTCCACCACTTTGCCGGGGTCACCAATGGTACGAGGACCGGCAAGTTAACCGTTGTAACGGCATAAAATTGCTTATTTTTGTGACTGTCGCAATTTTTGTACGACACAAATCAGTTGTCGGACAATGTGCGTATTACTGTGACGTTTTACGCAGAATTTCGCAACAACAAAAAAACATGGAAGTTTAATTATTTTTAAAATTCAATAAAAAAAAAAACTATTGTATTGTTGTTCACCTAAATTCAAGATAAACAAGATAATAAGCACTACCTGTAAAAAAAATTTAAAAAAAAAACGGAGATGATGGATTATATTTAACCTTTACCCAATATGTATTTTTAGCTCGTGCCTAAAAATCAAGAAAAAGCAAATGTAACGAATTTTGGCACGCGGTAAAAATACATATACTTATCGCCCACTCGCTTAGTCTAATGCTTACGACACTTGTCTATTCGCATTTGCATTGTCTATGTGTTCTTCTTCTACTGTTGGTCATTTCAATTTGTGCGTTGCCTTTGACGCGAAAATTTAATCCAAATAAAGCGCAATTTTCATTACGAATTTTCATTAATAACCTTTCGTGGCGATTTGTGTAATAATACGAGGGTCGTATGATAATTCCGTGACTTTTTGAATAAAATATATTTTTTTCGTCAAAGAAGCGTTTTATTTCTCAACATAATCTCCTTTTAGCTCTATACATTTAGTCCAGCGTTTTTCCAATTTTTTTATTCCTTCCAAATAATAGGTTTTCTCAAGGCCCTCAAAATAGTCGTTTGTTTCTGTGATGACCTCTTCATTTGACCCGAATCTCTTACCGCCGAGCCATTTCTTCATGTTTGGAAACAAAAAATAGTCACAGGGGGCTAAATCTGGAGAATATGCTGGATGGGGTAGCAGTTCGTAGCCCAATTTATGAAATTTTGCCATGCTGACTACACACGTGTGCACCCGTGCATTGTCCTGATGGAACAGCACTTTTTTTTCGCCAAATGCGGTCGTTTCTGCTTCAAATCAATATCGAATCTGTCCAAAAGCTCTGAATAATATTCGCCGGTGATCGTTTTACCCTTTTCAAGGTAATCGATGTGAATGATACCTTGTGCATCCCAAAAAACTGTGGCCATGACCTTGTTGGCCGACAGACCCACCTTGGCCTTCTTTGGTGCACGTTCACCCGGAGAAACCCACTGTCTTGATTGTTCTTTGGTCTCTGGTGTGGTGTGGTGGATCCATGTTTCGTCTACGGTAACGAAACGGCGCAAAAATTCGTTTGGATTGCGGTTGAACATCGCCAAACACTCCTTTGAAATGGTCACACGGTTGCGCTTATGGTCGTGTGTGAGCAATCGCGGCACCCATCGCGCGGAAAGCTTTTTCATGTCCAAATATTCATGTAAAATGTGATGTACCCGTTCAGTTGAGATGCCTACAGCCTCAGCTACCTCACGCACTTTCATTCTCCGATCATCCAATATCATTCCATGGATTTTGTCGACGATTTCTGGCATGACGACCTCTTTTGGGCGACCTGAACGTTCGGCATCACTTGTACTGGTACGACCACAACGGAACTCAGTAAACCATTTCTTAACCATTGAAATTGATGGTGCAGAGTCCCCATAATATTTATCAAGTCTTTCCTTGGTTTCGGTGATGGATTTTTTACGCAAAAAATAATGCTTAATTAGCACACGAAATTCACTTTTTTCCATTTTCGTTAAAATTCACGAGATCGTCTGCTTTCAATGCCTATAAAACGCAAACTAAGAAACGCAGCTTTCTCAAAATTTTACAGTCAGCTGTTAATCGATAACTGCTGACAGGAGCAGTGTTGTATTTAGAGCAGGTGCGCGGCAAATACAAAAAGTCACGGACTTATCAAACGACCCTCGTATGTATATACATACATATGACAGTAACCATTTACATATGCGTGGAGACATTAGACAGAGCGAGAAAACAATATCCATTTTTAGCTCGTGCCAAAAAATTAAGAAGAAGCAAATGTAACGAATTTTGGCACGCGGTAAAAATATATATACTTATCGCCCTCTCGCTTAGTCTAATGCTTACGACACTTGTCTATTCGCATTTGCATTGTCTATGTGTTCTTCTTCTTCTGTTCGTCATTTTAATTTGTGCGTTGCCTTTGACGCGAAAATTAAATCCAAATAAAGCGCAATTTTCATTACGAATTTTCATAAATAACCTTTCGTGGCGATTTGTGTAATAATAATAATATTCAAGTTTCTTAATATTTATTATATTATTGCTTTATTTAAATATAATTAATACAAATATAATATAGTAGCATAATATGCTTCACATACACGTATAACTCTGACATTAAACTCAATCTAGCAAAACGCTGCACATACAGTCTTGCGCATGCATGGGTACGTAACGTAACATGAAACTTGAAGCGCATAATTATGAACGCGCATGATTATGATTGTTGTATAATTACATCCTTCTTTTTGTATGCACCTAAAAGAACAAATTCTGCAAAACTGTTGACTAGACATTTCCGTCTCTCACGATTCACTTCGAGCCAAACATAAACTCTGTACATTTAGTCTTAAACTGATAGTAAAACAATAAAGTGGTTGTATTTCGAATTCGTTCGTATTTATTTCCTAAAACTAAACTTCCAGCGTTGACCTTAGTCTAAAGACGGATCTTTTGTTCGGCACACATTCGCGAAGAATACGTAAGTGGCGCAGCCGTTAGGATAGTAATTATTGATGCGATAGCTAAACTATTCAATTCTTTAATTATTATCCGCTAAAGAACATTCGCAAATCGCAAATCGCGTCGGTAACATCGAAACAGTGGTTCATACCTAAAGAGTAATCCCTGACGTGTAAATACGAAGTGATTGTCGAACAACTTAAAAATAACAAAACATTTTTAAGAAGACGCCTTACAATTTACTGAGAAATAAATACATAAAGGTTACTCTTCACTAAGTGAAACTGCTAAGCGCGCAACAACAAATTCAACATAAGAAAAATTCAGTGAATAATATAAACATTTTAAGTGACTGAAACACAAAACATAAAACTACAACAAAATCAACATAGAAAAAAATAAGTGACTGAACATAGAAGAAATAAGTGAATAATATAAATATTTTAAGTGACTGCAACACAAAACATAAAACTACAACAAAATAAACAAAAAACAAAAAAGAATGTTACTGAACATAGAAGAAATAAGTGAATAATATAAAGATTTTAAGTAACTGCAACACAAAACATAAAGCTACAACAAAACCAACGCATAAGAAATAAGTGAAGTACGTAAAGAATGACGAAAACATAACCCATTGCTGAAGTAAAAACACAGTCTCATCTAAACTCACATAAACCGAAACCAATAGCACTATCCGACTCAAATATGACTCAGGTTGAAACACAGATACACGCTGTCCAAAACTTCAATGGAGATCCGAGCACCCTGTATACGTTCGTTAGTCATATCGACTTCATCCTACGAGTAGCACTGTACCAGACTACAGACGAAAGGCAGAAGTTGATAATTTACGGACACAACGAGCGAACATCAGTGGCGATGTCATCCGCACCAATGGAGCCAATAACTTCGTCAGTTAGATCGAATTAAGGACGCAATTGATTCTCTACTACAGGCGCAGGCACTGAACCATCAACTTTTGGAGGAATTCCGGAACAAACAATATACAGGTAACATCCGACAATTTTTGGAAGAGGCCGAGAGGAGACGGCAAGTTTTAATAAGTAAACTAGAATTAGAAAATAATATTGCAGAAACCGCCTTATTTACAAGACTTGTCTAAGATAGCATAGAGAATTTAATCCAAAAATTGCCAAACCACATTCATATCAGAATAATTAAATGCCACATCCCAGACTTAAGATTCCCATATCCATACGCACCATCTCATCTACCCAGGTTTAACCAAAATCCGATTCCCCAGTATCAACAAAGACCAGTCCACTCACAATCTAACATTCCTACAATGTAACAACCCAGCTTTTAACCAACAGAATATTTTTGACGAGAATCGTTTCGGACCTAATCACGCTGGCATACCGACTTACTACCCCTTAACTGGAAATGTACCGACCAACAATCCTGTTAAAAGACCGAGACCATCGGACAGTGGACAATCCAAGATGAGCATAGAAGAATTAAGACACCAGGAAATGACACCAAATCAGCCTGAATACCCATACAACTACTATTATCCCTATTACCCGGATAATTTTACACCCCAGGCCTATCCCTACCAAATGAGTTACATCCCAGATCCAACCCAATATCCTCCTGAACACAACTATGACAAGTTGTTGTCCAAAGCCAAAACAGTAACAGATTATCAAAAGGGAACTGCTACCCTATTTAATAAAATATACAGGTTAAAAGGCACTAACATCACTACAGAACAGAACCATGTCCAAATAGTCCCTCCATTCTCACAAGACCCCACCTTTTTAGAAACCTCCACACTTCAAGAAAGCTTATTCAGACTAGACCACCTCAACACAAAAGAAAGACGCAAATTAACGAACCTATTGACAAAATTTAAAGACATTCAATTTCATGAAGGCGACAAACTTAGTTTTACGAATCAGGAAAAACATACCATCAACACTACGCACAACGTCCCCGTTTATTCTAAATTAAACAGTTTCCAACAAATTTACGAAAAAGAAATAGAGAAGCGAATCCAGGACATGTTAGAGCAAGGTATTATTCGAGAAATCAATTCGCCGTACTGTAGTCCTGGAGAACAGAAATGCCGCATCGTAATAGACTACAAGAAAATAAACGAAATAACAATAAATGACCGATGTCCTATACCAAATATAGACGGTATATTAGGAAAATCAAGACCGCTTTCTCAACCAAATATGGAAACTATGAGTATACACGAATGCCATTTTGGGCTTAAAAATGCCCCCGCTACATTACAACGATATATGAACAATTTACTCTGTCCACTTCTAAATAAATGTTGCTTAGTATACCTAGACGACATCATAGTTTTTTCTACATCCTTAGAGGAACATCTTCAAGCTTTTTTGAAAAATTATCACAGGCAAACCTAAAGTTACAACTAAATAAATGCGAATTCTTGAAACAAGAAACGACCTTCTTAGGACATGTAATTTCCAAAGACGAGATCAATCCAAACCCAGATAAAATAAAGGCTATATTAAAATACCCGCTACCCCAAAAACCCAAAGAAATTAAAGCGTTCTTAGGACTCACAGGTTACTATAGGAAGTTAATACCTAATTTCTCCGATATTGCCAAACCCCTAACCAAATGTCTGAAAAAAATAGCAAAAATACATAGATATCAACCATTTAGAATACTTATAAGCATTCAAAAAATTAAAACTACTAATTTCCGAAGACCCAATCCTGAAAATACCGAACTTTGAGAGAAAATTTACATTAACGACCGATGCCAGCAATGTTGCTCTAGGAGCTGTTCTATCTCAAGATGGACATCCTGTTAGTTACATTAGTAGAGCTTTAAATGAACATGAGAGTAATTACAGCGCTATAGAAAAGGAATTATTAGCCATAGTTTGGGCAACTAAAACTTTCAGACACTATCTAAATATTTCGAAGTAGCTTCTGACCATCAACCATTGTGCTGTCTACACAAACTAAAGGAGCCCAATTCAAAGTTGACTAGACGGAAGATTAGATTCTCAGAGTACGACTTCGACATAAGGTACATCAAAGGAAATGAAAACCATGTCGAGAGAACTAAAATAGTACAGACGTTTTTTGGGGAGTCCACGCAACATAGCGCGGAAGCAGATAGTAGCAATCTAATAGGATTATCTGAGAAAGCCATTAATTATCACAAACGACAAATCATTTTTACAAAAAGTCCCAATAATAATACACAATAAGAGACTTATTTCAAAAAACAAATTATACACCTTTCATATAAGGAAATGACCCTACAGACAGCTAAGCAGAATCTACTCGATCATTTTTGTTTTAAAAACAGTGCCTTGTATATTGACAGCGATGCAGATTTCGAAATGCTTCAAAGTGCGTACGAGGAAACCATGAATCCGAAATATACTAAAATATTCCGAAGCCTCGTTTTACTAAAAAACATCCCCAAGAATGCACAGTTCAAAGAATTGGTTTTAACCACACATGAAAAACTCCTGCATCCCGGAATTTATTTTATATTTCCTCAATAGCCAACTCCTTATCCAGAATATAATAAACGAATGTCAAATTTGCAACTTGGCAAAAACGGAACATCGTTACACAGAAATGCCAATGAAAGTTACACCCAGACCCGATAAATTCGTAATAGATATTAATTCTTCTGAGGGAAATCACTACCTAAGTTGCATAGACATATACTCAAAATTTGCCACCCTCGAACAGATAAAAACAAAAGATTGGTTAGAATGCAAAAATGCTCTTATGCTCATATTTAGTTAGGAAAACCCAAACTCTTAAAAGCACACAGAGATGGTTCATTCGCCAGTTTAGCCCTTAAACGTTGGCTTGAGTCAGAAAATATAGAACTAAAACTTAACACTACAACTATTCCTCTTATTTTATTTTAAACTTTAAATTAACGCGATCTGCTGTATTCCTTGTGTTTTGGATTTGTGATTTTACAGTGTATTGTGCCTCTGTGCTAACAAGTGTGATTCACTGGTGTCTGGTAGAACCATTATTATTGTGTTTAAAGTAAATTTTACTTTGATTAACTGGCGCGTCTTTAGCGTCTTGTTATTTTGTTTTTGTTTCTAGTTCGCACTCCCACGCTCATTCTCGCTTGCATTGCTCTCTGAGTGTGCTGCGCTGTGCTAAGAGTGTACCCTAACGGCTCTGTTGTTATACCTGTGTTGTTGCTTTTTCTTGTTTTCGTGTCTACATTGTCTCGCGCTCTCTCTCTCAGGTTTTCTTACGCTCTCTTGTAAACTACGCTTGTGTTAGTGGTAACCAGCTGTGTAACATTAGATCTTCTTTTAACTTTTTCCTTTTGGAACTTATTTTTTGTAATTCGTTTTAACATTTTGTTTGTTTTTTTTGGTGGCCTATTTTCAAGGCATATTCGTTCGCAATAAAATTGCTGGTATGCTCCGCAACTTTTTGCAAATGCAAGGCCGATTTAAAGCCAGACTTTGTTTGCTGCTAGTTGTGTGATAAATTCTATCACATAAAATGGATAGGCTTAACAGCACGAATCAAAAATTCGTTCAATAACAATGAATCTGGCCTGAAATGGACATGCAAAGTTTGTCGTGTGAAAGTACTAACTTTGAGTAAAATGCTTAGGGAGACTAAATTGAAATTTGAAAAGCTGCGTGCAGCATTTTTAAATCTCCAATCTGAACTTCCCGATATGGAAATTCAATTTAATACTTTCGAATCTTCCGATGAGCCTGACGCATGTATAACATCTCCAGTTATTGCCTACTTAACCCCTTCTAAGTCTCCTAACATTCCTCCAGCCGCCCCGGTTGTTATATGCGATCCACCACTTTTGATCGTCTCCTCTCCAGTCGCGCCTTTATCCAAAAAGAATTTTAAAAATTCTTTCGATAACACTGTTGTCAATACTCAAACTGTTGTTTCAAACGTTAAATCGCTTATCCAAGAAACAGGTTTTCGTTTCACGCTTTGCACCCGATACTTCGATTGAAGATGTACAATCATTTATTCAATCAAAAATCTCTGCACCGAACATTGTTGAAGAAAAGTTTAAATTTAACTACATGCGAGATATCTCATCCTTTTAAATAAGTTAACTTGTAATCCTTCCGATTTTACGCGTTATATTGCTGCAAGAGCCAACTTTATTGCTCTGAATGTAAATTGTTACAAAAGGTATTTGTGTCGCTGCCGTTTGCAGTTTGCCGTGACGATGGTGAAGAAAAACTAAACAAGATAGAAAGAATTCTCCATATCTACAACCACAAGACTAAACACGACACTACGGGACAAACCCCCGCTCACATATTTCTTTACGTTGGACAAATGACCTTAGATACGCAACATAACAAAGAAACGAAAATCAATGAAATAAATAAAAACAGGACTGAATACAAATTTTGGCACCAGATAAAGAAAAGGAGCGTTACAAAAAGCAAATTAGAGAATCCATTTAAACTCTTGAAAAACGTCGAGCAAATCGACGACGATCATTACAAAATCACTAATAGGAACACAGAAACACAGTACAATAAAACCCAATTTAAACAAGAGCAACAGTCGAGTTGCACACGACAGTAGGATACCCTTGGACGTATGTTGCCATAAAAAGTATTTAATTGTATAATACTAATTGCAAGCTATAAATTAATAATAATACTGGAGTGCGCTGCCACCTTGCTTCAATTTCGATATTTTGCCAATAATTTATCGCCGCAATTCCCTAAAGCGGTGTGAGCAGTAGATATCGGTATTTCTTTATAAATTTTAAATTGGTTAATATCGATAACAAGGTCCAAGGGTATAAAAATAAAAAAATAATAATAATTATCAAACCAATTTTCCATTCATTGGTTATACTTAACTATTAGATAATTAAATTTAAATTATTAAAATATGCCTACATACATATTTACATATATCCTGTCATTTAGATTTCTTAATTTCTAACCTATTCCAAACATTACAAACTCATGCCTGAATACTAACAGATATCCCATTGTGATGGCTATGCAAAACCTCAAAAGTCCAAGCACTAATCTTTTCATTATCTAGTATATTTGAAAACGCCCAATCAATATGTGTATCCATATTGGTAGTGGACGTTTTCAAATCTAACAAACTCCTTAATCCTTTGCTAATCAAAAAATTATAAATACTCTTACACCTGTTAAAGGTTTTGAGGCACAAATTAAAATCTCCTAAAACTAGCAAGCTATCCCCTAAATCACCTAAACGAGAAAATTGATGAATTATCTCTTCAAATTATATTTTAAATGTGGACAGAGGAAAGTCTGGACTTTTATATAATATAAGAAAACTTATGGCATCAAACCTAAATATGCCGAACTCAAAAACTACTGAGCCAAAAGTTTTTCTACTGCTAAAGGTATGGGAAACTCTATCTACTAGCTCGTTCTTTACATAAATTATGATACCTGTTAAAGGCCTAATTGATTCAAGTTGAAACACAATAGTGAACCCAGGTATTTCTACAGTTTCATTGCTTATGGAAGTTTCCACGAAACATAATATTGATGACTGAAGCATCAGCTTGTCCGATCGAATATCTTCAAGATGGGAATTCAAGCTCTGAGTATTATGGAAGAAAATGTTAAGGGCAGAACTGTTAATTAAATAATCGTAATTAGTACACAGTAGTTTTTCAGTCCGCAATTTCTTCAATTGGGCCTTCACTTTAACATTATTTTGGGGAAACTTAGGAGGAACAAAATTGAATAAGCCTAAAGCAGTAGTTGCTCTACTGCAAGCTACGTATAATTCAGCACGCTGAAATTAGCATGGAATACCACTTTGCCATACGTAGCTGCCCGACTCTTATGAATTGTGATGCCTTCAGCAGGCAAAAACTGCCTACGGTCAATGTTAATTTGTGCGTTATTTGAATATTGAAATCTGCGAACAATTTTCTGAATAGGAGTCCATGAAGGATCTGTACGATGTGTACACTTCGAACGCGCAGATGCTCCTACAGTTTCCTCTGTAAATTTCATCCACAAAATGTTGGGAGTGTTGGATGTATTGAAATCTATTTGCATCAACACACCTGATGCCCCGTTTACTAATCCATCCCCTGTGTCTACATTGACCGTCATCATGTACTTGGCAGTATTTTTTAGGAAAAGAGACGTACAGAGTCCCTGTGTAGCGGAAGTTTTAAAACCCTTCACTTCTTCTAATATTCTTTGTTTCCTAGCTGGTTCCAAATGGCCCGCCTTAATAAAATCTTCAGCAGTAGAGAAAAATTGCTCAGTAGCAATTGAGTTAAGTTTCGTTACATTAAATAAATCAACCTCATTATTATTACTAAACAGATGAATTGCATCATCGGGCACTGCCGATGGTTCGCATATTCTAGATTGGAAAAGGACAATATCATCGGCTGTCATACAACCCGATGCCATATTATTTAAGGCAGAAGCGAAAAGCTGATCGTCACGTTGACGCATTATCTCTGTGAGCTCAAAATACAAAAAAAGGTCCCAGAGATGCGTACCAAATATTTCATGGTAAGGGTCAGTGGTATTTGGATCGAAAATCCAACTACCTCCTACGGGCTGTAACTGTCTAAGATCACCGAATACGATGATAGAAACACCACCAAAAGGAGAAGTATTTTTGAAAATTTGCTTCAAACGAGAATCTAAATAAGAAAACATTAGAGAGCTAACCATTGATATTTCATCAACAATAATTAATTTAAGATCGATTAACCTTGAATGAAGGCTATTAACTAAATCATGGCTTAAGGCCCTAAGAGGTGCTGAGCGAGATTGATTAACAGGAAGTGAAAACATGGAATGCAGTGTCGAACCACTAATTCCGAATGCTGCTTTTCCTGTTGGTGCACATAAGAGGATTTTAACAGATGTCGGATCAGCTCCTGGTATACTGTTATACATTACGGATAATGACTGAAAAATTGCTGATATAAGTCGACTCTTTCCGACTCCGGCGCCGCCTCCAACAAATTCATAAAAGACTGTATTGATTTTGGCATTATGCAAAGCATGTGTAAAATATAGCTTCTGCTTTAAATTAAGAGATCTAACTATATTAGCTAAGCCTTCCTGAGAAACTAAGGCTGGAAGCTTGATAAAACGGACATTACTATCTTCATCATTCATATCAATATTTCCATCCACATTTAAAACATTTAGATGTTGATCTATTTCAGGCAATCCTAAAACTTGTAGTGGCCGTTGTCTAGCTTGCACTCATAAACTCTCTTAAACTCTAATTATCAAAAAAGCGCTCAAATAATTCGCCGCACTCAAACGACAATTCCTAATTCGCCGTCGTCTCATTTCAATGTTCTCGCATAATGCAGATAGAAAGAGAGAACATAAAGAAATAAGATGATCAACCGTTACTTTTGGCACCAACCGTTCTAATACTGCGCGTGTTGGAACGGCAAATGTTCTCTCTCGTTGTCTATAAAGGAGGGCGAATTCAACGTGCATTCACATTTTAATCAGAGCGCAAAGCAGACTGTCACCAAAGCGTCCCAATATAAAATTTTGAAAAGGAAACATTTGCGGAAAGAATATATACATAAAAATACATTACAAATCGCAAGTAATAAAGGCCGTAATTAAAAGAAAGCCAAAGTTATTATAACGTCCGTGAATATCAGCGCTAATTGCTGTGTAACTTTGTCAGCAGACGCGACTGCACAGTTTGAAAGTCATTGTGAAAAAACATACAAAAAGGTGATATTCAGTGAAAGTTTAAACAAATACTCAATGCTGATTACATATATATATTTACTTGTAGCAACGATATTTGATTTAAACACGGCCGGCCTTGGAAAGCGTTTCCACGCTGCCAGCCGGCCCGGTCGTGTCCATAAGGAGCCCCCAGTGGCTGCAAAACTATACACTAGGCGCTAAAAACTGACATACTCAGCCACTGCGTTAAAATAGGGTCGTAAAACGCGCTGAGCCAGTATATCAGTTAACAACGGATGCGACTCCTTAATTCGACCTGATTCCGACATCATTTAGATGATCATCACGCCATAAGGGCTTGAGAGCTATACGTATCGGAATTTTATAGTTGCAGACCGGAGGCATATAGTGGTGACAGCCATAGCGACAAGGGTATAACCAGCCTGACATAGGCCCTCCCCCCAACCACAGCTGCGACAGAGAAACGCTAAGGCGTTCTTATTATTTCGGCAGCCCAAGGGCGACGTGCTAACAAAAGTATCACACTGGTGTAAATACATTTTTGTATCAAATCTTTTCACTCAAACTCTATCTAATCACGTCTCTTTTTGTACACATATATTCCTAAGGCAATTTAAAACTTGTACAACTCGCAGTAGCATTTGAAAACGAGCACATATATGGACACACACACATAACTACATAAACCTTCTTCCAAAACAGCACGTTAGCGACATCGAAGGGCCCATCGATCAAGCGGATATCATCTGTGAGTAACAAATGTATGTAAATAATTGATATTGTCAATGGTATGCCATCTGCATCGCCAATGTAGTTATGTTTTGTAGTGATCCATATGAACATATATCTATATGAAATAATTGTGAAATGCCATTGTTTCGAAAAGAAGTGAAACTACTGCGCGTTCATTTAAATATTTTCTTACTCCTTTTTCTTTATTAAGAATTGTCATTGCCATTGGATTTAAATATGAAATCTCTAAACATCTTTACGTCAAAATACCTTAAACCTAATGAATAAAATAAAATGAATTATAATGTTTACCTAATCATGCAAGTCTGATAACTTAATGAGGTTCATCGCCGACCAAATGAACACCCATAATAGTAAAATGTAATACTTATACGTAGTATTGAGCAAGGGATAGCCGAGAAGTCCGCGAGCTATCATGGTAGGGAGGGTACAGAGCGGGATACGATCAACATCCTAGTATCCTAGCACAATATGACCAGCATATAGCATCCTTAAACAGTGTGGTTTATTTGAATACAATTTAGTTGTCGATTTTCATTTCCGTAGTGCACTTAATCATTATTTTTCCCATAGCGCGTATATGTTTAGGTAAGAAAAGAACCCACACCCCATCCGACGAGCTTAGACCAGAGAGAAGCCAGAAGTGCACGAACCTTCTTAGCCTAACATATAGTCAATACTAGTGGTATATACAAAACAGCAATTCCACACGCTACATAGGGTAGAAAAGTAATTGGCGCCCAACAGTGGGACCCGAGAGGTATGGAAAGTCACAGATCCTACTCCTTAACCAATTACAGAAAGTAATTAGAGCCAGTCGAAGGGCCGAAAGAGGAATTCTTTTCAGCCAAGTATTTACTAAAAATATTTACTTTTTAAATAATTGGTGCTTAAGAGTGGAGCTCGAGATGCAATTTTAATTTACCAATCTTACTTCTTATCAATTACAAAAGTAATTGAGGCCCAACCCGAAAGGTCTGATCAGTACAGGCAAAAATTTCTCGATTCTTTGTAGTTTTAATCTCAATCAAGAGACCGGGCATGGTCTTCAGGCTGCAACATGTATACAAGCCCAAGAATAGCTTTAAAGAACCGAAATATGAATCCAGTAATATCGACATAACATCACGTTCGACCTTACAAAATGCTCTTTGAATCCAGCTATTAAAATTTTCATCTTTTAAAAAATTCAAAACGAAATGATTTTCCCAGATTTGATGTTATGCAACCCAGCAACTTATTCTCGCGAATCGCGATTACAATTCATAAAATGTGGATATATCGACCGAGATAAGTCTGGAAGGTGCCGAATAATTCTCATGTTTGGAAATCTCCATTTTTAGAAATGGGAGAATGTGTATAGCAATATGTCGTCAAGGTAACAGAATCTCAGATATCGGAATCGCGATCTCTCTCGTTTTAATCGGGTCAGTCGACCATACTGAGCCTGTATTCTGTGACGACAAAATTTGCTAAATATAATTATCCGTCAAATAATAAACTACTATAAGGCTTTCTATAGCAAATATTATTATCAATAAGCTATATGCAGGTTATACTTTTAAACACTTTATGGAGTGTTTATTTTGGAAAGCGATGAACCAATAATTATATGAACAGAAAAATATAAATATGTCAGTAAGACACAGCACAGAAGATCTCAGAAATATTTTACAACAACAAGACCCCTTCTGCGGCTGCTGCCATCAGCCAATGCAATCAAACAATTTAATAGCAACGTCCCCATGCCAACATAGGTTTCACCACGAGTGTATACAGAGAGCGTTGCAACATACAAATATTTGTCCCACGTGCAAAAACCCTTGCACAGCCAGACAGTTATCATCGTCAAACAACAATTTGGCTGCTGAATTAAATACAACAGGCAACGCCACTGACCCAATAATGCCAGCGCCTGACCAGAACACAGACCAAAACAGCAATAGGCGTAATAATAGAAACCGCAGAGGTGCCACTACACGTAGAGGCATGACCACTAGGTCTGCACAACGCGCGATGCAGAACGATGAAGCAAATCAGAGTAGTCTGACGGTGGATTCATCGAAAGAAGGAAACAGGGAAGATATAGATAAAATAATTCAGTCAGCCATGCAACAACAAGAGCAGCAACTAATGCGAAACTTGTCAGCCTTAATTCAATCCCAGTTCGCAAATATTCACATAAATAACGGAAGCCAACAGGAAACGTCTAATGTCATGGCAGGACAGACTGCTCAGCGTCCGGCAAGCCAAACCACTGGCAGTAGTCCAACCTTACCTCGAGGATATTGCTCAATTCCTCCAGAGAAAGTGTCGAATATCATTCTCAATTGGAGATTGAAATTTGACGGATCAAGACACGGTATTTCCACAGAAGATTTTCTATACAGAGTTCGTTCAATGACGAAACAAAACCTTTACGGTGATCATAATTTACTTTGCGATCATTTACATTTGCTCTTAGGAGATAAAGCCAGTGATTGGTTTTGGAAATTCCATAGAAACCATCCTTGTTTCACATGGGAAAAATTCTGTGAAGAGTTTCGAAAAAAATATGAAGACGCAGACACAGATATGGATATATGGGATTCCATAAATTCCAGAAAACAAGGCGAAAAAGAGCCGTTTGAAGAATTTCAGTTTGAAATTGAAAAACTCGTTAACCGTTTGCGTAACCCTATTGCAGAAGAATCATTAGTGCGAATTTTAATTAGAAATTCCAAAATGTCTCTGCGTTATGAACTAATGCATTTAGGCATAATAACATTAGCTCGACTGCGTGAGGAAATCCGCACTCACGAGCAGTTTTGCAAACAAACAAGACAGCAGTCTTATAGACAGCAGCGTCCTTTCGTTTCAGAGCTTGACGAACAAACAGAAGTAGCCGCGATTCAGCGCAAAAGTATAAAGTGTTGGAACTGCGGAAAAGTTGGTCACCGCTATGACTATTGTCTTGAGCCTAGATCTATTTTTTGTTACGGGTGCGGCACAGCAAACGTTTTCAAGCCCAATTGTATCCATTGTAACAACCCGGAAAACTCGTCGGTGGATGCGCAGGCCAGATCCGTACTGACGCATCCACGACAATAAACCCAGAAGTAAACAATCAGATCCAACAACACTCAACAGATCTGAACCAAACCCTAGCCTTACAAAATAACACCAAAGAAAACGCAATTATTAAGAAAGTATATAAGCCATTCCATGAGAGACTGGCACATTATCTGGCGACACGTAGTCGAATTTTCGGTCACGTGAACAGTTACGAGCCCAGAAAGAAAACCAAACGTTCTACGGTCCGTATGCGCGTCTTTTGGAAGAAGGTACGCGCGTGCCGACATAAACTAGTTTCAGCCATTTTTATGAATAACGACAATCGTTTGTATACAGACATTCAAATAGAAGGGCATTCATTTGTCGCTCTTCTAGATTCGGGAGCAACTATCAGCTGTCTTGGCGGAAAAGCAGCAGCACAGTTGAAATCTCACTCGAACGTTCAAAGATCTTCAGGTCGTATCAAGACAGCAAACAACTCAGAATGTGCAGTGATAGGTCGATTAGTTTGTGATATAACATATCGTGACATAACCAAACCAGTCGAATTCTACATAATTCCAACCCTTAAGCAAGATGCATATCTTGGCATTGATTTTTGGCGAGACTTTGGCCTGTTAAACCAAATAGTTCAAACTTCAAGCCAAGTAAATGAGCTTGATGTAGGCAGAGATGAGGATGTTGACGAAGGTCCTCCAAACGTTCATTCTCTTTCCGAACATCAGCGTACCGAACTGGAACGAGTTAAACTAAAACTTCCATCATTCGAAAAGGAAGGTTTAGGTCGTACGAAAGTGATCGAACACAGTATAGACGTAGGTGACGCTAAAGCAATTAAGCAAAGGCATTGGCCTATATCCCCAGCTAAGGAGAAGCTTATGTTCTCAGAGATCCAAAATATGCTCGATTTGGACGTCATTGAGGAGTCTAAGAGCGCATGGAGCAGCAATTGTGTCCTCGTAAGAAAAGGAGAAAAAATTCGCTTATGCCTAGACTCAAGAGAGATTAATAAATGCACCCGTAAGGATGCATATCCTCTTCCACACATTGATGGAATACTCAGCAGGTTGCCACCCGCTCGTTTCATTACTGGCTTAGATATGAAGCATGCCTTCTGGCAAATCCCTCTTGAGGAGAAGTCACGCCAAATAACTGCGTTCACAATCCCAAACCGCCCTTTGTATCAATACAAAGTCATGCCGTTCGGGCTGTGTAACGCTGCACAAACCTTAGTTCGATTAATGGACCAAGTTATTCCCGCACACTTGCGCACGAGAGTATTCGTTTACTTGGATGATCTATTGGTTCTCTCGGAAGATTTCGAATCCCATATGGTACTCTTAAGCGAAATAGCAGGTTACTTGCGCAATGCGAACCTGACTATAAATATCGCCAAGTCCAAATTTTGTATGCAAGAAATAAAATATCTTGGATTTATCATAGGGCACGGTAAAATAAAAACAGACCCAGGGAAGCTCACGGCAATAAACGAATTTCCGATACCAACTACTGTCAAGCAATTGAGAAGATTTCTCGGTATGACAGGATGGTATCGACGTTTCGTTGACGGCTATGCTTCCGTTACTCTCCCACTGACAGAACTTTTAAAGAAAAATAAGCAATTCAGTTTGAATCCACAAGCTCAAAGAGCATTCGAGGTGTTAAAAGGCAAGTTAACATCAGCACCCATTCTGAGCACACCAGATTTCTCAAAACCATTCTTATTATTGTGCGATGCCAGCCTGCACGGACTCGGCTGCGTGTTAGCTCAACTGAGCGTTGATGGCACGGAGTTACCAATCGCATACATGTCGGTTAAATTAACCAAACAACAACGCAACTATACGGTAACTGAGCTAGAATGTTTAGCTGTTCTAAAAGGCATACAGAAGTTCCGTTCGTACATAGAAGGACAAGCGTTTGTAGTAATCACTGACCACGCTTCGCTGAAATGGTTATTGAACCAAAAAGATCTTACAGGGCGCTTGGCCAGATGGGCATTGCAATTACGCGGCTTAGAATGTACAATCCAGCATAGAAAAGGTTCGCATAATGTCGTTGCCGACGCTTTGTCTCGCCGAGACGAAAACGAAGTCTCTGAATTTGCAGATTCTGGTCCAATAATAGATTTGAAATCAAAAGAATTTAAATCACCAGAATACCTCGATTTAATGAAAAACGTCATTCAGAATCAATCCAAATTGCCGGATCTGAAAATTTGTGATGACTTTTTATACAAACGAACAGAGTTTCCTAGTGGAGAAGAAAAGCAGGAAGAAGAATCCTGGAAACTTTGGGTTCCGAATGCTTTGATAAACGATGTTCTTCATAGAGCACACGATCCTCCGGATTCAGCCCATTGCGGGACAGCCAGACTTATCGCTAAGTTGAAACGCTATCTATTTTGGCCTGGCATGGTTACGCAAATTCGTAATTTCGTAGCAAACTGTTCGATATGCAAATCCACTAAAAGTGCAAATACGATCCTTAGACCTCCAATGGGAAAGCCAATGTCATCTGACAGACCTTTCCAAAAGTTGTATTTGGACATTTTAGGCCCATACCCTAGATCAAAAAGTGGAAATATAGGACTTTTGATCGTGGTGGATCACAATACTAAATTTCACTTCCTACAACCATTAAAGAAATTTACATCCAGCAAGATCTGCGAGTTTTTGGAAAATGTGTTTTATACGTTTGGAGTCCCAGAGACAGTATTGACCGACAATGGATCACAATTCAAATCAGGATGTTTCAAAGCATTTCTGACTCAATTCGGAGTATCTCAGATGTGTACAGCCATTTATTCGCCACAAGCGAATGCAAGCGAGCGGCTGAACCGTTCAGTTTTAGCTGCCATAAGAGCGTACATTGGCAAAGAACATATCAATTGGGACATGAATCTAAATGAAATTAATGCGTCAATAAGAGCTAATATTCATAGAAGCACCGGACACTCTCCGTATTATCTATGCTTTGGCCAAAATATGATGCTCAATGGGCAAGATTATGAACTTCTGCGCAAGCTGAATATGTTGACCGACGACACAACTTTGAAGCGGCCAGACATGATGCAATTGGCTCGTGCAAAGGCCAAAGTTAACATAGACCTCACTCATGACGTAAACGCTCGACGATACAATCTAAGAAGTAGATCTCTTCGACTAAAAGTAGGAGACATAGTTTATGCCAGAAATTTCGCGCAGAGCAAAGCTGCTAAGAATTTCAGCAGTAAACTTGCCCCTGTATTCGTAAAGGCTTCAGTAGCTAAGCAGCTTAGTCCAGCGTATTATGAATTACAGAACGAAGCAGGCAAAAAGCTAGGAGTTTACCATTTAAAAGATATTAAAGTTTAGTACAAGCTCGACCTTTGCACTGTTTTTCTTCAGTTAATGACTACTCGAGATACATCTGTCGCAGCATTATCTGTGCTGTAGTGGCCGTTGTCTAGCTTGCACTCATAAACTCTCTTAAACTCTAATTATCAAAAAAGCGCTCAAATAATTCGCCGCACTCAAACGACAATTCCTAATTCGCCGTCGTCTCATTTCAATGTTCTCGCATAATGCAGATAGAAAGAGAGAACATAAAGAAATAAGATGATCAACCGTTACTTTTGGCACCAACCGTTCTAATACTGCGCGTGTTGGAACGGCAAATGTTCTCTCTCGTTGTCTATAAAGGAGGGCGAATTCAACGTGCATTCACATTTTAATCAGAGCGCAAAGCAGACTGTCACCAAAGCGTCCCAATATAACATTTTGAAAAGGAAACATTTGCGGAAAGAATATATACATAAAAATACATTACAAATCGCAAGTAATAAAGGCCGTAATTAAAAAGAAAGCCAAAGTTATTATAACGTCCGTGAATATCAGCGCTAATTGCTGTGTAACTTTGTCAGCAGACGCGACTGCACAGTTTGAAAGTCATTGTGAAAAAACATACAAAAGGTGATATTCAGTGAAAGTTTAAACAAATACTCAATGCTGATTACATATATATATTTACTTGTAGCAACGATATTTGATTTAAACACGGCCGGCCTTGGAAAGCGTTTCCACGATGCCAGCCGGCCCGGTCGTGTCCATAAGGAGCCCCCAGTGGCTGCAAAACTATACACTAGGCGCTAAAAACTGACATACTCAGCCACTGCGTTAAAATAGGGTCGTAAAACGCGCTGAGCCAGTATATCAGTTAACAACGGATGCGACTCCTTAATTCGACCTGATTCCGACATCATTTAGATGATCATCACGCCATAAGGGCTTGAGAGCTATACGTATCGGAATTTTATAGTTGCAGACCGGAGGCATATAGTGGTGACAGCCATAGCGACAAGGGTATAACCAGCCTGACATAGGCCCTCCCCCCCAACCACAGCTGCGACAGAGAAACGCTAAGGCGTTCTTATTATTTCGGCAGCCCAAAGGCGACGTGCTAACAAAAGTATCACACTGGTGTAAATACATTTTTGTATCAAATCTTTTCACTCAAACTCTATCTAATCACGTCTCTTTTTGTACACATATATTCCTAAGGCAATTTAAAACTTGTACAACTCGCAGTAGCATTTGAAAACGAGCACATATATGGACACACACACATAACTACATAAACCTTCTTCCAAAACAGCACGTTAGCGACATCGAAGGGCCCATCGATCAAGCGGATATCATCTGTGAGTAACAAATGTATGTAAATAATTGATATTGTCAATGGTATGCCATCTGCATCGCCAATGTAGTTATGTTTTGTAGTGATCCATATGAACATATATCTATATGAAATAATTGTGAAATGCCATTGTTTCGAAAAGAAGTGAAACTACTGCGCGTTCATTTAAATATTTTCTTACTCCTTTTTCTTTATTAAGAATTGTCATTGCCATTGGATTTAAATATGAAATCTCTAAACATCTTTACGTCAAAATACCTTAAACCTAATGAATAAAATAAAATGAATTATAATGTTTACCTAATCATGCAAGTCTGATAACTTAATGAGGTTCATCGCCGACCAAATGAACACCCATAATAGTAAAATGTAATACTTATACGTAGTATTGAGCAAGGGATAGCCGAGAAGTCCGCGAGCTATCATGGTAGGGAGGGTACAGAGCGGGATACGATCAACATCCTAGTATCCTAGCACAATATGACCAGCATATAGCATCCTTAAACAGTGTGGTTTATTTGAATACAATTTAGTTGTCGATTTTCATTTCCGTAGTGCACTTAATCATTATTTTTCCCATAGCGCGTATATGTTTAGGTAAGAAAAGAACCCACACCCCATCCGACGAGCTTAGACCAGAGAGAAGCCAGAAGTGCACGAACCTTCTTAGCCTAACATATAGTCAATACTAGTGGTATATACAAAACAGCAATTCCACACGCTACAAACTGTGAAGCCATTATCTACCACTTCCTGTTCTCCTACTTGATTATTCTCATTTTCTGCTTCCTCTGTTAAGTGGCTCAGAGCATCTTCTAGTTCCCTATCATCTAGTAAATTATATTTTCTGCGATTGTTCTCTACTAACTCCGAATTTTCCCTACAGAACAATTCACAGTCATGTGTGACTAAATCCAAATGCTCATCTCGCCATGGGGCGTAAAGCATTTTTAGCTCTCTGAAATAGTCACTTGTTTCTGTACTGACATTAAACCTCCTATACCTAATTATGCACGCAGTGGTCCTCTTTCGGATGATGCCACTATTATCGCGAAGAGCGTAAACTATTGATTCAGAAGCCCTAGGCACATCATCGTCAAAGTCATCTGCATTTTCTTGGCGAGCTCCTCGTTCTGATTTGCAGTAGCTATAAAAAGCGGATATCTCAGTGCCAAATATAAATTTGTTACCTAAATGTTGTAACTTTTGCTTAATAGTTACATTGTTATTGTCTTTAATCTCATTGATTGCCTCACGCATCCACATTGAGATACCTCTCTGCGACTTGTTAATATAATTAACGACGTAGCTGCAGCAAGCATAGGGGTCTAAAATAAACTGAATATCCATATTTGCTCGCTGCAACAAAAGGAGGTGCTTGTTATAAGCGTTAAGCTTGATTGCTGCAAAAGATCGCTTCAAAAAAACTTTTGGTTTCTTTATACTTGATCTTACAGCATTAATGTAGCCCTCATAACTAAGGTTAAGTTGATCGTGGGACAAAAAGTTGTTAAAATCGTTAAAATTTTCTACGCTTTCACGATCAAATGGGAAGTCGAGCAGACTTTGAATTTTTTCGAAATTCCTACGATGCTCGGCCAAATTTGGAGCATTTTCTTCTAAAGGGAGAAGAATTTCTGTTTGAGGCATGGGAGGGTATGGGATACCAAATCTACAAATTTGTTTTGACCTAATTTCTCGCCTGCAAGAGTGCCCGTGACTATGGAGTTGATACTCCAAATATGGAGCAACGTCCGGGAAACTAGAATCAGCAGTAATAAACTGATCAATAAAGGACTTCACAGGCATAAATGTGGACTCAATCTTTAGGTCGAGCTTTGGGGCGTCTTTCAGCCAGAACATGCCATGTATATGTGGAGAGCCTCTTTGCTGAAACTCCACTCGCCAATAAAACTTGATGACCTGGTGACAACCAAAGACACCGCCTTCCTTTTTCATCAGTTTTAAAACCTGTCTATATCGAAAATCGAAATATCTGGCACAGGTCACTGGGTCTGCTCTAATGAGACGAGCTTTCTCATTAAACCCCAAATTTAACGCTTCTTCTTCGGATACTTCTAGCTTGTCTACATTTTTACATAGCAAGACTAAAAGCTCCGGCCACCTAGTTTCCGCTGCGGAAAATGTTATAAAAAAAGTTGGAAGCCCTACCTGCCTAATCATAGCCATCACTTTCTTTTTCTCGTCCTCCCAATGAGCAGGAGACGTGCGAATACCTTTTAAAAGCCAATAGCCATCATCATGAAGTATTAACCTATTTAAAGTTTCATCATTACGCACATCAGCAGCCGAAATGCCTTGAGTGGCAGAGTGCTTACGTAAGCAAATTGATGTGCTATTCCTAATGCTAATCATTTCTAACTTTTTGAAGTTATGAAATAATTTATCAGTTCTACAACCTCTTCTATCAAAATTCCTAAGCTCTGATCTAACTATAGTTGTAAAACTTTCCTGACATTTCCTTTTAATGCCTGCAAATATTGTGGGAAAAGCCAGCTCCTCTGAATCACAATCGGTTATCATGTCAAGAGGTCGCTGACCCTCTCATGGTGCTATAGCAATTCGAGGAATATCTATGTTTTCAACAGGGACATTTTCCATGAAGGTTTCTTGACCTCCTGGATTCAACTCTACCTCTTCTTCTACTACTCTATGCTCATTAGGTTGTGCTGCCTTTTCTAACATTTGACACACAATGTCCCTGTCGTCTGCTGACGCAACAAATGGTACAGTCTCAGCTGAGTAAGAAGACAACCACTGTTCATTGATAGTAACCTGGTGCTTCTTATAAAGTTCTGTGTTCACTAAATACCGAATTGCATCAACTATCTTTGAGGGCCTTATGGTTTCAGCCATGAAATCATGGTTATACTCCATCCTACGCTTAAGATGAATCTGAACTACTTCGGCTTCATTAAATGCCCTGGGAAGGGAAGTTACAACATTTGCAACTGGAATTGGCACATTGATCACTGCTCCTTTAATGGCACTTTGACGTCCATATCCAAGAGACTTTATGATCATAAAAGGAAGACGGGGAGAAATCAGCCTTTCTTCTAGAGGCGTCAAGCCTTTCAGGCATTCCGGAAGCTCCGGAAAATTTAGGCCATTTGTAATAGAAGCCTTTGGTTTTTTCCCTGACTTAATACTGCGGCTGCAGGTTTTGCAAAAGCTAAACCTATTATTATGGGATGGAAACATAGAGGAAAGATACAAAATATCAACACTATCTGCCTCACTACACTTTTCCTCTATGACCTCACGCGAAATTTTGTCCACTTGATGTGGAAACCACAAACCTTTGCAACATATGCAAACCTGATCGGGTCCCTGCTTGACTGTCTTATTAAAATTGGCTATTAGGCAATCTAAACTAGTTTTAACCTGCGATATCCTATCATCTGGAAGGGTATTCGCACGGTCCACTCTATTGCGGGACGCGTTTCTCCTATTCTCTGCTATCCTATATAGACTCACTCTTTGCGACATATTCCTATGGGCTTCAAAGGCCTCACGTTGAGCTCGAATTCGAGCACTGCGGCGTGCACTAGTATTGCGTGCACGAATAGGATTGTTTCTAACCTGAAACCTTTGACTTCTATCTATTGCCCTTTCTAAAATTCGCGTCTCCTGATTTTGTCGCTGAATCGCCCTTCTAACAGCATCTCGTCCGCTTTCGTTGGACCTGAATTGTGGACATTGCCTGCGCCTCGATCGACGCAAAGTATTGGCAAGTTGTTCGGCATTTCTAGTTGAATGATCAGTTCGTCGAACACGGCGACGAACTGCATCCTGCTCTCTTTCCTGAGATCGAAACTCAGCATCTTGCCTGCGACTCGAACGACGCGAAGTGTTGGCAAGTTGTTCGTCTGTTTTAATTGCAGAATCACTGCGACGTACACGGCGACGAACTGCATCCTGCTCTCTTTCCTGAGATCGAAACTCAGCATCTTGCCTGCGACTCGAACGACGCGAAGTGTTGGCAAGTAGCGGAAGTTTTAAAACCCTTCACTTCTTCTAATATTCTTTGTTTCCTAGCTGGTTCCAAATGGCCCGCCTTAATAAAATCTTCAGCAGTAGAGAAAAATTGCTCAGTAGCAATTGAGTTAAGTTTCGTTACATTAAATAAATCAACCTCATTATTATTACTAAACAGATGAATTGCATCATCGGGCACTGCCGATGGTTCGCATATTCTAGATTGGAAAAGGACAATATCATCGGCTGTCATACAACCCGATGCCATATTATTTAAGGCAGAAGCGAAAAGCTGATCGTCACGTTGACGCATTATCTCTGTGAGCTCAAAATACAAAAAAAGGTCCCAGAGATGCGTACCAAATATTTCATGGTAAGGGTCAGTGGTATTTGGATCGAAAATCCAACTACCTCCTACGGGCTGTAACTGTCTAAGATCACCGAATACGATGATAGAAACACCACCAAAAGGAGAAGTATTTTTGAAAATTTGCTTCAAACGAGAATCTAAATAAGAAAACATTAGAGAGCTAACCATTGATATTTCATCAATAATAATTAATTTAAGATCGATTAACCTTGAATGAAGGCTATTAACTAAATCATGGCTTAAGGCCCTAAGAGGTGCTGAGCGAGATTGATTAACAGGAAGTGAAAACATGGAATGCAGTGTCGAACCACTAATTCCGAATGCTGCTTTTCCTGTTGGTGCACATAAGAGGATTTTAACAGATGTCGGATCAGCTCCTGGTATACTGTTATACATTACGGATAATGACTGAAAAATTGCTGATATAAGTCGACTCTTTCCGACTCCGGCGCCGCCTCCAACAAATTCATAAAAGACTGTATTGATTTTGGCATTATGCAAAGCATGTGTAAAATATAGCTTCTGCTTTAAATTAAGAGATCTAACTATATTAGCTAAGCTTTCCTTAGAAACTAAGGCTGGAAGCTTGATAAAACGGACATTACTATCTTCATCATTCATATCAATATTTCCATCCACATTTAAAACATTTAGATGTGGATCTATTTCAGGCAATCCTAAAACTGTGAAGCCATTATCTACCACTTCCTGTTCTCCTACTTGATTATTCTCATTTTCTGCTTCCTCTGTTAAGTGGCTCAGAGCATCTTCTAGTTCCCTATCATCTAGTAAATTATATTTTCTGCGATTGTTCTCTACTAACTCCGAATTTTCCCTACAGAACAATTCACAGTCATGTGTGACTAAATCCAAATGCTCATCTCGCCATGGGGCGTAAAGCATTTTTAGCTCTCTGAAATAGTCACTTGTTTCTGTACTGACATTAAACCTCCTATACCTAATTATGCACGCAGTGGTCCTCTTTCGGATGATGCCACTATTATCGCGAAGAGCGTAAACTATTGATTCAGAAGCCCTAGGCACATCATCGTCAAAGTCATCTGCATTTTCTTGGCGAGCTCCTCGTTCTGATTTGCAGTAGCTATAAAAAGCGGATATCTCAGTGCCAAATATAAATTTGTTACCTAAATGTTGTAACTTTTGCTTAATAGTTACATTGTTATTGTCTTTAATCTCATTGATTGCCTCACGCATCCACATTGAGATACCTCTCTGCGACTTGTTAATATAATTAACGACGTAGCTGCAGCAAGCATAGGGGTCTAAAATAAACTGAATATCCATATTTGCTCGCTGCAACAAAAGGAGGTGCTTGTTATAAGCGTTAAGCTTGATTGCTGCAAAAGATCGCTTCAAAAAAACTTTTGGTTTCTTTATACTTGATCTTACAGCATTAATGTAGCCCTCATAACTAAGGTTAAGTTGATCGTGGGACAAAAAGTTGTTAAAATCGTTAAAATTTTCTACGCTTTCACGATCAAATGGGAAGTCGAGCAGACTTTGAATTTTTTCGAAATTCCTACGATGCTCGGCCAAATTTGGAGCATTTTCTTCTAAAGGGAGAAGAATTTCTGTTTGAGGCATGGGAGGGTATGGGATACCAAATCTACAAATTTGTTTTGACCTAATTTCTCGCCTGCAAGAGTGCCCGTGACTATGGAGTTGATACTCCAAATATGGAGCAACGTCCGGGCAACTAGAATCAGCAGTAATAAACTGATCAATAAAGGACTTCACATGCATAAATGTGGACTCAATCTTTAGGTCGAGCTTTGGGGCGTCTTTCAGCCAGAACATGCCATGTATATGTGGAGAGCCTCTTTGCTGAAACTCCACTCGCCAATAAAACTTGATGACCTGGTGACAACCAAAGACACCGCCTTCCTTTTTCATCAGTTTTAAAACCTGTCTATATCGAAAATCGAAATATCTGGCACAGGTCACTGGGTCTTCTCTAATGAGACGAGCTTTCTCATTAAACCCCAAATTTAACGCTTCTTCTTCGGATACTTCTAGCTTGTCTACATTTTTACATAGCAAGACTAAAAGCTCCGGCCACCTAGTTTCCGCTGCGGAAAATGTTATAAAAAAAGTTGGAAGCCCTACCTGCCTAATCATAGCCATCACTTTCTTTTTCTCGTCCTCCCAATGAGCAGGAGACGTGCGAATACCTTTTAAAAGCCTATAGCCATCATCATGAAGTATTAACCTATTTAAAGTTTCATCATTACGCACATCAGCAGCCGAAATGCCTTGAGTGGCAGAGTGCTTACGTAAGCAAATTGATGTGCTATTCCTAATGCTAATCATTTCTAACTTTTTGAAGTTATGAAATAATTTATCAGTTCTACAACCTCTTCTATCAAAATTCCTAAGCTCTGATCTAACTATAGTTGTAAAACTTTCCTGACATTTCCTTTTAATGCCTGCAAATATTGTGGGAAAAGCCAGCTCCTCTGAATCACAATCGGTTATCATGTCAAGAGGTCGCTGACCCTCTCCTGGTGCTATAGCAATTCGAGGAATATCTATGTTTTCAACAGGGACATTTTCCATGAAGGTTTCTTGACCTCCTGGATTCAACTCTACCTCTTCTTCTACTACTCTATGCTCATTAGGTTGTGCTGCCTTTTCTAACATTTGACACACAATGTCCCTGTCGTCTGCTGACGCAACAAATGGTACAGTCTCAGCTGAGTAAGAAGACAACCACTGTTCATTGATAGTAACCTGGTGCTTCTTATAAAGTTCTGTGTTCACTAAATACCGAATTGCATCAACTATCTTTGAGGGCCTTATGGTTTCAGCCATGAAATCATGGTTATACTCCATCCTACGCTTAAGATGAATCTGAACTACTTCGGCTTCATTAAATGCCCTGGGAAGGGAAGTTACAACATTTGCAACTGGAATTGGCACATTGATCACTGCTCCTTTAATGGCACTTTGACGTCCATATCCAAGAGACTTTATGATCATAAAAGGAAGACGGGGAGAAATCAGCCTTTCTTCTAGAGGCGTCAAGCCTTTCAGGCATTCCGGAAGCTCCGGAAAATTTAGGCCATTTGTAATAGAAGCCTTTGGTTTTTTCCCTGACTTAATACTGCGGCTGCAGGTTTTGCAAAAGCTAAACCTATTATTATGGGATGGAAACATAGAGGAAAGATACAAAATATCAACACTATCTGCCTCACTACACTTTTCCTCTATGACCTCACGCGAAATTTTGTCCACTTGATGTGGAAACCACAAACCTTTGCAACATATGCAAACCTGATCGGGTCCCTGCTTGACTGTCTTATTAAAATTGGCTATTAGGCAATCTAAACTAGTTTTAACCTGCGATATCCTATCATCTGGAAGGGTATTCGCACGGTCCACTCTATTGCGGGACGCGTTTCTCCTATTCTCTGCTATCCTATATAGACTCACTCTTTGCGACATATTCCTATGGGCTTCAAAGGCCTCACGTTGAGCTCGAATTCGAGCACTGCGGCGTGCACTAGTATTGCGTGCCTGCTCAACAATCCTACGAATAGGATTGTTTCTAACCTGAAACCTTTGACTTCTATCTATTGCCCTTTCTAAAATTCGCGTCTCCTGATTTTGTCGCTGAATCGCCCTTCTAACAGCATCTCGTCCGCTTTCGTTGGACCTGAATTGTGGACATTGCCTGCGCCTCGATCGACGCAAAGTATTGGCAAGTTGTTCGGCATTTCTAGTTGAATGATCAGTTCGTCGAACACGGCGACGAACTGCATCCTGCTCTCTTTCCTGAGATCGAAACTCAGCATCTTGCCTGCGACTCGAACGACGCGAAGTGTTGGCAAGTTGTTCGTCTGTTTTAATTGCAGAATCACTGCGACGTACACGGCGACGAACTGCATCCTGCTCTCTTTCCTGAGATCGAAACTCAGCATCTTGCCTGCGACTCGAACGACGCGAAGTGTTGGCAAGTTGTTCGTCTGTTTTAATTGCAGAATCACTGCGACGTACACGGCGACGAACTGCATCCTGCTCTCTTTCCTGAGATCGAAACTCAGCATCTTGCCTGCGACTCGAACGACGCGAAGTGTTGGCAAGTTGTTCGTCTGTTTTAATTGCAGAATCACTGCGACGTACACGGCGACGAACTGCATCCTGCTCTCTCTCATCAGTTTTAAAACCTGTCTATATCGAAAATCGAAATATCTGGCACAGGTCACTGGGTCTGCTCTAATGAGACGAGCTTTCTCATTAAACCCCAAATTTAACGCTTCTTCTTCGGATACTTCTAGCTTGTCTACATTTTTACATAGCAAGACTAAAAGCTCCGGCCACCTAGTTTCCGCTGCGGAAAATGTTATAAAAAAAGTTGGAAGCCCTACCTGCCTAATCATAGCCATCACTTTCTTTTTCTCGTTCTCCCAATGAGCAGGAGACGTCCGAATACCTTTTAAAAGCCTATAGCCATCATCATGAAGTATTAACCTATTTAAAGTTTCATCATTTCGCACATCAGCAGCCGAAATGCCTTGAGTGGCAGAGTGCTTACGTAAGCAAATTGATGTGCTATTCCTAATGCTAATCATTTCTAACTTTTTGAAGTTATGAAATAATTTATCAGTTCTACAACCTCTTCTATCAAAATTCCTAAGCTCTGATCTAACTATAGTTGTAAAACTTTCCTGACATTTCCTTTTAATGCCTGCAAATATTGTGGGAAAAGCCAGCTCCTCTGAATCACAATCGGTTATCATGTCAAGAGGTCGCTGACCCTCTCCTGGTGCTATAGCAATTCGAGGAATATCTATGTTTTCAACAGGGACATTTTCCATGAAGGTTTCTTGACCTCCTGGATTCAACTCTACCTCTTCTTCTACTACTCTATGCTCATTAGGTTGTGCTGCCTTTTCTAACATTTGACACACAATGTCCCTGTCGTCTGCTGACGCAACAAATGGTACAGTCTCAGCTGAGTAAGAAGACAACCACTGTTCATTGATAGTAACCTGGTGCTTCTTATAAAGTTCTGTGTTCACTAAATACCGAATTGCATCAACTATCTTTGAGGGCCTTATGGTTTCAGCCATGAAATCATGGTTATACTCCATCCTACGCTTAAGATGAATCTGAACTACTTCGGCTTCATTAAATGCCCTGGGAAGGGAAGTTACAACATTTGCAACTGGAATTGGCACATTGATCACTGCTCCTTTAATGGCACTTTGACGTCCATATCCAAGAGACTTTATGATCATAAAAGGAAGACGGGGAGAAATCAGCCTTTCTTCTAGAGGCGTCAAGCCTTTCAGGCATTCCGGAAGCTCCGGAAAATTTAGGCCATTTGTAATAGAAGCCTTTGGTTTTTTCCCTGACTTAATACTGCGGCTGCAGGTTTTGCAAAAGCTAAACCTATTATTATGGGATGGAAACATAGAGGAAAGATACAAAATATCAACACTATCTGCCTCACTACACCTTTCCTCTATGACCTCACGCGAAATTTTGTCCACTTGATGTGGAAACCACAAACCTTTGCAACATATGCAAACCTGATCGGGTCCCTGCTTGACAGTCTTATTAAAATTGGCTATTAGGCAATCTAAACTAGTTTTAACCTGCGATATCCTATCATCTGGAAGGGTATTCGCACGGTCCACTCTATTGCGGGACGCGTTTCTCCTATTCTCTGCTATCCTATATAGACTCACTCTTTGCGACATATTCCTATGGGCTTCAAGGGCCTCACGTTGAGCTCGAATTCGAGCACTGCGGCGTGCACTAGTATTGCGTGCCTGCTCAACAATCCTACGAATAGGATTGTTTCTAACCTGAAACCTTTGACTTCTATCTATTGCCCTTTCTAAAATTCGCGTCTCCTGATTTTGTCGCTGAATCGCCCTTCTAACAGCATCTCGTCCGCTTTCGTTGGACCTGAATTGTGGACATTGCCTGCGCCTCGATCGACGCAAAGTATTGGCAAGTTGTTCGGCATTTCTAGTTGAATGATCAGTTCGTCGAACACGGCGACGAACTGCATCCTGCTCTCTTTCCTGAGATCGAAACTCAGCATCTTGCCTGCGACTCGAACGACGCGAAGTGTTGGCAAGTTGTTCGTCTGTTTTAATTGCAGAATCACTGCGACGTACACGGCGACGAACTGCATCCTGCTCTCTTTCCTGAGATCGAAACTCAGCATCTTGCCTGCGACTCGAACGACGCGAAGTGTTGGCAAGTTGTTCGTCTGTTTTAATTGCAGAATCACTGCGACGTACACGGCGACGAACTGCATCCTGCTCTCTTTCCTGAGATCGAAACTCAGCATCTTGCCTGCGACTCGAACGACGCGAAGTGTTGGCAAGTTGTTCGTCTGTTTTAATTGCAGAATCACTGCGACGTACACGGCGACGAACTGCATCCTGCTCTCTTTCCTGAGATCGAAACTCAGCATCTTGCCTGCGACTCGAATGACGCGAAGTGTTGGCAAGTTGTTCGTCTGTTTTAATTGCAGAATCACTGCGACGTACACGGCGATGAACTGCATCCTGCTCTCTTTCCTAAGATCGAAGGTCAGCATCTCGCCTGCGCCTCGAACGACGCGAAGTGTCAGCAAGTTGTTCTTGTAATCTGATTGGCGAAGAAGCCCGAAGAGTAGTGTGACGAATTGTGTCCGGTAATTGCTCAACGGCCCTAAATGTTCTATTACTTCTGCGGACTCGATGCTGTTGACTATCTCTAACCCTTTCAGCTTCCCTAAATTCGAAATTTTGCCTACGTTCTCTATGTGCCTCTAGATTATTTACGCGTTCCTGCTCAGAAAAGTCTATATCTGACCTATTCAAACGATTTCTTTTTCGCTGTGTTTGACTCCTATTGCAAGCTGACTTTCTCTTAAGTCTAGGCATCTTCTAATATATAAGTTTTAAAATACGAGTAATATATAGGTATGTTAAAAATAAAATTCTTATAAATTAATTTAATTTGAATATATATTTATCAAAAATTAATATATAGTTATATATATAAAATAAAGTTAGTATATTGATTTATATATATAAATATATTCATATATTTAAATAGATATATATATATTATAATTATATTCATATATTTAAATAAATATATGTATATTGTTTAAAATAATTATATTATAAATGAAAATAAATATCTAATGAAAGAACAAATAATAATAAAATTTAATAAGGAAAATAAAAATAAACAAAATGTGGAAAAAAGAATAAATATAAATCAAAGAAATAATAAATTAAACCTGCAAGAAATTCCAGCGAAAATTCCAATTTGAATCGCGGAAACGAACCGATACCGATGTTCACGTACAATCACACACACTTCAGAAGAGTCTATACACATATATGTATGCATGCACAAAAATACGTTACGCTGTGTACCGCACTTTTCTAAAATTGCGCGCCACGTTCCGGGCAGGGCGCAATCATTCACACGCATAAAAAATGTTCCGTTAACGCATAACAATCACACACGAGGATTTACTTATTATATACTCGACTTATATTAATTTGCATTAAATGTTAAATGTATCACGAACACGCGAATTAATTATATATTATTTTATATTTAATATCGAAAATACAAATGATAATCGACAATCGACGACGACACCGAACACGCCAATCGCAAACTACAAATTAAGCGAAGCGCGCTGCCACCTTGCAACAATTTTGATACGTTGCCAATAATTTATCGCCGCAATTAAAAAGTGCGCGAAACCTTAAATTTACGAGGGTCGTTTGATAAGTCCGTGACTTTTTGTATTTGCCGCGCACCTGCTCTAAATACAACACTGCTCCTGTCAGCAGTTATCGATTAACAGCTGACTGTAAAATTTTGAGAAAGCTGCGTTTCTTAGTTTGCGTTTTATAGGCATTGAAAGCAGACGATCTCGTGAATTTTAACGAAAATGGAAAAAAGTGAATTTCGTGTGCTAATTAAGCATTATTTTTTGCGTAAAAAATCCATCACCGAAACCAAGGAAAGACTTGATAAATATTATGGGGACTCTGCACCATCAATTTCAATGGTTAAGAAATGGTTTACTGAGTTCCGTTGTGGTCGTACCAGTACAAGTGATGCCGAACGTTCAGGTCGCCCAAAAGAGGTCGTCATGCCAGAAATCGTCGACAAAATCCATGGAATGATATTGGATGATCGGAGAATGAAAGTGCGTGAGGTAGCTGAGGCTGTAGGCATCTCAACTGAACGGGTACATCACATTTTACATGAATATTTGGACATGAAAAAGCTTTCCGCGCGATGGGTGCCGCGATTGCTCACACACGACCATAAGCGCAACCGTGTGACCATTTCAAAGGAGTGTTTGGCGATGTTCAACCGCAATCCAAACGAATTTTGCGCCGTTTCGTTACCGTAGACGAAACATGGATCCACCACACCACACCAGAGACCAAAGAACAATCAAGACAGTGGGTTTCTCCGGGTGAACGTGCACCAAAGAAGGCCAAGGTGGGTCTGTCGGCCAACAAGGTCATGGCCACAGTTTTTTGGGATGCACAAGGTATCATTCACATCGATTACCTTGAAAAGGGTAAAACGATCACCGGCGAATATTATTCAGAGCTTTTGGACAGATTCGATATTGATTTGAAGCAGAAACGACCGCATTTGGCGAAAAAAAGTGCTGTTCCATCAGGACAATGCACGGGTGCACACGTGTGTAGTCAGCATGGCAAAATTTCATAAATTGGGCTACGAACTGCTACCCCATCCAGCATATTCTCCAGATTTAGCCCCCTGTGACTATTTTTTGTTTCCAAACATGAAGAAATGGCTCGGCGGTAAGAGATTCGGGTCAAATGAAGAGGTCATCACAGAAACAAACGACTATTTTGAGGGCCTTGAGAAAACCTATTATTTGGAAGGAATAAAAAAATTGGAAAAACGCTGGACTAAATGTATAGAGCTAAAAGGAGATTATGTTGAGAAATAAAACGCTTCTTTGACGAAAAAAATATATTTTATTCAAAAAGTCACGGACTTATCAAACGACCCTCGTATAATAATGATCTATAGAATCTAATATACATACAAAATATACATATATTAAAAAAACAAAGTAGAAGAAATGTTAGTACATTTTTTTCAAACATAGTTTCAATAGACGTGGGGATATAATATAATTTACACATATTAATATAATTTATATGCAAAACATATGAAATATATATCGATATGTTTAATATATGTGGGATCGGTTCGCAACACTAGAAGTGGCCGACAGTTTTAGTTAAATATCGATATCAATCGTGTCGTCAAATCAGAGTGTTATCGGATAAGTCAAGTTGTGATGCGACTCTGTAATCGCAATATACATAAAAAAAAGATCTATAGAAAAAGAGGGAAGTCGATTTGAGAGTGTCAGTTGTGTCGGTTGTGTGCTCAAGCTCCATATTTTTTTTGAATCAATTTAAACGCATTTAATTTCAACATTTAATTTCACAATTAGCAATAAACTATTATGTTATAAAACTAAGCTAAATTCTCAGTGTTTCAATTAAAGAAAACGAGACGAACGTCGGCATATCCTACAAATTTGGTGTCAGAAGTGGGATATAGCGTTTTATGCGACGTAAATGAGAAGAACATTGTGAAATACTTTTAATGCGTAGTAGATTTGTGAGAGCCAAAATAAGAACAACAGTGACACAGAAAAGACTTGGTTGCATTATAATTCTTTAAAATTATAAGGCAAAGTGGCGAATATTGTGCAAATCAAATCCCAAAATAGCGGCGTGACATTGTGAAATTCAATTCACTGGAAGTGGCGAACCGTTAAAAATTTTTGTACGGACTGGCGCCAGTGGCTAGATGTCTGCAGTGAGCTAGAGCGAGACGACTAGTGTGTATTCTGTCGTAATACATAGCGAACGACGAGTGCAAATCGGCTTGGCAAAAGCTGGAAGCGACGATCTGAAGAGAGTGCGTGTGCGTCAGAGAGCAGATTGGCTTGGCAGAGGCTAGAAGCGACGATCTGTAAGGAGTGCGTGTACGTGGGAGTTCGGATTGGCTTGGCAGAGGCTGAAAGCGAAGATTTGTAAAGAGTTCGAGTACGCTGGAGCAGACAGTTAGCAGAGAGGCTGAGTTGCAGTGGGAAAATCACAGAGGGTGATATCAAGCAAAGCGGAGCGACGAATTTAACAACTGCGTGTTCTACATACAGGACTGCAGTGCAACGACCGTGAGGTAACAGTAGGTTATTGAGTTTTATTTAAAGTTGCAAAATAGTTAAAACAATTGAATTGTATTTACCACCAAGAAAAGAATATTCTGTTTTAAAAATATTTTTAATACTTGTAAAGCACGAGCAACAACAGTAGCAACATGAACAGAGACGAAATATTAGCATTACGGGTTAGAGAATTGCGAGAAAAGTTGGTAGAACGTAACTTACCTACCACAGGCAGAAAGCAAACATTGCAAGACCGATTGCTAGAAAGTTTTGGATTGCAAGTTGATGTAAACGATGATACCTCTGATGATGACGATTCGGTGATAGATAACTCTACAGTTCCTGAAACACGTTCAATGTTTACGTTGAGGGATATTGAAGATTCACTGTCTCAGTTTAGTGGATCAGGGCAGCCATCAGTTGAACAATGGGTTCAAGAATTTGAAGATAACGCAGAAGCAGTTCATTGGAACAACCTTCAAAAGTTTATATATTCAAAGCAATTGCTAAAAGGTGCAGCAAAAATATTCATGCGCAGCCAAAACGGAATTTCTGATTGGAATTCACTTAAACAAGTATTGTTGGCAGAGTTTGGAGCATCAATTTCGTCAATTGAAGTCCATCGTATGTTACGAAATCGGCGCAAGCGTGTAGGTGAGGACTACAGAGAATATTTATACAGTCTAATGGAAATAGGCAAGTCAGTAAGTTTGGACGAGAAAAGCTTAATAGAGTACTTTATTGAAGGTATTCCCGATTCAAGAAGTAATAAGAGTAATTTGTATCAAGCTAGGACAGTACAAGAGTTGAAAGAGCAAGTTTTAATTTACGAAAAGATTCGTAGCAGTCGCCATCAAACTCATAGCGGAAAAGATGAAGGATGTAAAGACAAGAAAGTTGACGCTGAAAAAAAGGACGCTATGAAAAATAGGAAATGTTTCAAATGTGGTGATCCATCACATTTGGCAAAAGATTGTAAGCAGGCAGTAAAATGCTTTAAATGCAGTCAACCAGGTCATAAAGCAGCAGATTGTGTTAGTTCAAATTTAATTAAGCAGGAAAAGAGCATGAACACAATGGTAAATACAGTAGACTCTGGTGGAAAATGTATTTTCAAAAGGTAACCTGCAAGAATGTTTCATTTCCAGCATTAATCGATACAGGCTGTGATCTCTGTTTGATTAGATCAGATGTGTTTAAGAAACTAGGGAACGTGAAGTTAAAGCAGGAAAAGCATTGTCTTGTTGGAATATGCAACAGTGAGCTTCATACGCTAGGTAGCTTTGTAGCTAAAGTTGAAATTGACGGACATTATTTAGATATCTCGTTCCATGTAGTTGACTACGACAATATAAAATATTCAGCTGTTATTGGAAACACAGTTTTGGATGTTGTTGATCTGATTGTTTCTGAGCAATCAGTGAAATTTTGCCCTAGGGCAAAGAAAGAGCATGAAACTATTGCAAATAGTACCTTGGAGATCAACTCAAAATTAGAATTGTTTGAAGAGCTTGGTGATATTTGCATGCTTTCAACAACAAACGAATCAGATATTGATTTGTCACACCTTGACAAGCCAACTGCTGTGGCAGTAGAGAAACTGATAAGCGAATATTCACCAGGAATGAATAAGAAAAGTCCCATTCAGATGAAAATTTTGTTGAATGACGAGTATCCAGTTTTTGAACGTCCAAGACGCATATCGCATGCAGACAAATGTGTTGTCAATACTCAAATTGCAAAGTGGTTAGATGAAAATATAATTCAGACCAGTACATCAGAATATGCATCTCCTATAGTTCTTGTACCAAAAAAGATGGCAGTAAAAGGTTATGTTGTGATTATCGTCGGCTAAATGCAAAGATCGTAAGAGACAACTTTCCTATGCCTTTGTTAGATGATGTTATCGAAAGGTTGCAAGGTCATAATGTGTTCACCACTCTTGATCTAGAAAACGGTTTTTTCCATGTGCCAATCGAACCAGAATCCCGAAAATTTACTTCGTTTGTCACACATGCAGGGCAGTTTGAATTCCTTTTTGTTCCATTTGGAATATCTAATTCCCCAGCAGTATTTTCTCGATTTATTCATGCAATTTTTGTCGATTTGGTGCAAAAAGATATTGTTGTCACGTATATGGATGACCTTATTATCCCCGCTAAGGACATAACTGAAGGTATCCAGAAATTGAGTTACGTGTTGAGTAGAGCAGCAGAGTATAATTTGCAAATCAAGTGGAAGAAGTGTCAGTTTTTGCAGAGTAAAGTAGACTTTCTGGGATATATCGTAGAGGAAGGTACAATTAGGCCTTCTGAGGCAAAAACAAAAGCTGTTCAGAATTTTCCGATTCCATCCAATCGTAAGAGTTTGCAACGTTTCCTTGGGTTGACATCGTATTTTAGGCGTTTTATTGAGTCGTACGCGTTGGTAGCGAAACCACTTTCCGACTTACTTCGAAAGAACGCAGAATTTGAATTTAAAGAAGAGCAGCTTACAGCATTCAGGCAGTTGCAAGTGGCATTAACGAGTGCACCAGTGTTGCAGTTGTATGACCCAAAGGCGCAGACTGAGGTTCATACAGACGCTTCTATGTACGGTTATGGCGGTGTGTTACTTCAAAAGGCTAGAGAAGATCAACTATTTCACCCGATTCAGTATTTAAGTCGTAAAACGAAGCCAGCAGAAGAAAAATACCATTCTTATGAGCTAGAGGTGTTAGCGATTGTCGAAGCATTAAAGAAATGGCGTGTGTATTTGCTAGGGATCAAATTTAAAATAGTTACTGATTGTAATGCTTTCACAATGACTATGAAAAAGCGCGGTGATATGCCGTTAAGAGTATCACGTTGGGCTTTATTCCTTCAAGATTTTAACTACGAAATCGAGCATCGTAGCGGAACAAAAATGAAGCATGTCGATGCGTTAAGTCGCGTTAATTGTTTCATTTTAGAGGATAGCTTACATCACAGGTTGCAACAGGCTCAAGCTAAAGACGAATGGATTAGAGCTATTTTAGCTGTGCTAGACGTCAGTACGTATGATGACTTCTATGTTAAGCATGGTATCTTGTATAAAGATCCAATCAAGGAACTTGTAGTAGTACCATCGCTGATGGAAGAAGAAATTATCAAAAGTATCCATAGGCAAGGACATTTTGCAGTTAGAAGGACTCAAGAGGCAGTTGAAAAAACATTCTATATTCGACAGTTATCTGCAAAAGTGCATAAGATCGTCAGAAGTTGTATTGAGTGCATTATTTCGGACAGTAAGGCTGGTAAGAAAGAAGGTTTCTTAATACCAATAAAAAAAGAGGATATACCTTTAGGCACATATCACGTAGATCATGTTGGTCCGCTAGAACAGACTAGCAAGAGTTACAATTATATCTTCGTTGTGGTTGACGCATTTTCAAAATTTACTTGGCTTTATCCAACTAAAAATACGGCAGCTGAAGGAGTGGTAGATAGACTTAAGAGACAAGCAGGAGTGTTCGGAAATCCTAAGCGTATTATATCCGATAGAGGTGCAGCTTTTATTTCTAACATGTTTAGGGAATATTGCGAAGATGAGGGGATACAACATCTAATGATAGCGACAGGAGTTCCTCGGGGAAACGGCCAGGTTGAACGCGTCCATAAAATTGTAATACCGATGTTATCGAAGCTCTGCCAAGGAAATACTTGTAGTTGGTATAAACATATTGAAGCCATACAAAAGGTGATAAACAGTACCCCACCAAGGAGTACAAAAAATTTTCCTTTTAGACTTTTAACAGGTGTTGAGATGAGAGTCAACAAAATGGATGATATGCAGAAATATATTGATGATGCTTATATTGAACAGTTCGAGAATGAAAGAGAAAGTCTCCGTGTAGAAGCAGCAAATAATATAAAAGAAATCCAGCAGGAAAATCGAAGAACGTTCAATAAGAATCGTAAAAAAGAATCAAAATATAAGTTGAATGAATTAGTTGCTATTAAAAGAACGCAATACGGTTCAGGTTTAAAGCTTAAGGGAAAATTTTTTGGTCCGTATAAGATAGTTAAAGTCCTACCACATGGTAGATATGAAGTAGAGAAAATTGGTGACCATGAAGGTCCAGGGAAAACTCTTACAGTAGCTGAGTACATGAAAAAGTGGGAACCTTTAGATGAAATTTCGCAAGAGACATCATTCGAGCCGAATGAAAATTCAGGATGGCCGAATGTGGGATCGGTTCGCAACACTAGAAGTGGCCGACAGTTTTAGTTAAATATCGATATCAATCGTGTCGTCAAATCAGAGTGTTATCGGATAAGTCAAGTTGTGATGCGACTCTGTAATCGCAATATACATAAAAAAAAGATCTATAAAAAAAGAGGGAAGTCGATTTGAGAGTGTCAGTTGTGTCGGTTGTGTGCTCAAGCTCCATATTTTTTGAATCAATTTAAACGCATTTAATTTCAACATTTAATTTCACAATTAGCAATAAACTATTATGTTATAAAACTAAGCTAAATTCTCAGTGTTTCAATTAAAGAAAACGAGACGAACGTCGGCATATCCTACATATATATTAAAAGCTATCGATATGATAGCTCATAATATATCGTGAAATCTAAATTAATATTTATTTAATAAAAAGTCAATATATAAATTATTAAATAATAATAATAATATGTCTATATTAGAAATCTAGTAAATACCTGCATTCATGCATGCCGATCAACCACGCTATTGGTTGTATATAATTTTACATATGTATGTGTAAACACAAATTAAGTATGTATAAGTGTTTGCATTTATGCACATGTATTTTGGGTAATTGACATGCGCAAAAAAAAAAGAAGAGCGAGAAACCGCTCGCGCTTCGCGCTCGCATCGTTTATCCTTTTCTTTCATGCACAAGTAATTTAGTTCTGACGTCATTGACAACTTCTTTGCTTTCTTCATATTCATATATACGCCACCTATTGGTTGAGTGTTAGCATATATTTATGCACATGTATTTTCGGTAATTGACATGTGCATGGAAAAGAAGAGTCGAGAAAAAGCTCGCGCTTCGCGCTTGCATCGTTGTCCTTTTCTTTCATGCATAAGGAATTTAGTTCTGACGTCATCGACAAGTTCTTTGCTGGTCGAAGTGTCGAAATGGTTTATCTAATAACTTCAGTGTTTATTGTCTGATCGGATTGCAATTTGGAGGATAAGTTCATATATTATTTATCTATATATATGCTAAAGCAGAACGTTAAGAAATGAGTTCTTCGAATGTAAATAGCAATGTTAACCAAAATTGGCGGTTTGCGGGGGCGGTAGGCGTGTTATTCCAAATTGAAAATAAACTTGATCTGCGTATGGAATACAGGAATCTTCATGCTAAATTTGGTGTCCGTAGCTTTTGTAATAGCTGAGATTAGCGCGTTCATCCAGACAGACGGACAGACGGACGGACATGGCTCAATCAACTCGGCTAGTGATCCTGAGCAAGAATATATATACTTTATGGGGTCTCCGACGCCTAACGGGCAGAAGCGTTACATACATTTGCACAAAGTTAGTAAACCCTTTTTTGACCATTTTCAATGGTCTGCAATTCCTAAGATTTTTGAAAAAAATTTTACGGCTCAGTTAACTTTTATGTGTTAATCTATAATTTTACCCCATCATCATGAGTTTATAAAGGCAAGATCAACAGCTACTAATCTTTTAGAATTTTCATCTCACATTAATCTAGGATTTCGGAACAAAATACAAACTGATGTGGTCTATACTCACTACAGTAAAGCATTTGACTCCGTAAATCATTATCTCTTGATTCATAAGTTAAATTTGATTGGTTTTCCTCAAAAGTTCCTTTTGTGGATATCTGATTATTTAACTAACAGATCTCACCGAGTTCTTTTTAAAGACCGTCTTTCTAAGTCGATCTTAGTTACTTCTGGTGTTCCTCAGGGCAGCCACCTCGGACCATTGCTATTTAACCTTTTATTAACGATCTTCCTCCAATACTCCTTCACTCTAACATTCTTATGTATGCTGATGATGTGAAACTCTGATTGACACACAACGATCCTGCAAATAACCTTCTTCAAACAGATCTCTATTTGTTTTTTTGAATGGTGCAGCCATAATCTGCTGCATCTTAACTGTTTGAAGTGCAAGGTTATGTAATTTTACAGATGTAACTATCATGTCATCAACAATTACAATCTTAACTTAACCCCACTCTTAAGAATATCTGAAATAGCTGATTTAGGCATCCTCTTTGATAATAAACTGAAATTTGATCGTCACATTTCACAAATTGTCAATAAGGCATTTCGACTACTCGGATTCATCAAAAGATGGGCCAAAGAATTCGAGGATCCTTACAAGAAAAAGTTGCTTTACACTTCTCTTGTTCGTCCAACTCTTGAATATGGGTCATGCGTGTGGTCGCCGCAATACCATATTCACCAAGATAGAATTGAGTCTGTTCAAAAGCAGTTTCTACTCTTTGCCTTGCGCAGTTTTAGTTGGGTTCCGGGTGTAGACTTACCACCATACTCTAGTAGACTCCTTTTAATTAACCTACCTTCTTTAACTAACCGTCGTATTATGTTAGGCGTTATGTTTATTGTAAAGCTAATAAAGTACAATATAGATTCCCCAACTCTGCTTACTCAACTTAATTTCTGTATTCCTTCTAGAGTTACTCGTAATTTTATGCCACTATCCTTGGCCTTTTGTAATACTAACTATAGCTTACATGATCCCTTCCGAGTTCTCTGTGCTGACTACAACAGACTGTCTTGAGTTTTCAACTCCGAGTCCTACCTTTACTCTGTTAAACTGCCTATCCTTAATCAATTTACTCTACATCCTAACAACTAATATTAATCTATAGATCTGATTGGGTTTCACTGGGTTTTCCCCAATCCTTTGCAGCAAGTGTTGGGTCGGGAATTAATGTTTGGTTATCCCCAGCCTAAATTTAAAAATATGTATTTTTAATAAATATTTTTAATAAATTTTAAATTTTTGATTTATTGCAAAATTTAATTTTAAAATCTAAATCGGAAACTTTTATTATATTCTTTTTGATATCTCCAATTTTAATTTAAAAAATACAATCTAATTTTAATTTTAATTTTAAGTTGACTGATTTAGTTGACGTTAAATAAATAAATAAGTAAATAAATAAATTAGTAAAAAATGGCGTTGCAGACATAGAAAGACTTTATAAAAGAATCAACGAAAAAATCCGCATTATACAATAAAAAACTCAGACGATGGTGAAGCAAAACTAAACAAGATAGAAAGAATTCTCCATATCTACAACCACAAGACTAAACACGACACTACGGGACAAACCCCCGCTCACATATTTCTTTACGTTGGACAAATGACCTTAGATACGCAACATAACAAAGAAACGAAAATCAATGAAATAAATAAAAACAGGACTGAATACAAAGTTGACACCAGATAAAGAAAAGGAGTGTTACAAAAAAGCAAATTAGAGAATCCATTTAAACTCTTAAAAAACGTCGAGCAAATCGACGACGATCATTACAAAATCACTAATAGGAACACAGAAACACACTACTATAAAACCCAATTTAAAAAACAGAAAAAAATTAATGAAATTCCTACACTACAGGCCCTGGGTCATCATAATACTTCTCCCCACTTTTACAAAACTATGCCGAACACAACAACTATCTCCTATACTCTGACAAGCCCATCCAAGTCTCTTCAGAATATGAACACCATTGTCTCCGCATAAATCCTTCTGATATAGACAACTTAACTCATTATTATACCCTTGCACCATTGAAAATGGTCAAAAAAGGGTTTACTAACTTTGTGCAAATGTATGTAACGCTTCTGCCCGTTAGGCGTCGGAGACCCCATAAAGTATATATATTCTTGCTCAGGATCACTAGCCGAGTTGATTGAGCCATGTCCGTCCGTCTGTCCGTCTATCTGGATGAACGCGCTGATCTCAGCTATTACAAAAGCTAGGGGCACCAAATTTAGAATGAAGATTCCTGTATACCATACGCAGATCAAGATTATTTTCAATTTGGAATAACACGCCTACCGCCCCGGCAAACCGCCAATATTAATTTATATGGCGATTTACTCATTTCTTAACGTTCTGCTTTAGTATATATATAGATAAATACTATATGAACTTATCCTCCAAATTGCAATCCGATCGGACAATAAACACTGAAGTTATTAGATAAAGTTATTAGATAAGGTATCGATGACATTAGAATTAAATTATTGTACTTGCGTAGGAAAGAAAAGGACAAACGATGCGAGCGTGAAGCGCGAGCTGTTTCTCGACTCTTCTTTTCCATGCACATGTCAATTACCGAAAATACATGTGCATAAATATATACTAATACTCAACCAATAGGTGGCGTGGTAAATGAATATGAATGTATGCAAGTATTTACATGCTTGTGTACATATTCATAATATTCATAATATGCTTACGTGCACATATTATTATTTAATAATTCATATTTAAGGGTCATTAAAAAATACAAAACTATAAAATGCAATTAAATAAATATTAATTTTGATTACTCGATATATTGCAAGTTATCGATATTGGCCCATTCAAAATTTATAAAGAAATACCGATATATACTGGTCACACCGCTTTTTGCAGTTTTTCTCTAGGAATATTGCGGCGATAAATTATTGAAAACGTATGGAAATTGATGCAAGGTGGCAGCGCACTGCAGTGTTATGATTAAATTGTAGCAATATGGCAACATACGTCCAAGGGTATCCCACTGTCGCGTGCCGCTCGACTGTTGCTCTCGTTTTAACATTAGAGTAACAAACTATACACATATCCCTCAAATTACACTTCTCCACAATAAAATGCTAAGAGAACTTAATACTATAACGCTACACCAGACAAATAGACAGAAACGCGGACTATTTAACAAATTGGGATCTGCATTTAAATACCTTTTCGGAACATTAGACGATAACGACCGAATAGAAATCCATGACCAACTAGAGTCTGTAACAACAAACTCAATCGACTTACATGAAATGATCAACGTAAATCTGCTTATTAATAGTAATATGCCAAAGGTCAAGGAATTTGAAGACGAACATAATAACAGAGAACAAATGCTATACGATTGGGAATGCAACTCTCGCGACTAGGGCTATTCAATCCAAAATTACTCAACTATGACAAATTAGAAAACGTTGACAGCAGTAATATATTACAAACTAAAACTTCAACCTGGATTAATACTAACCAACTACTTATCATAGCTCATATCCCTACCAAAAAAAAACCATTCATACCATTAACAGTTTTATAACTTTTTCAACTTAAAACGTAAGTCAAGTAGATTTCCTCCCTCTCTATCATACGAAAATAAGGAAGTAACTGATGATCAGCCGGCAGCCGCCGATTTGTTTGCACACTTTATTCAATCAACTTATTCAACTAAACCTTATAGTTCCATTTTACATCCATACCCTTATAGTATACAAAATTTTAACACTGTCTTCTGTCCTTCTATTGACAAAACCTCTTTACTGAATGATCTTAAATCGATAAAACCCGTTTTCTCTCCTGGCCTGACGGAGTTCCAGCATGCGTACTTAGATTTTGTGCTGATTCGATTTTGAAGCCAATTCATAAGATACTTGACTTGTCACTATCCAATAGTTATTTCCCGACTATTTGGAAAAAGTCTTTTTCCATTCCTCTTCACAAAAGTGGTTTTAACCATGATGTGAAGAACTATAGATGTATTTCCAAAATGTCCGCAATTCCTAAGATTTTTGAAAAAAGTTTTACGGCTCAGTTAACTTTGTGTTAATCTATAATTTTACCCCATCATCATGAGTTTATAAAGGCAAGATCAACAGCTACTAATCTTTTAGAATTTTCATCTCACATTAATCTAGGATTTCGGAACAAAATACAAACTGATGTGGTCTATACTCACTACAGTAAAGCATTTGACTCCGTAAATCATTATCTCTTGATTCATAAGTTAAATTTGATTGGTTTTCCTCAAAAGTTCCTTTTGTGGATATCTGATTATTTAACTAACAGATCTCACCGAGTTCTTTTTAAAGACCGTCTTTCTAAGTCGATCTTAGTTACTTCTGGTGTTCCTCAGGGCAGCCACCTCGGACCATTGCTATTTAACCTTTTTATTAACGATCTTCCTCCAATACTCCTTCACTCTAACATTCTTATGTATGCTGATGATGTGAAACTCTGATTGACACACAACGATCCTGCAAATAACCTTCTTCAAACAGATCTTTATTTGTTTTTTGAATGGTGCAGCCATAATCTGCTGCATCTTAACTGTTTGAAGTGCAAGGTTATGTAATTTTACAGATGTAACTATCATGTCATCAACAATTACAATCTTAACTTAACCCCACTCTTAAGAATATCTGAAATAGCTGATTTAGGTATCCTCTTTGATAATAAACTGAAATTTGATCGTCACATTTCACAAATTGTCAATAAGGCATTTCGACTACTCGGATTCATCAAAAGATGGGCCAAAAAATTCGAGGATCCTTACAAGAAAAAGTTGCTTTACACTTCTCTTGTTCGTCCAACTCTTGAATATGGGTCTTGCGTGTGGTCGCCGCAATACCATATTCACCAAGATAGAATTGAGTCTGTTCAAAAGCAGTTTCTACTCTTTGCCTTGCGCAGTTTTAGTTGGGTTCCGGGTGAAGACTTACCACCATACTCTAGTAGACTCCTTCTAATTAACCTACCTTCTTTAACTAACCATCGTATTATGTTAGGCGTTATGTTTATTGTAAAGCTAACAAAGTACAATATAGATTCCCCTACTCTGCTTACTCAAATTAATTTCTGTATTCCTTCTAGAGTTACTCGTAATAATAACTACAGCTTGCATGACCCTTTCCGAGTTCTCTGTGCTGACTACAACAGACAGTCCAGAGTTTTCAACTCAGAGTCCTACCTTTACTCTGTTAAACTGCCTATCCTTAATCAATTTACTCTACATCCTAACAACTAATATTAATCTATAGATCTGATTGGGTTTCACTGGGTTTTCCCCAATCCTTTGCAGCAAGTGTTGGGTCGGGAATTAATGTTTTGTTATCCCCAGCCTAAATTTAAAATAAATATTTTTAATAAATTTTAAATTTTTGATTTATTGCAAAATTTAATTTTAAAATCTAAATCGGAAACTTTTATTATATTCTTTTTGATATCTCCAATTTTAATTTAAAAAATACAATCTAATTTTAATTTTAATTTTAAGTTGACTGATTTAGTTGACGTTAAATAAATAAATAAGTAAATAAATAAATTAGTAAAAAATGGCGTTGCAGACATAGAAAGACTTCATAAAAGAATCAACGAAAAAATCCGCATTATACAATAAAAAACTCAGACGATGGTGAAGCAAAACTAAACAAGATAGAAAGAATTCTCCATATCTACAACCACAAGACTAAACACGACTCTACGGGACAAACCCCCGCTCACATATTTCTTTACGTTGGACAAATGACCTTAGATACGCAACATAACAAAGAAACGAAAATCAATGAAATAAATAAAAACAGGACTGAATACAAAGTTGACACCAGATAAAGAAAAGGAGTGTTACAAAAAGCAAATTAGAGAATCCATTTAAACTCTTAAAAAACGTCGAGCAAATCGACGACGATCATTACAAAATCACTAATAGGAACACAGAAACACACTACTATAAAACCCAATTTAAAAAACAGAAAAAAATTAATGAAATTCCTACACTACAGGCCCTGGGTCATCATAATACTTCTCCCCACTTTTACAAAACTATGCCGAACACAACAACTATCTCCTATTCTCTGACAAGCCCATCCAAGTCTCTTCAGAATATGAACACAATTGTCTCCGCATAAATCCTTCTGATATAGACAACTTAACTCATTATTATACCCTTGCACCATTGAAAATGGTCAAAAAAGGGTTTACTAACTTTGTGCAAATGTATGTAACGCTTCTGCCCGTTAGGCGTCGGAGACCCCATAAAGTATATATATTCTTGCTCAGGATCACTAGCCGAGTCGATTGAGCCATGTCCGTCTGTCTGTCTGTCTGGATGAACGCGCCGATCTCAACTATTACAAAAGCTAGGGGCACCAAATTTAGAATGAAGATTCCTGTATACCATACGCAGATCAAGATTATTTTCAATTTGGAATAACACGCCTACCGCCCCGGCAAACCGCCAGTATTGATTTACATGGCGATTTACTCATTTCTTAACGTTCTGCTTTAGTATATATATAGATAAATATTATATGAACTTACCGTCCAAATTGCAATCCGATCGGACAATAAACACTGAAGTTATAAAACCATTTCGACCCTTCGACCAGCAAAGAAGTTGTCGATGATGTCAGAATTAAATTACTTGCGTAGGAAAGAAAAGGACAAACGATGCGAGCGTGAAGCGCGAGCTGTTTCTCGACTCTTCTTTTCCATGCACATGTCAATTACCGAAAATACATGTGCATAAATATATACTAATACTCAACCAATAGGTGGCGTGGTAAATGAATATGAATGTATGCAAGTATTTTCATGCTTGTGTACATATTAATAATATTGATAATATGCTTACGTGCACATATGATTATTATTTAATACTTCATATTTTAGGGTCAGTAAAAAATACAAAACTATAAAATGCAATTAAATAAATATTTATTTTGATTACTCGATATATTGCAAGTTATCGATATTGGCCAATTCAAAATTTATAAAGAAATACCGATATATACTGGTCACACCGCTTTTTGCATTTTTTCTCTAGGAAAATTGCGGCGATAAATTATTGACAACGTATCGAAATTGATGCAAGGTGGCAGCGCATTGAAGTGTTATGATTAATTTGTAGCTTGCGATAAGTATTATATAATTAGATACTTTTTATGGCAACATACGTCCAAGGGCATCCAACTGTCGCGTGCCGCTCGACTGTTGCTCTCGTTTTAACATTAGAGTAACAAACTATACACATATTCCTCAAATTACACTTCTCCACAATAAAATGCTAAGAGAACTTAATACTATAACGCTACACCAGACAAATAGACAGAAACGCGGACTAATCAACATAATGGGATCTGCATTTAAATACCTTTTCGGAACATTAGACGATAACGACCGAATAGAAATCCATGACCAATTAGAGTCTGTAACAAAGTCAATCAACTTACATGAAATGAGCAACGTAAATCAGCTTATTAATAGTAATATGCCAAAAGTCAAGGAATTTGAAGACGAACATAATAACAGAGAACAAATGCTATACCGTTTGGAATGCAACGTTCGCGACTAGGGTTATTCAATCCAAAATTACTCAACTATGACAAATTAGAAAACGTTGACAGCAGTAATATATTACAAACTAAAACTTCAACCTGGATTAATACTAATTAACTACTTATCGTAGCTCATATCCCTACCCAAAAAAAAACCATTCATACCATTAACATAATACTCTACCCAGAAAGTAACGGCTATCAACTTGACTACGTTGATAAAGAAACTTATTTTGAAGAACATGATAAAATTTATAATCAGAATTACAAAGAAATAAAAAATATGTATTAAGAATATCATAAAAAGAACACATCCCATATGTAATTTTGTCCCTACAACAGTTAATCAAATAATTAAGTATGTAGAACCAAATAGTATCATAACTTGGAATATAAATGACACTACTATAGAACAGAATTGCCAACAAATAAATAAAAATATAACGATTAACGGCAACAAAATAATAACAATAAAACAATGTAAAATAAAAATAGGAAAAAAAGTGCTGAACGAAAACCAGCTGAATCCCGAAATAAACCTTACCCCATTGTACAAAGCACATGAGGACATTATACAATTAATATAAAATAATAATATCACAGTGTGTATAATTGTATCAATCATATGCCTCACATCTTGTATTGTTTGTATCTACTTAAAACTTAAAAACAAAATAACCATAGAAACACAGGATACAAACCCAACTGCATCACCAAGATTCCATGCGTCAACCCCACTAGAAGAATTAGAAGCATAAGCTTCATTTTAAGGGGAGATGAGTAGCATAATATGCTACTCGCTACTAGCAAAAACGCTGCACATACAATCTTGCGCATGCATGGGTACGTAACGTAACATGAAACTTGAAGCGCATGATTATGAACGCGCATGATTATGATTGCTGTATAATTACATTCATTTTTTTGTATGTACCTAAAAGAACAAATTCTGTAAAACTTTTGACTAGACATTTCCGTCTCTCACGACTCACTGCGAGCCGAAAATAAACTCTGTACATTTAGTCTTAAACTGATAGTAAAACAATAAAGTGGTTGTATTTCGAATTCGTTCGTATTTATTTCCTAATACTAAACTTACAGCGTTGATCTTAGGCCGAAAGAAATAAGCTCAACACAACCAACGCAACACCGCCGAGAATTTATGGACTACCCAAAATCCATAAGGATGGGACACCAGTCAGACCGATTTGCTCATCAATAGGATCCGCCTCTTACGCCTTATGTAAATACATTGTGACAATACTAAATAATTTGACAACGGAATCGAAATTCAACATAAAAAACGCAATGGAATTCAAACACAAGATAAATGACCAAAGCATTAAAAAGACGAAATACTAGTCTCTTTCGACGTAGTATCACTGTTTCCTAGCATACCATTAGACTTAGCTTTGACAACAATCAGATCAAAATGGATACAAATACAAAAACACACAGTGATACCTGAATAAACTGTCCTAGAAATAGTAAAGACTAATTATAAAATATCAGGAAACACCAAGAGAAACTACAAATAGACAAGTGAAATCATATAGATCTCTAATCTATGTACCTACGTTATCAGAACGATTAATGAGATCTGATTGTTACAATAATACAGAAATACAAATAGCACATAAACCGTTTCACACATTAAAACATTTCTACAATAATACTAAGTCCAAAATATCTCCACAAGACAAAAACAATGTAATTTATAAAATTCCTTGCAGTGGCAACAGTACGGAAACATGCAATGGTGTATACGTAGGAACGACAAAAGTAAAATTGAAAACAAGATTAACACAACACAAATCTGATTTTAAATTACGACACCAAAGTACAACACAAAAAACAGCTCTTATGTCCCACTGTGCAAACAAATATCACTCTCCGAATTTTGACGCAACAACAATATTACAACAAGAACAACACTATGCTAAACGTTACACTCTCGAAATGCTACACATAATAGATAGGATAGATTAAACTACAAAACGGACACAGAAAACTGCGCTCACATATATGTACAGACATTTACTTACGAGGGTCGTTTGATAAGTCCGTGACTTTTTGAATAAAATATATTTTTTTCGTCAAAGAAGCGTTTTATTTCTCAACATAATCTCCTTTTAGCTCTATACATTTAGTCCAGCGTTTTTCCAATTTTTTTATTCCTTCCAAATAATAGGTTTTCTCAAGGCCCTCAAAATAGTCGTTTGTTTCTGTGATGACCTCTTCATTTGACCCGAATCTCTTACCGCCGAGCCATTTCTTCATGTTTGGAAACAAAAAATAGTCACAGGGGGCTAAATCTGGAGAATATGCTGGATGGGGTAGCAGTTCGTAGCCCAATTTATGAAATTTTGCCATGCTGACTACACACGTGCACCCGTGCATTGTCCTGATGGAACAGCACTTTTTTTCGCCAAATGCGGTCGTTTCTGCTTCAAATCAATATCGAATCTGTCCAAAAGCTCTGAATAATATTCGCCGGTGATCGTTTTACCCTTTTCAAGGTAATCGATGTGAATGATACCTTGTGCATCCCAAAAAACTGTGGCCATGACCTTGTTGGCCGACAGACCCACCTTGGCCTTCTTTGGTGCACGTTCACCCGGAGAAACCCACTGTCTTGATTGTTCTTTGGTCTCTGGTGTGGTGTGGTGGATCCATGTTTCGTCTACGGTAACGAAACGGCGCAAAAATTCGTTTGGATTGCGGTTGAACATCGCCAAACACTCCTTTGAAATGGTCACACGGTTGCGCTTATGGTCGTGTGTGAGCAATCGCGGCACCCATCGCGCGGAAAGCTTTTTCATGTCCAAATATTCATGTAAAATGTGATGTACCCGTTCAGTTGAGATGCCTACAGCCTCAGCTACCTCACGCACTTTCATTCTCCGATCATCCAATATCATTCCATGGATTTTGTCGACGATTTCTGGCATGACGACCTCTTTTGGGCGACCTGAACGTTCGGCATCACTTGTACTGGTACGACCACAACGGAACTCAGTAAACCATTTCTTAACCATTGAAATTGATGGTGCAGAGTCCCCATAATATTTATCAAGTCTTTCCTTGGTTTCGGTGATGGATTTTTACGCAAAAAATAATGCTTAATTAGCACACGAAATTCACTTTTTTCCATTTTCGTTAAAATTCACGAGATCGTCTGCTTTCAATGCCTATAAAACGCAAACTAAGAAACGCAGCTTTCTCAAAATTTTACAGTCAGCTGTTAATCGATAACTGCTGACAGGAGCAGTGTTGTATTTAGAGCAGGTGCGCGGCAAATACAAAAAGTCACGGACTTATCAAACGACCCTCGTATTAAGCCAGTTAGGAACTCCGCGCCCGCCAGAGCAGACGTGAAAAATATATGAATGTAAGTTATTGTTTAATTTAGTTTTAGAGAAACATTGTTAAAAATCCAATTTTGTACATTTTGTGTTTTAGCCCTGAGGACGGTTACCGACGTGTAACCGAAATATATCGAAAAAAAGATAATTTTTATTTTATTTACTTGACCAATATGATGACAAAGAAAGGTCGCCAAAACTCTACAATATATTATATAATATAATTATATAATTACATATAATAAATATATAATTTTTTATATTATATAATTATATTTAATAGTAGTGGAATTATATTTTTTAATTATATTTAATATATTATCTAATAAATACTATACCTATATTATTTAATCTATATTATTATATCTTTAATATTTCAGTTTTTTTTATTCAATTTATTAATTTATGTTGTTAAATTTGATTTATTATTATTACCATTAATTTTTTGTATTATTTTTTTTATGCCTCGCCATAAAAATCTGCCGCTTAAAGAGTGATTAGTCCGAGGCGTAGAAATATAATGAAAAGGCAGCAAGGGGAGTATCCTCAGGCTAAAAATGCCAGAAATGCTGGAGCCCAGAGAGATCGCAGAGCAAATAGGGAAGCTGACCCAATAAATGATACTGCAGCACAACATTTAGAAATCAGAGAAGATGTAGAAGTAGAAGATGCAGGTGCGGTTAGAAATTTACGTACATCTACGCTGATACGCGAAAGTGAGCAGCAAGATAGACAAAACATAAGTCAGGAACAAGTTGAAACACTATGAGTCAGATCGACACTCGCACTCAGCAACAACGTGAGAAAGACGGTCGCCGACTCTCATTGCAACGAAACAATGAGTACTTTTCATAGGTTTCCGCGACTTCTTCAGACAGCGAGCGGTCAATCACCCCTAACCCGACGAATTTACCTTTGCCAAAAACTCAAGAAAGAGCGCGTTATTACGCTCCATCACTTCTAGCTTCGTCCCAAAACCCACAAGCTCCAAACACTTGCGAAATTTCTTTATGCTTACCTACGGCGACTAGTACTGTCACAACAACAACCACTGCAACTGCAATCACAACAACAACAGGAACAGTATTGTCAGCTCGCTCAATTTCGTCGACACAAGTATTTGCTCCCACTGAGCCAGCCATCAAAACAAAAAGACAACTTAACGGTTCTGCTGCGCTATCAGCAAACCAAAACGTTAACAAGAACGCCGCGTCGACCATACAAACTGCAATGGATCGCTACATAACAATAGAAAACTTAACCCTCAAAATAACAAAAATAAACAAACAGAAAACAAGTCAAAAATTACACGCGACAAAGCTAACATGCTCACTAATTAAACGCCAGCAAACCCCAACAGATTTGAGCTGCTGGCAAATTCTACTGATGAAAGTCAACAAACGGCAACGTCATTCAAAGAGGAACCCAAGAAGGTCAAGCCTCCTCCAATATACATTCGGGAAAAAAGCTCAAGTGCATTAGTAAACAAAATGGGCCGTCAGTCGTCAGAGGCAGCAAGGGGAACAACATGTAACCCTAGTTTTGGCTGGCGTACGTGCCGTCCTTCCTGCCGGAAGTGCGGCTATACTCTCAACGCGAGGGCGGCTGGGCAGGCCTCTAGCACGGTCATGTTTCTGATAGGGGTGCTGACTAATTGTAGTCGGGCGAAGATTGTGATTCTATAAATCACCCCAATAGCATACGCCAAGGGATGCATGACCGGGGGGTAGCCCGGTCGCTAGTATGCGGACTTTGGATACCTGCCGCCCTCCAGTTTTATCTAGACTTCCCACGGTACGCGGGCTATGCCGTGGGCGACCTTCCCTTCCCTCCTACTCGTGGGTCCAAAGAATGGATAAACTTCTAATACAAGATAAGTCTGATGCGACTTAAATAGCATCCACCCAGGGCGAAGCCTTAACGGCCGACCCCAACAACAGCACTGCAGCCAGTGGGCTGCTGGCTTCCACCTCCAATACCACGGGTCTTGGCCCTGGTACTCTAGGGGACCCGGACAGGCCACGAACTCCCTTGGACGATGAGTTCGCTAGTGTTGACTTCTTGTCCAATAGCTGCTCAGGCAGGCAGCAACTCGTCCAGGTGATGTCCTCTGACGCTGAAGCTGTCGCTGACATGATCAGCCTCGCTGACCCACAGTCAGACGCTTCCGTGGCCTCTCAGAGGTCAGGTCTCACGGAAGCAGGCTCTCAGATCCAGATGCTGCGACTGGAGTCTGAGAACGTCTTCGTAAAACTGAATACCCGTGAGAAGAGGCCTTTCAAAGGGTCTTCAAAGAAGCCCAAAAAGACTCATGTGGAGTCCACAAAGCCACCTCACAGCCAGGTGCCAAGCAGCGTGAAATTGGGCTTCACTTCGGCTGACGGTAAAAACCCGCTTTCACCGGAGCAGGTGGCTACGGTGAAAGCTAGCATTGCCAAGGCTTTGCTGCTACATCCCACACCGGGTGTCAGTCCAGGTTTCGATGGTTGCATACCTCGAAATGAATGGCTGCTCCTGAGGATAGCCGCACTGCCGACTGGGTCAGGGGAGCCGTTGGACACATCAGGTCGCTCAGTTCTCATGACATAAAACTACTGGAGGAGTCTGAGTTCCCTAAAGCACACGTCACACCCGTCGCCATTTTGGGATATCTTGGTATCCAAAATGAGGACTGCTTCTCTACGAAACAGTGGCGGGTGGTTCAGCATAGCCTTAACGGCACAACGACTCACCTCGCGATGTTGGTCGACGAGGAGTCGTATAAGGCTCTGTCGGAGTGCAACGGGAAGGTGAAATTCGACTTTGGCAGAATTAAACTTCTCCTGAAGAAACCCGTCCCCAGAGCCTCCTTCTTTACTGCCCGTCCCCAATCCCCTTCTCATACCATTCCGCCCCCAACCAGAGCCCCTCCGGAAGAGTCGAAAGTTGCCCCCACCTACGGGACAGCAGTGGCTACCGCCCCGGTGGCGTCCACCAGCGCTGCGGCCGCAGTGGCGCGGAAAGCCCCCATCCTCAAACCCCCGACCATCCTGGTCTCCGCCCCAATACCCCAACGGGACGCACCAAGCCTGTGATTGGCAGCGGGCGCCTCCTGGCCCCTGCCAGACCCACAGTCAGCGCTGGGCTACGCGACCTCCCCCGAGCAGCTCCGCCAGACTGCCGAGGGGCATCCGAGGCAATCACTCTCGGGGAGGCAAGGCATGTGGCCTTGTCTCTAAGGCGCTAAAGTAGGATGCGGAGCGCAATTAAGGTACTCCAGGCGAACCTACACCACGCCAGAGGAGCGTCAGCCACCCTGTGCACGGTCGTCTGTAAAGACGAGATTGACCCTCGCACTACTATTGTAATAATAACAGTGTGAGACACTTCCCTTTAACTAACTTCATTCACAGAGACCTGGTGGCATCAGCTATGGAGGTAGCCACTGCTGATGGCGTCCGGGAAGTAGTGATCGCCTCTGCTTACTTCCCGGGCGATGTGGGTGATGTACCCCCCGCAGAGATTCAGCGGCTTGTGGAATTCTGCCTTCACAACAAGCCGCTTGTGATCGGCTGTGATGCCAACCCGCATCGTACAATCTGGGGGAGCAGCGACGTCAATAAACGTGGTGAGTCTCTCTTAGATTATCTAATGTGTTGTCGTCTAGATGTAGCTAACGTAGGGTTTAAACCCACGTTTATTACCTCTATTAAGGAAAAGATTTTACATCTCACCCTAGTCAGCAACTCAATTGCGAGTTCGCTTGTAAACTGGCGGGTCACAGACGAAGCCACCTTGTCGGACCATCAGCACATCAGGTTCGACCTTCCTGGCCAAGTTAAGATCCGCCAAAACTCCTTCTGTCCCAAAAAGACAAACTGGGAACTCTTCAAAGCCTCTGTGGCTTTGAAAGCAGACCTGTTGATCAGCAATCCAAACTCTATCAGTGAGATAGAACTTGCTGCCAACCTGCTCCAAGATGTGCTTATTACGTCTTTCGAAGTCAGTTCAGTTCGGAAGACTCTAATGAACAACAGTAAAGTTCCTTAGTGGAACGAAGAGTTGGCTGCACAAAAAAGGAAGGTTAGAAGCCTTTTTAACAAGGCCAGATCTAAGCGTATAAGTTGGGACGTCTATAGGGACGTTCCCACAAACTATAACAAGAACATTAGACGCTACAAACGTGATACGTGGCGCAGCTACTGTCGTAGCATAGAATCGCTGCCAGAGGCACCGAGACTCCACAAAGTATTAGCCAAAGGGTCGTCTAATGGAATAGGGCTTCTCAAAAGAGCAGATGGCTCTTTCACTCAAGATCGCAGGGAAGGACTTGACCTTTTATTACAAGTCCACTACCCAGGCTCGTTGGCGAACCCAGATCTCTCCAGTCATGATGGCGCCACCTTGTCACCTGACTCACGTGGAGCCAGTCTATCTGGAACCATCTTTGATCCTGAAAAGGTCAAATGTGCTGTAGATTCCTTTGCTTCCTTCAAAGCCCCAGGGGGTGATCAAATCTTTCCAGCCCTTCTCCAAAATACCCTAAATCATATCCTCGATCCACTGGTCGGCCTTCTTAGAGCTAGTCTTACGTGGGGACACATACCCAAGAGTCAATGTGGTATTCATTCCCAAACAAGGGACTTAGGGACCAGCCTAAGTCATATCGGCCGATCAGCCTTACCTCCTTTCTGCTCAAGACTGCGGAAAAGCTCTTAGACATGCACATTCGGTGCTATCTGCAGAAAAACGACCCTCTGCACCCTACGCAGTTCGCGTATATAGCCGGTAGATCGACAGAGGTCGCTCTCCACAAATTAGTGAGTAAAATCAAAAAAGCCTTCGTATCAAAGAACATTGCTCTGTGCTCTTTTCTTGATGTAGAGAGTGCTTTCGATAACACCGGCTACGGGTCTATCTCTGCTGCGCTTGAGCGCAGGAACATTGCCCGTCCCATAATCCGGTGGATTGAAGCCATGCTCAAACACCGGACTATCTCCTCTGCCCTGGACACGACGACCGCCCATATTAGTGCGGTAAAAGGGTCCTATCCCCTTTGCTCTGGTCCCTAGTAGTCGACGAACTACTAATTATACTTGCAGAACAGGGCGTGGAAGCGATTGGCTATGCCGACGACGTGGCTCTCGTAGTGAACGGGAACTATGCCAACACCGTGACAGAGTTGATGCAATCAGCTCTGAACACGGTCAGTAGTTGGTGCGAAGATGTAGGTCTTAGCATTAATCCCCAAAAGGCAATCATTGTTCCCTTCACTAAGCGATACTCTTTTGACATTGGTCAATTACACATTGGCGGCTCTTCTGTGGACCTTTCCAACGAAGTCAAATATCTAGGGGTAACCCTTGATAAACGACTAAACTGGAACTCCCACCTACACAACACTCTATTAAAGGCTACTCATGCCATGTGGGCATGCAGAAGACTCTTCGGTAGAATCTGGGGTCTCAAATCCTGCACCATTCGGTGGCTATTTGAGATGATGGTAAGACCGATCGTAACCTACGCTGCTATTGCATGGTGGCCCCAATATACATTGTATACATTGATACACCGACGGGTCAAAGACAGATCAGGGGGTTATGGCCACACTAAGGCTTACTGTATACTGAATGCTGTTTGCGTGGTCTGTAGTGAAGCTCATAGCACAGCGAACTGCCATAAGAACAAGAAAAACATCTCTGTAAAAATGTGCAGCAGCTGTGCAGCGAATTGGCGTGGCTGTGTAGTATACAAGGAACTAAAGTGTCGCCTTAGCAAACGTGGAGAGTCAACACGCGCTCAGACCAACCACCTCAGTCACACTCCGCCACATTCGGGCCCGTCTTATACAGCATCCGCTCCTATACTTCGCACCAATCCTAGCATTTCCTTCGCTAGTGGCTTAAAATCGGGAATTAAATCCGTCAATCCGATAACACAAAAGTCGACTACTACGCGGGAAGAACAAAAGATAACTACTTAAAAAGAGCAAACGCATGCAATCCACTACTACGCGGGAAGAACAAAAGATAACTACTTAGAAAGAGCAAACGCATGCAATCCACAATGCAAGAACTTATGCGAAACCAAAATATGCTGATACAGCTTCTTTCGACATCGAAATCAATATAATGTCACCACTTCAAATATCTATGTGGAAAATGAATGGCGTTTAACGGCATAAACTCGAACTTGCCAAGTTCTTATCCGAAAAAAATATAGACGTCTTGCTCCCCTCCGAGACACATCTAACAGATAAACACAATTTATTATAATACCTATTCTACGCCACAAACCATCCGGTCGGCAAAGCACTCCGGGTAGGCCTACATACTGGCCAGCAGATCCAAATAAGCTCCCGGATCTCATTGACTTCGCAATAACAAGAAAGATCCCAAGAAATAATATTACGGCCGAGTCACTTGCAGAACTATCATCCAGTTTCAGTTCTACTTACTCTCAGGCATCGACCAGATATAATTGAGCGGTCCTTCAGGCTGACAGGCAACAGTATTAACTGGGCAAGGTACACAAAATATGTTTGTACTCACATGGAACCAACTCAAACAGTGCTTACCGATGAGAATGAGGAAACACTTATTGCGGCAACCAAGGCCTCTACCCCTCTACCTTGCTCGACTGTAGATCTTATTTTTGTATAATTTTGGGGAAATAGGATTTTTGGGCTAATTGAATTGATCAAGTTTTTTTTTGTCAATTTGGTGTAACACGCCTACCGCCCCTGCAAATCGACAATTTTGATTTACATTGCGAAGTACTCATTTCTTAACGTTCTGCTTTAGCATATATATAGATAAATACTATATGAACTTATCCTCCAAATTGCACCCGATCGGACAATAAATACTGAAGTAATTAGATAAACCATTTCGACCCTCCAACCCGCAATCAAGTTGTATATTACGTCATAAATATATTACTTGTGCAGGAAAGAAAAGAACCAACGATGCGAGCGCGTAGCGCGAGCTGTTTCTCAACTCTTCTTTTCCATGCACATGTCATTTACCGACGAGAGCAACAGTCGAGCAGCACGCGACAGTGGGATACCCTTCGACGTATGTTGCTATAAAAAGTATCTAATTGTATGATACTAATCGCAATCTACAAAATTAATCATAATACTGCAGTACGCTACCACCTTGCATAAATTTCGATACGTTCCCAATAATTTATCGCCGCAATTTCCTAGCGCGCGGAAGACTGCCAAAAGCGGTGTGAGCAGTAGAGATCGGTATTTCTTTATAAATTTTAAATTGGCTAATATCGATAACTCGCAATATATCGAGTAATCAAAATTAATATTTATTTATGTAACCATGCATGTAAATACTTGGATACATTCATATCGATCTATCACGCCACCTATTAGTTGAATCTTAGGATCTATGCACACCATCAACGTTGTTAACCACTTATTCAAAATTGTTCGCTCTTATTTTCACTTGATTGTCGCATTGTTTATCCACCAACTGAAAAGGTGATACATTTTGGCATAACATCATAATTTTTTTCGGCGGTTAAGTCTCTTTTTGCTTTTTCTTGCTCCATTACCGTTTGCTCTTCGCTTTCGTCTATATACCGATCCTCGTTTCTTGTACTGTTCATTTTCTGGTGTTTATTTTTGTGTATATATGGTACGTATTAAAATTTTGAACGTTCAGTAACGGTAAAACAAAAAATAGACGGCGACTGATCAGACGAAAATAAATTCCTTTGTCTTTCACGACTGTTACTTTTACAATTTAATAGCGATCGATCTACGCGAGTTCAACTGTCAACTTTATTCGCTCTCTTTTTCTTTCCTCTTCTGGCAACACTCTTCAGTTCTCGAGATTGCCAACTTTGCGCAATTGCTAGGATTGCCAACCTGCATCAAACTATACCATCTTGCATATTTACGCGTTATATATATATGCAAATATATAAATATATGGAGGAATCAAAATTTATATTTGCTATTAGTAATTGCAATTTAAGGTTCCTTATTGACCCTGACGTTATAATAATAAATACACGTTAGCATATTCATAAATACGAGGGCTGCTATATATATTTCTGGCCTAATAATGAAAATACGAATATTTATCAACGAAAATGGTTTTATTGTTTTTCAAAATATTCTCCATCAAGATTTATACACTTTTGCATGGGCTCAAACCAATTTTCGAAGCACTTTTTCCACTCCGATTGAGACACCTCCAAAACATGGTTTTTGAATGCTTCAACAGCATCTTCTGGCGACGAAAATCGTTGACCACGCATTATTTTCTTGATGTGTGGGATTGGGTGTCAAGTCAGAGCTGTACGGCGGATGACCCATCAATTCGACGTTTTGGCCGGTCAAAAAGGCGCTGGTTTGAGCCGATGTGTGAGAGCTCGCATTGTCATGGTGCACAATGATTCGTCTTGTCCTGTTCGTTTTTCGAATTTCTCTGAAGACTTCAGGCAAACAAATGGTGGTGTACCACTCAGAATTGACCGTCCTACGTTGCTCAAGCGGAACAGTCACCACATGACCAGTTTTGCCGAAGAAACAGGCGACCATTTGCTTCGAAGTGCTTCTTCCACGAACTACTTTCGTTGGATTTGGTTCGTCTTGGAAGACCCACACGGTCGATTGCTGTTTTGTTTCGGGCTCATACGCATAGATCCATGATTCGATCTTATACACGTCTTTTGAAGCGATTTTTTCAGCATTTCTTTACAACAATCCACACGATCCTTTTTTTGAGCGATTGTGAAATTGTGCGGGATCCAACGAGAACAAATCCTTTTTACGGCCAGGTGTTCATGCAATATTGAATGTATGCTGGTGCGAGAAATGCATAGGCATGCCTCTTTCTGAAGGTATGTTACATGACGGTCTTTCATTAGAAAGTTCACCTACGGCATCGATGTTTTCTGGCACAACGGCTGTTTTTGGACGACCTTCACGGAATTCGTCTTTGAGTGAGCGTCGGCCACGATTGAATTCGTTGTACCAGTTTTTCACAGTGCTATAGGATGGTGCTTCATAGCCACACAAAGATTTTAAATCATCGAAACACTTTTTTCGTGATAATCCACATCGAAAGTTGTGAAAAATGATCGCACGAAAATATTCACGAGTTATGTTAATTCCATTTTTTGGTCGAGATGAATTTGTTAATTCTTTGTAAATAAAACAATTCACGATTAAATGACAAAACGTTCTGAGTTGTCATCGACAACTTGTTTGATGGTTAGAGGGTTAAAAAGCGTTAAAATGGTTGTAATAGCTGGAATCGACGCGTTCTTCCAAACAGACGGACATAACCCAATCGCGTTCATCCAAACAGACGGACATGACCCAATCGACTCGGCTAGTGATCCTGAGCAAAAATATATATAGTTTATAGGGTCTCGTGCGCCTCGTTCTGCCTGTTACATACATTTGTACAAAGTCAGTATACCCTTTTTGACCATTTTCAATGGTCGAATTGTCGTATAAAAAGCCTTGCGCATAAGCCCGACTTCACTCGGTAATAATAATTTGAGCTGCCTAACAGTAGAGTCAGGTAGCAACTCAGACAAGCCGAGCAGAAGAGCAACAAGCAGAACAGAACTGAGACGAACCGAGTCAAAGAAGAACGAAAGAGAAAATAAGGGAGTCGAAGAAACGACTGAAACAGTTGAGTTAAATCAAAGAAGCTCAGCGCATTTCATCAGCATTGTCTGTGGGTGTGTTCAAAAGATATCGCGAACTTTGTGTTTTTTCAAAAATTATTTATTTATTCATGAATATCTATTGTATTTTGTCCCCTTCAAAGTGTTCCCCAGAGATATTATACACTACGGTTTTCCCAATCCTCAATCCTTGAGCTCCTCCTTCGATCCCGTCTTTATCTCGTCAATCGTAGCGTAACGTCGTCCTTTCATGGACCTATTCAGTTTTGGGAACAAGAAAAAGTCACAGGTGGCTGCGGCATCATTAGTGTGTTGTTTTTGGCCAAAAACTCGCGCAAAAGCAATGATGAGTGAGCAGGGGCATTATCGTGATGCAAAAGCCATGAACGGTTTTTCCGGACGTTTTCTTCGTATTGCTTCTCGCAAACGGCGCATAACTTCAAGATAACACACACATGATGATTACCGTAGGATGGTCACGGTGCCGGATTATCCAGAATGTCCGGCCTATGAAGTGCTACAGGTGCCTGAGTTAAGGTCACCGCGCTGCCGGTTGCAAATTGCCCGATCGCTCAGACTGCTGTTTGAGATGCGGTGTGCAAGGACTCAAGGCTATAAACCACATGACGGGCGGTTTTAAGTGTCCCACCTACAATGGGTGTGTTAAGAAAATCAAGAGCCATCATAATGGATAAAATTAACATCATGCAGCTTAATGTTAATCATTGTGCTACTGCTCAGACATAGCAATGCGAACGTGTTGCTCCTAAGCGAACCATACCTCTCGTGTGGTGCAAACTCGGTCTTGATCGTGGATGAGTCAGGCAAGGCGCTATCAAGTGTTGTAGTCAGCTTTATGTACAGGATCGGGCGACCTCGCCAATGCGTTGCATTGCATATTGGAGGATCAAAGGTGTGCATATTTACAGCACCTAGCGACAGCCCTGATCAATTTGAAGAGATGACGCCATGATTCTGCTCGACATGGTCCTGGGCCTCAAGCCGACCTTCAACAACGACAGGGGCACGTCACACATTGATGTCACCTTCGTCAGTAGAGGCTTAATAGCGAACGCAAATTGGATAATATCTGAAGATATAATACTGAGCGACCATGCTCTGATCAACTTTTGCGTGTGACCAATGGGAACGGTGCGCAGTTTGCGGAGGAACACACTCGGTCAACCTTGGGATGATAGGAAGATCGATAATGGTATGCTGTCATATCAAATCGACTCCCTAGCAATCTCTAACGGTCATGCGGTAACACTGGTGGCTGACCTTATGAAGCTACTGGTATCAACTTGCGATACTACGATGCCTAGGAAAAGCAACGTAAAGCGTAAGTCTTCTGTCTACTGGTGGAATGACTCCTTACACCAGCTTCGGTCACGAGTGCCACAGGACTACGAAACGAGCGCAACGAGCCAGATGAGACCCTAGCCACGCGAAACTTCTTCAGGTTTTCAGAGCCAAGCGTGCAGAGCTAAAAAAGGTACATCGGCAGCCAAAGCGCGCGCCTTTAAGGACCTGCTAAAGAGCAATACGCAATGAGATGGCCAATATTGTGGCGGAGCTCTTCCCTAAGCAGATGATACCCCTGCCTTTCCCTTCCCTTGCGTATTAGTAAGTGAAGTAGTCAAGGCAGCTAAGCGTATAAAGGCTAACAAATCTCCTGGCCTGGATGGAATTCCAAGAGTGGTGATAAAGGCTGTGGCGCTGACCAGACCTGAAATTTTTAGGGACACTTTTCAACAGTGCCTCGTGGATGGAGTCTTTCCCAAGCGATGGAAAAGCCAAAGCTTGTGTTATTGCCGAAAGGTGAGGGACTACCGCCACTATGTTTGCTGGACACAGTAGGTAAGTTATTCGGGCGCATCCTGTATGCTCGCATAAAAGCAACAACAGAAAGCTCCAATGCCCCAATGACAGCAGTACAGTTTCCAATAGAAAGTCGGTCTAAAAATCGCGGCGCTCAAAACCGAGGCTGTTCTGCTGAGCAGCAAGAAAACCGTGGAGACTCCGCAGGTCTCCGTTAATGGGATTCAGGTGGCTTCAGCGGGAATAGGTCATCAGAGGATTCAGGACCATATCATTACTTGCTCTGATAGGCATGCCGCTCATCGACCTCGAGGGCACTGGGCTTAATTCGAGATGGCATTTCTCGGCTAAAGACTGAAGAGTGGCTGTCGAGAGAATGGCGGGCTAGATGGCAAAAGTCGCACTGTGGGAGATGGGCCTAATAGCTCATCATGGTGGATTGGGCAGAGTGTCAACACAAAGTAGTGTACTACCACATTTCCCAGTTCCACGCCGATCATGGCTGCTTCCTGGCTTATCTCTTTCGGTTTCGCAATGTAGATTCAGTCCACTGCCTCTACTGCACTGACGCTATGTCTCTGTCTCTGTCTAGAGTGCCGCTCAGCACAAGAGCCTTGTTCTTCGCCATGTTGGCGGAGAAAGATGCATGGAAGCTGTTGTTTGACCAAGTTAAAGGAACCAACCACGGGAAAAAGAGAGAATTGATTTTGCGTTTGAATTAATTTACAAACGATAAGCGAAATCAATTGAAATTATTATTAAAAATCGATGAATAACGAGAGCAACAGTCGAGCGGCAGGCGACAGTGACATACCCTTGGACGTATGTTGCCATGAAAAGTATCTAATTGTATAATACTGATCGTAAGCTACAAATAAATCATAACACTGCAGTGCGCTGCCACCTTGCATCAATCTCGATACGTTGTCAATAATTTATCGCCGCAATTTTCCTAGCGCAAAACTGCAAAAAGCGGTGTGAGCATTTTGAATTGGCCAATATCGATAACTTGCAATATATCGAGTAATCAAAATTAATATTTATTTAATTGCATTTTATAGTATTGTATTTTTTATTGTATTGTAAATCGAAATTGGCGGTTTGCGGGTTCGGTAGGCGTGTTATTCCAAATTGAAAATAAACTTGATCTTCGTATGGTATACAGGAATCTTCATGCTTGGTGTCCCCAGCTTTTGTAATACTTGAGATCGGCGCGTTCATCCAGACAGACAAACAGACGGACAGACAGACAGACGGACAGACAGACAGACAGACGGACAGACAGACAGACAGACAGACGGACATGGCTCAATCGATTCGGCTAGTGATCCTGAGCAAGAATATAAATAGTTTATGGGGTCTCCGACGCCTCCTTCTGCCCGTTACATACATTTGGACAAAGTTAGTATACCCTTTTTTGACTATTTTCAATGGTCCATTGACTATTTTCAATGGTCGATTTCTACGAAGGCGGCGGTAATAATGTTCAAAAAGGTATCAGTAAGATAAAAGGCAAAGCATACATGTGGTTGCATGCAGAGCCGGAGCTCGTATGGCTACCAAAGAAGTAGTTGGCGGCTGAGCTGATATCGATGTTTGGTGAGAGGAAGTCAAAATTTGAGGCAAGGCTAAAATTTGAGGACCGAAAATAGATAGCGGGCGAAAGCTTTGTTACAATAACGATAAAATCGAAAAAATGTTAGTAGAAGCAAATATGTAGAATAATAATAGTAGTGAAAGTCAAATGATTAGTGACAAGGTTAGAAAAATATTAGGAAAAGCTGTGAAATAAGCACAGTGGAGAGGGAAATGCTTGAAATTTATGTAATAGATCACTCAATTGAATACAAAATAGGTGATCAGGTGGATCATAGTGAGAGATGTCACTTCACTGAGTTGGTAGAAAATTGTTATGTTAATAAAGAAAGTCCGAATGAACCGGAGATTCGGTGGGAGATACAATTAAGATTAGAGGACTCGAAACCGTTTAGTTGTTCTTCTAGAAGATTAGCATATACCGAAAAAGAAAAGTCGCGGATTATTTTAGATGAGTATTTAGATAATGGACTCATTAAACCGAGTGAATCAGAGTATGCATCTCCAATAGTGTTAGTGAAAAAGAAAACAGGAGATCTAAGGTTATGTGTTGCTTACAGAAAACTTTATGAAACAATGGTTAAAGATAATTATCCTTTACCGTTGATTGATGATTTGTTGGATAGGTTAGTAAATAAAACGATATTCTCGAAGTTAGATCTTAAACATGGCTACTTTCGTGTTTTTGTTATTAAGGAATCAATTAAATACACATCTTTTAAGACAGTTTCTTTAGGACACTTTGACTTTTTAAGGGTGCCAATAGGGCTGAAAAATGCACCGGGGGTCTTTCAGAGATTTATTAATAGAATTTTGGAGGATATGATAAGGAAGGATAAAGTTATTATATATATGGATGACATTATGAAAGCTAGCAAAGGAATAAAGAAAAATATGGAAGTATTGTACTTAAAGAAGTTTTTGACAGATTGACGAGGAACAAATTAGAGCTACATCCGAAGATTTTGCAAAAATTTATGGGAGAATATAATATTAAGCATATAAAGATAGCGACAGGTTCCCCCATGCCAATGGACAGGTAGAAAGAGTCAATAGAATAGTAGAGCCCTATGATAACTAAATTGACAGAAATTCCATTTTAAAAATTAAACAAATAGCGACTAAGAACAATGTAATACTTATAAGATGAAAATTTCAACAAGATCAGGCGATCTTAAATGTCAGGATGGCCGAATCGTAGTAGGCTAGAGGGTACGTATATAAACATTATGCTCTTCCAGCGATGCAGTCTTTATCTACTTAATCGTTGCAAATCTCCTGCGAGCGCGATCGCGAGCTGTTTCTCGACTCTTCTTTTCAATGCACATGTCAATTACCGAAAATACATGTGCATAATACTCAACCAATAGGTGGCGTGGTAAATGAATATGAATGTATGCAAGTATTTACATGCTTGTGTACATATTCATAATATTCATAATATGCTTACGTGCACATATGATTATTATTTAATTATTCATATTTTAGGGTCAGTAAAAAATACAAAACTATAAAATCCAATTAAATAAATATTAATTTTGATTACTCGATATATTGCAAGTTATCGATATTGGCCAAATCAAAATTTATAAAGAAATACCGATATATACTGCCCACACCGCTCTTTGCAGTCTTGCGCTAGGAAAATTGTGGCGATAAATTATTGACAACGTATCGAAATTGATGCAAGGTGGCAGCGCACTGCAGTGTTATGATTAATTTGTAGCTTGCGATTAGTATTATACAATTAGATACTTTTTATGGCAACATACGTCCAAGGGTATCCCACTGTCGCGTGGCGCTCGACTGTTGCTCTCGTCTTTCCTACGCAAGTACAATAATTTAGTTCTGACGTCATCGACAACTTCTTTGCTGGTCGAATGGTCGAAATGGTTTATCTTATAACTTTAGTGTTTATTGTCCGGTCGGATTGCAATTTGGAGGATAAGTTCATATAGTATTTATTTATCTATAATAACATTTATCAATATTTATACTAAAGCAGCACGTTAAGAAATGAGAAAACCGCCTTGTAAATCAAAATTGACGGTTTGCGGGGGCGTTAGGCGTGTTATTCCAAATTGAAAATAAACTTGATCTGCGTATGGTATACAGGAATCTTCATGCTAAATTTGGTGTCCCTAGCTTTTGTAATAGCTGATATCGGGGCGTTCATCCAGACAGACAGACAGACGGACCGACAGACGCACATGGCTCAATCGACTCGGCTAGTGATCCTGAGCAAGAATATATATACTTTATGGGGTCCCCGACGCCTCCTTCTGTCCGTTACATACATACATTTGCACAAAGCTAGTATACCCTTTTTTGACCATTTTCAATGGTCCAAGGGTATAAAAAGAAATAAATAAGATTAAATGGAAAGATGCAACGCTGTTACACGTGAGAATCGAAACACCGCCACAACACACACAAGCCTTCAAAATTCGCGTCCGGCACTCTAACCACTCAGCTATTGCCTCTTCTTTTGCATAGTCGTCACGGTTGCATGGCATAGCGAATACAAAGCTTCATAGCTGTGTGTCTTTGTATTGTAAATTCGTTCAGAATGAATTTAATTCTTATATATATTAATTCTCACATCTTACTTATTTATAGTCCCATTTAAATGAAATTTTCACAAAACGCTTATGGCAAGGTATTTGTCATGTGTGTTATTGAACTTTGGTTGTTGAGTTAATATTGTTGTTTCAGTTGTTACTGATTTAAAGAGGCGGAAAAAGCGTGTCGCAGTTTTAAAAATATTAAATTAATTTATTTTGTAGCTTGCAATTGTTGTATGATACTACAACTACAATAGAATCTTTTTGTGGCAACATACATAGCCACTGTCGCGTGCCACTCGCCTTTTAAACATTTAATTAGCTTTGATTTATTTCAATATAGTTGGATATTGGAAATAATGTTAGTTAAATATATTATATTATATGTAGTTTAAGTATTTATATAAAATATATATAAGTTGTTGAAAATACAAAAGTCACACTTATGCATAGTTTTGAATTAAGAGGACCATGTCGTTGTTTGTCATTCACATGGCAAGGTTTACCATTCACATGCATTTACATGCTATAGAGTAATAGTTCTATTCGCTTGCAGACAACGAGACAGTGCGGTTGATTCAATCGGTTGCTTAAATAAAATAATTATTGAAGAGTCAAACAACAATAAAACTGTTTCACTATTTGGTTGATGCCCTGGGTTATAATATACAATACTTAATCGTATTTTATTATATTAAATTCAATAGGTTATGGGCCCAGTCACATTTTCGGCCAAGTGGTGAAATAGTTTAATTGTGCAAATAAGAATAATTAAAATAAATAAAAGTGATTTTTCTTATTTAAATATATGTATTTATTGAACACAAATACATAGAGAGCTTTGCGAAATACATACATATGTATGTATAAGGATACACAAAAACGTTTGGTTGTATATAAGTGAAAAATCAGTACAGCAACGAAAAAAGATTCTAAGAGGCGTAAGGCAAACGGAGAAACAAAGAAAAACAAAAAGATCAGTTAGTTTTATCATAGCGACGACGCGTGGTCAAAAATCAAGAGAGAAAAAAAAAAAAAGAAGACATGGATAAAGGAAAGAGGAATATAAAACCGTTTAACGGGGAAAAATATTCAATTTGGAAGTTTCGAGTTAGGGCACTGTTAGAGGAGAACGATTTGTTAAATGTAATTGAGAAAGAACAAACAGAAGTAAGCGAGGAAGTAAAACGGGCAGAAAGAAGTGCAAAGGGGATCATAATAGAATATTTGAGTGACTCTTTTCTAAGTTTTGTCAACAATGAAAATTCGGCAAAGCAGATTTTTGAAAAATTGGATACTATTTATGAACGTAAAAGCTTGCCATCTCAACTGTCACTACGCAAGCAATTATTCTCTTTAAAACTAAAAGGTGATACTCTGCTAGTAAACCATTTTCATTTATTTGATGATTTGATAACTGAGTTAGTTGCGGCCGGAGCCAAGTTGGACGAAATGGACAAAATTGCTCACCTACTTAATACACTTTCGACTAACTATGAAGGAGTAATAACAGCTATAGAAACTCTTACTGAGAGCAATTTGACATTAGACTTTGTTAAGATACGGCCACTCGATCATGAAATTAAGTTAAAAGGAATTAACAAAGACACAAGTGCTAAAGTGCTGCAAGCTATAGGCGATCGAGAGCCTAGGGAAAATACATACAAAAACAAAGCTAAGAAATCTATGAAGAAACGTTTTAAGAATTATTCTAAACTAAAATATTTTCATTGCAAGAAATTGGGTCATATAAAGAAAGATTGCTTTCAATTAAAAAGGCAGGCAGGAAACCAGAATGTTCCCGATGGAAATAATGTTAGAGAGAGACAGGCTCAGATAGCGACAGAAACACAGCCAGTACGTGCGTTTGCATTTCTGATGAATGCAGAAGTTAGAAAGAGAAGAGAGAAGAAGAAGAAAGTAGAAACGCAGCAAAAATGCGCATTTGCATTTATGGTGAAATTAGCAAATTACACTGAATTACACGCGTTAGGCGTGTTATTCCAAATTGAAAATAAACTTGATCTGCGTATGGTATACAGGAATCTTCATGCTAAATTTGGTTTCCCTAGCTTTTGTAATAGCTAATATCGGGGCGTTCATCCAGACAGACAGACAGACGGACCGACAGACGCACATGGCTCAATCGACTCGGCTAGTGATCCTGAGCAAGAATATATATACTTTATGGGGTCCCCGACGCCTCCTTCTGTCCGTTACATACATACATTTGCACAAAGCTAGTATACCCTTTTTTGACCATTTTCAATGGTCCAAGGGTATAAAAAGAAATAAATAAGATTAAATGGAAAGATGCAACGCTGTTACACGTGAGAATCGAAACACCGCCACAACACACACAAGCCTTCAAAATTCGCGTCCGGCACTCTAACCACTCAGCTATTGCCTCTTCTCTTGCATAGTCGTCACGGTTGCATGGCATAGCGAATACAAAGCTTCATAGCTGTGTGTCTTTGTATTGTAAATTCGTTCAGAATGAATTTAATTCTTATATATATTAATTCTCACATCTTACTTATTTATAGTCCCATTTAAATGAAATTTTCACAAAACGCTTATGGCAAGGTATTTGTCATGTGTGTTATTGAACTTTGGTTGTTGAGTTAATATTGTTGTTTCAGTTGTTACTGATTTAAAGAGGCGGAAAAAGCGTGTCGCAGTTTTAAAAATATTAAATTAATTTATTTTGTAGCTTGCAATTGTTGTATGATACTACAACTACAATAGAATCTTTTTGTGGCAACATACATAGCCACTGTCGCGTGCCACTCGCCTTTTAAACATTTAATTAGCTTTGATTTATTTCAATATAGTTGGATATTGGAAATAATGTTAGTTAAATATATTATATTATATGTAGTTTAAGTATTTATATAAAATATATATAAGTTGTTGAAAATACAAAAGTCACACTTATGCATAGTTTTGAATTAAGAGGACCATGTCGTTGTTTGTCATTCACATGGCAAGGTTTACCATTCACATGCATTTACATGCTATAGAGTAATAGTTCTATTCGCTTGCAGACAACGAGACAGTGCGGTTGATTCAATCGGTTGCTTAAATAAAATAATTATTGAAGAGTCAAACAACAATAAAACTGTTTCACTATTTGGTTGATGCCCTGGGTTATAATATACAATACTTAATCGTATTTTATTATATTAAATTCAATAGGTTATGGGCCCAGTCACATTTTCGGCCAAGTGGTGAAATAGTTTAATTGTGCAAATACGAATAATTAAAATATATAAAAGTGATTTTTCTTATTTAAATATATGTATTTATTGAACACAAATACATAGAGAGCTTTGCGAAATACATACATATGTATGTATAACGATACACAAAAACGTTTGGTTGGCTAGGAGGCGCAAGGCAAACGGAGAAACAAAGAAAAACAAAAAGATCAGTTAGTTTTATCATAGCGACGACGCGTGGTCAAAAATCAAAAAAAAAAAAAAAGACATGGATAAAGGAAAGAGGAATATAAAACCGTTTAACGGGGAAAAATATTCAATTTGGAAGTTTCGAGTTAGGGCACTGTTAGAGGAGAACGATTTGTTAAATGTAATTGAGAAAGAACAAACAGAAGTAAGCGAGGAAGTAAAACGGGCAGAAAGAAGTGCAAAGGGGATCATAATAGAATATTTGAGTGACTCTTTTCTAAGTTTTGTCAACAATGAAAATTCGGCAAAGCAGATTTTTGAAAAATTGGATACTATTTATGAACGTAAAAGCTTGCCATCTCAACTGTCACTACGCAAGCAATTATTCTCTTTAAAACTAAAAGGTGATACTCTGCTAGTAAACCATTTTCATTTATTTGATGATTTGATAACTGAGTTAGTTGCGGCCGGAGCCAAGTTGGACGAAATGGACAAAATTGCTCACCTACTTAATAAACTTTCGACTAACTATGAAGGAGTAATAACAGCTATAGAAACTCTTACTGAGAGCAATTTGACATTAGACTTTGTTAAGACACGGCCACTCGATCATGAAATTAAGTTAAAAGGAATTAACAAAGACACAAGTGCTAAAGTGCTGCAAGCTATAGGCGATCGAGAGCCTAGGGAAAATACATACAAAAACAAAGCTAAGAAATCTATGAAGAAACGTTTTAAGAATTAGTCTAAACTAAAATGTTTTCATTGCAAGAAATTGGGTCATATAAAGAAAGATTGCTTTCAATTAAAAAGGCAGGCAGGAAACCAGAATGTTCCCGATGGAAATAATGTTAGAGAGAGACAGGCTCAGATAGCGACAGAAACACAGCCAGTACGTGCGTTTGCATTTCTGATGAATGCAGAAGTTAGAAAGAGAAGAGAGAAGAAGAAGAAAGTAGAAACGCAGCAAAAATGCGCATTTGCATTTATGGTGAAATTAGCAAATTACACTGAAAAGCCAGACGAAGTAAATTTTATATTAGATTCGGGGGCATCAGATCACCTAGTGAATGATATTAATTTATTTTCGGAGTATGAGAATTTAAATTTAAACGTGGCTATTGAGATAGCAAAGCGTGGAGAATTTGTTTATGCTACTGCAAAAGGACAAGTTAAACTTAACAATTCTGGAAACAACATTGCATTACACAACGTGCTGTATTGTAAGGAAATCCCGCACAATTTGCTATCCGTAAAGAAGATGATAGATGCTGGAATGTCCGTCGAGTTTAATAAGGATGGCATTAAAGTATTCAAGAACGGTAACTTGGTATTTGAAGGACTATGTGAGTATAATGTACCGACTGTTAAATTTACTTTAAATAGTAAGGTATATACATCTGCAATATCAAATGATGCAGAGTATCGCTTGTGGCATGAAAGATTGGGACATATAAGTGTTGGAAAATTCTTAGAAATTAAACGAGATGGCTTGTTTGAAGATAGTGAACTTATAAAAAACGTACAAGTAAATAGTAGTAAATTATGTGAGGCGTGTATTAACGAAAAGCAATCAAGACTAAAATTTGAAAAACACAAAAATAAAGAAAATATTGAACGCCCACTATTTGTAATTCATTCGGATGTATGCGGTCCGATTACGTCCTCAACTATTGATAATAAAAACTACTACGTAGTATTTATTGATGAATATACACATTATTGTGTGACGTATTTAATAACTTATAAATCGGACGTGTTCTTTGTATTTAAAGATTTTGTAGCAAAGAGTGAGGCTCATTTCAATTTAAAAATTGTTAATCTATATATCGATAATGGAAGAGAATATCTCTCTAATGAAATGCGTGAATTTTGTGTCGAAAAAGGTATCAGCTATCATTTAACGGTTCCTCATACCCCACAGCTGAATGGTGTTGCAGAACGGATGATTAGAACAATCACTGAAAAAGCTCGCTCTATGATTAACTGTACTAAACTAAATAAAAGATTTTGGGGTGAAGCTGTTTTGACAGCAACATATTTAATTAACAGGTCCCCAAGTAGAGCTTTAAAAAATATAAGAAAAACACCATTTGAGATGTGGCATAAAAAGAAGCCAGTATTGAAATATCTAAAGATATTTGGCTCGATAGTATATGCACTAAATAAAGTGCGAAAGAGAAAATTTGACGAGAAATCGATCAAAACTATACTTGTTGGATATGAGCCAAATGGCTATAAGTTGTGGAATGAGAACTTAAAAAAATTTATGACAGCTAGATATGTAGTCGTGGATGAAATAAATATGAAATCGGTGACTTCAAATGAAAATGACTCTGTGTAAAAACATGATGTTTTTGACCAGTACAGTGATTCCCTAATTGAAGAGAATGAAGAGTCGAATTTTCCATTGCAGGAAAATTGTGAATCTACGGATTCGAAGTCTGATGAAAATCTAAATGAAAATTCCACTTGTCTCGAGAATACCGATCCAGTGGCTGAAACTGGTGATAAAATAAAAGAAAATAAAAATCAAGAACAATTAGACGCAGTGAGAGAATTAAAGATAAACCAAAGTTATCATATAGATTTTTAGAAAAGTGTCTGATGAATACCCAAATGCGCTTAAATGATATTCCCAATACATATGAAGAGATTAAAACTCGTGATGACAGAACCTTGTGGGAGGATGCCATTAAAGACGAACTGAATTCTCATTTTGTAAATAATACATGGTGCTTAGTGTAAATGCCTAAGGATAAAAACATAGTAGATTGCAAGTGGGTTTTTAGTATAAAACAAGATGAAAATGGTAATTTACTTAAATATAAGGCAAGATTGGTAGCCAGGGGATTCACCCAAGAATATATGATGGATTATGATGAGACTTTTGCACCAGTTGCACGAATTTCTAGTTTTAGATATCTTTTAGCTTTTTCAAATCAATATGATTTATTGATCCATCAGATGGATGTCAAAACAGCTTTTTTAAATGGAGCACTAAAAGATGAAATCTATATGAAAATTCCAAAAGGTTTAATACAGTATGATGGAAATACAGTATGTAAACTTAATAAAGCCATTTATGGTCTAAAACAAGCTGCAAGATGCTGGTTTGAGATATTTGAAAGTGCATTGCAAAATTTTGGATTTCGGAGTCTAGAAGTAGGCAGAGGTATATATATTCTAGATGAAGGAGATATACATAAAAATATATATGTACTCTTATATGTTGACGATATAATAATTTCTACTAGTGATTCTGAAAGAATGTCTAAATTTAAAACATATCTTTTGAATAAGTTTCAAATGACCGATCTAAATGAAATAGGATATTTTATTGTCATAAAAATTGAAAGAATAAATGATCAAATTTGTCTCAGTCAATCTGCATTTATTAAAAATATTTTAAAAAAATGCAATATGGAAGATTGTAATCCAGTTGGGACTCCACTTCCAAGCAAAATAAATTATGAGGCTTTGCAAGTAGAAGAGTCATTTGAAGCACCATGTAGGAATTTGATTGGTTGTTTAATGTACGTAATGTTATGTTCACGACCGGATTTAAGTACATCGATAAGTATCTTAAGTCGATATACTAACTACAATAATAGAGAATTATGGCAATGTCTTAAAAGAATTTTAAGATATCTAAAAGAAACTGTCAATTTAAAGTTATCATTTAAAAGGAATTTGAAAGTAAATAAAATTCTTATGGGGTATGTTGATTCTGATTGGGCCGGAAATGAGACTGACAGAAGAAAAACTACAGGGTATATATTTAAAATGTTTGAAAATTGTTCAATTTGCTGGAGTGCTATGAAACAAAAATCTGTTGCTGCTTCATCTACCGAAGCTGAATATATGGCCTTATTCGAAGGAGTAAGGGAAGCATTATGGCTAAAATCATTAACAAATGAAACGAAATTAGAATTAAATGGTCCAATAGTTATTTTCGAGGATAACCAAGGTTGTATAAGTATAGCCAATAATCCCACATGCCACAAGAGAACTAAGCACATAGATATCAAATATCATTTTACCAGAGAACAAATTGAAAACAAACTAATTTGTGTTAAGTATTGTAAGGTAGCGTCTGAAGGCTGGGGTGCGCTCAGTCGCGCCAGGGCCACTTTACAGGAATAATTTGTAAAATTTGCTGAGACCCGAGCCGAAACCAAGAGAGTGACCTCCTGGGGTTTTGGGGTCATCGCAGAGACGAACACGTGGTGTCCCGCTGAGCCGGCATGGCCGACTTTGCTGCGTGTGTTTGTCGTTGAAAATCGTGCGCAACGGCCAACAAATGGGTCCAGTGGCCGCCCTCCCCCGCTTCGCTAATGGTCTCGGAGCCGGGTATTTACCTCAAGCCTCTGGGACCATCGACTAGCGGCTGCTCCAGAGGTTCCACTGTACGTGCTGGGTATTTACCGGCTTGCACGTCAGTGGAGCCACGGAGCAGTGTGAGCCCACGTGGACGCCTGTCCGCCTTGCACACGCCCACGCTGTGTGGCGACGCCTGACTAGTGGCCGCCCGCGAGATTGGGTTTATCTCGGAACCGGGTATTTACCTCGTGTTCCGGGATTCACCGGCTCGCGGTTGTTCTCGAGGCTACACTGTATGTGCTGGGTATTTACCGGCTTGCACACCAGTGGAACTCCGGAACGGTTTGGCCACGCCGTCTGGCGCCCCCTTCGCCCTCGCACACGCGCTCTGCCTATCGACGTCAGACCAATGGCCACCATCCGCGACTCGGTTAATCTCGGAACCGGGTATTTACCTCGTGTTCCGGGATTCACCGGCTGGCGGTTGTTCTCGAGGCTCCACTGTATGTGCTGGGTATTTACCGGCTTGCACATCAGTGGAGCCCTGGAACAGCTTGGGCCACGTGGCCTCGCGCCCCCTTTGCGCTTGCACACGCGCTCTGCCTATCGACGTCAGACCGGTGGCCACCATCCGTGACTCGGTTTATCTCGGAACCGGGTATTTACCTCGTGTTCCGGGATTCACCGGCACGCGGTTGTTCTCGAGGCTCCACTGTATGTGCTGGGTATTTACCGGCTTGCACACCAGTGGAACTCCGGAACGGTTTGGCCACGCCGTCTGGCGCCTCCTTCGCCCTCGCACACGCGCTCTGCCTATCGACGTCAGACCGGTGGCCACCATCCGTGACTCGGTTTATCTCGGAACCGGGTATTTACCTCGTGTTCCGGGATTCACCGGCACGCGGTTGTTCTCGAGGCTCCACTGTATGTGCTGGGTATTTACCGGCTTGCACACCAGTGGAACTCCGGAACGGTTTGGCCACGCCGACTGCCGCCTCCTTCGCCCTCGCACACGCGCTCTGCCTATCGACGTCAGACCAGTGGCCACCATCCGCGACTCGGTTAATCTCGGAACCGGTTATTTACCTCGTGTTCCGGGATTCACCGTCTCGCGGTTGTTCTCGAGGCTCCACTGTATGTGCCTGGTATTTACCGGCTTGCACATCAGTGGAGCCCTGGAACAGCTTGGGCCACGTGGTCTCGCGCCCCCTTTGCGCTTGCACACGCGCTCTGCCCACCGACGTCAGACCAGTGGCCACCATCCGTGACTCGGTTAATCTCGGAACCGGGTATTTACCTCGTGTTCCGGGATTCACCGGCTCGGGGTTGTTCTCGAGGCTCCACTGTATGTGCTGGGTATTTACCGGCTTGCACATCAGTGGAGCCCTGGAACAGCTTGGGCCACGTGGTCTCGCGTTCGCCGCCTGCGCCGACACATGCATACACTTATACACTCACACATTCACGCGCCCTTTTGTTCCCTTGAGCAGACATGCGCACTTTCATTGGTAAACATCGTCTTTATTTTATTAACTTAGCCTAAAAAACTCACTAATACCTATGCCTACCCTTGCCCTACCTAAACACCGTCTCCCCTGCCCCGGGAACCCGGGCCCTGCCTAAAATCAACCATGTGGCGGCTCGCTCACCTTGGTCTACGCGTCTTTACTTATATGTTTCTGCTTGTCCCACTTTTGCTTCCGCACGGTCTGAATTCGCCACTTCGAGTGTCAAAATTTTACGTGAGCCGTAATTAATCTCCCCCTCCATGTGCCGGCGTTAATCCCAGCAGCGCAGTCGCCAAGCTTAAGCTGTCCACGCATTCTGCCGCGCTCTCTCGGCTGCGGTTACTGCAGCGCTCTCACGGCTGCGGTGACTGCAGCGCTCTCTCGTTCGGCTGCGCTTGCTCTGTCGTTCCGCTCGTTCTGCTGCGGCGCTCGCTCTGTCGTTCGGCTGCACTTGCTCTGTCGTTCCGCTCGCTCTGCTGCGGCGCTCGTTCTGTCGTTCGGCTGCGCTTGCTCTGTCGTTCCGCTCGCTCTGCTCTGTCGTTCGGCGCTCGCTCTGCTGCGGCGCTCGCTCTGTCGTTTGGCTGTGTTCGCTCTGTCGTTCGACGCTCGCTCTGCTGCGGCGCTCGCTCTGTCGTTTGGCTGTGTTCGCTCTGTCGTTCGACGCTCGCTCTGCTGCGGCGCTCGCTCTGCTGCGGCGCTCGCTCTGCTGCGGCGCTCGCTCTGTCGTTCGGCTGCGCTTGCTCTGTCGTTTGGCTGTGTTCGCTCTGTCGTTCGGCGCTCGCTCTGTCGTTTGGCTGTGTTCGCTCTGTCGTTCGACGCTCGCTCTGCTGCGGCGCTCGCTCTGTCGTTTGGCTGCGCTCGCCTTTTCCCATTGCCTGACTGTACTCGCTCTCTCCGTTGTTTTTTTCGGTTGCACCTGTTGTTTTCCCATTACTTTCGAGCTGCGCTCGCTCTGTCCGTTGTTTTGACTGCCTCTTCTTCCGTTATTCGGCTGCGCCTGTTGTTTTTCCCGTTGCTTTCGAGCTGCGTTTGCTCTCTCTGCTGGTGTTTGACGTCCGCGTGGTGAGCGAGCTTATACCCTGTAACCACTTATACCTACTCTTAGGGTAGTCTGACTCGACTACATGCTAATAATAAGGGAAAAAAAGATAATATATATAAAAATAACAAAAAATGTGGGGGCTCAAATTTGAGTCTTCACAGTATCTTTCCACAGATTTACAATTGGCTGATATTTTGACAAAGCCACTACCAACTGCCAGATTCATTGTACTGCGAGACCAACTGGGGCTAACTGAATCTTGAATGATCAAAATAATCTAAATGAGCAAAATGAATTTTTATTTGAAGTCTGAATCTTTTATATATATATAACCATAATTAAACCAAAACAATTACTAGACTAACTATTACTATGTTTATTTAAGTGAATCTTGTTAAATTTTTATTTGATTGAACTAATTGGGTCTTACTGGGTTTCCCCAATTCTTTGCAGCAAATGCTGGTTCAATAAAAGTAGCCCCAGAGAAAAAAGAAAAGAATAAGAATACAAACATTAGAAAACGCATGCACTCGTCTGAAAGTAATTTTTCATTTCATTAATTTTTAATCAGTTTGTATCAGTGTGATTTTTGAGGTGGCGTGTTGAAAATACAAAAGTTACACTTGAAAAATCTCTAAGCTTTTTTAGAGAAATCGAAATAAACGAAACGAAATAATAAAACGGACGCGGAGTTTGGCTTCAATAATTTTTAATTCAAGTAGAATGCAGTTGGCTTCAGTGCACAAACGAAAACTAAGTTCTATTTTCATAAGCGAGAGTGGGCCACAGTCCTACCGCGCTCCCTGAATTCGCCGTCGGCATTTGCCGATCGTCTTAACTTAAGAGTATAAATCTACGACACTCCATGTGTTCTCTTACATCCTAACTTAGCTACTTATTTTATTTTTGTGAGCTCCAACATTCCGGCCCCGTTGAAGAGCTCCGGTCTTTAACAATTAGGGAGCAGTGCCAACTTATGAATTGGGCGCCTAATTGCGCCTGTTGGTGTTTTTAGGTCCACTACCCGAACCTTGCCGTCGACCCCTGAGACTATGCACGTTACGCGCCCGATGATCCATCGTTGCGGGGGTGTGTTGTCGTCGTGCACCATAACGACCGCCCCTTCCGCCAGATTGGCCTCGCCTTTGGTCCATTGTGCCCGCTGCTGCAGACTGAGCAGGTAGTCTCTGGACCACTTGCGCCAGAAGTGCAGTCCAGAAGTGTGTCTCGCCATCGTTGGGATCGGTGCTGTCGACGAGCAGTGGTCTGGAGTTGAGCAACGCTTCCACGTCCACCAGATGCGTGCTCAACTCGTCCGGCGTTAGTTTCACATTGCCCGCTCCTCGCACCAGCCTGTGCTTGGCAGCCTTCACCGCTGCTTCCCACAGTCCCCCGAAGTGCGGTGCTCGAGGGGGAATAAACTTCCAATGCACCCCTCGCTCCGCTGCGTAACCGGTCAGTCGCTCCTTGCTCTCCAGGAATGCCGTCTGCAGCTCCTTCAGCACGTTGCTCGCTCCCACGAAGTTCGTCGCAATGTCGCTGAACATCGTCTCGGGTAGTCCGCGCCTCCCAATGAACCTTTTAAATACATTTAAAAAAGAATCAGTGGATAGGTCCGTGACAAGTTCCAAGTGAACTGCTTTTGAGGCGAAACAAATAAAAACGGCAACATACGTTTTTACAGGGGGTCTCCCCCTGATCCTATAGCTGACGTAAAATGGCCCACAAAAGTCTACACCAGATACTCTAAAAGGGCGGCCTTCTCGGAGACGGTCGGCTGGCAAATTTCCCATTATTTGCCCCAATAATTTTGGCTTGTACGCAGCTGCGAACAACTGTAGTGCATAAACTTCGAGCATTTGCTACCCAAATCTGCTGCCTTAGAAGTCCAACTAGAACTTTTGGACCAGCATGGTAGTGCCTACGATGCAAATATCTGACAAATAGTTGAATAAACTCTGATCTCTTTGTAGAAGCGGAAACGTCCTCCTACTCGAATGAGCTCAAATTGTATTCCATTTTTGTCAAATTTATGAATAAATGGATTCAGCGATTGCAACATTGGTGCTAAAACTACTGATTGTCTCAATAATTTCAATTCGTTTTTGAACGATGTGCTTTGTACTACGGCGATCAGTTTTAGAAATAAAATATTTCTTTCTGATGCCGACACCACGAGAGAGTCTGATTTAAGCCCTTTGTAACAGAATCGAAGCACATAAGCCATTATACGAATCAATTTTGGAAAGTTGGAATGACGATTAATTAGCTCAACAAAACAATTTGGAGTAGCTTCTGCCAAAGTACATATAACAGAACTTTTTTTGTCCTCGGAAGATTTGATTTCCGACGCTATTTCAACCAGGTGAATCTGAGGCCATTGGTCTTCCTCCAGTTTCAAAAAACTTGGCCCATCGAACCATAACGAGCTAACAATCTCGTCTATGTCGGCTCCTCTCGATACTAAATCCGCCGGATTAGCATCTGTTGGAACGTGACGCCACACAATACCTTTCGACAACTCCTGCCCAATGTGCCAGAATCGCGTTGTAGCCAATACAGGACAATCTGTGAATCCGACCAGAAATTTAAACTTTCTATATTAAATTTTGATAAGGTTGTCGCAATTTGGTGCCAGAGCTTGGCCAGCAAGAGCGCTGCACATAGCTCTAGTCGGGGTATAGTTTTCACGTTTAGTGGAGCTACCCTAGACTTTGCAGTGAGCAATGTAATGCCAACGTCTTGGTTGCTGCAAGTTCGAACGTATATGCAACAACCATATGCATGACTGGATGCATCGTCAAAGCCATGTATCTGAACACTTTGATGCGTATTAAGACATACGTACCGAGGGATGCGGATTTTATGTAAATCGCGTCATGGTATACTTGTTCCATGTTGTGTGAAGACTCATTGGAATAGCTTCATCCCAGTCTATCTTCAGTCTCCACAACTCCTGCAACAAAATTTTGGCCTTGGTAACAATTGGACACAGCAAACCAAGAGGGTCAAACAAACGAGAAGCTGCAGACAATATGTTGCGTTTCGTTGGCTTAGCCGAGGCAAAACTGTCCACATCGAGATGATATTTAAAAATATCCTCTTGAGGTGCCCAGCGCATCCCAAGAGTTTTCACGGAACTCTGGTCATCAATTTTGAGAGTCACTTCTTCGCTATCCTTTGTTTTAAATGACAGATCACTACAGTTGGTTGCCCTCTTGGCAAGTGGAAAACATCCTGATTCCAATATCTTTTGAACTTCATTGCAAATAGTGTTAAGTTCTTGTATACTATCTGCTCCTGCCAACATATCATCAACATAAAAGCACCTCTTAATCACATCTGATCCAATAGGATGTGATTGTGCGTGCATGTTGGCCAGCTCAAACAAGCAGCATATCGCCAGAAAAGGTGCAGAAGCTGTACCGTATGTGACTGTATTAAGTCGATACCCCTGAATATTTTGTGAAGTATTTTCTCTCCACAGAATAAGTTGGTAATTTCTGTCTTTTTCAGAGACATTTATCTGCCTATACATTTTTGAAATGTTAGCAGTTACGGCATACTTATTCAACCGAAAATTAATCAGGATTGAATATAGCTCCCTCTGAAGTGTCGGCCCCACCATCATTGTTTCATTAAGCGAAAGAGCTGTTGACGTCTTACTAGAAGCGTCGAAAACTACACGAAGCTTGGTGGAGGAACTTTCAGGCCTAAGAACGCATTGATGAGGAATATAATAATGCTGTTCTAGAGGAGTTGACTTCAACATGGACATGTGTCCCAAATCTAAATACTCTTTCATGAAGTCATGGTACATAGTTTTAAAAACTGCATCCTTTGATATTTTACGCTCAAGTTGCAAAAAACGCCTTTCAGCAGTTTGAAAGGACAGGCCAAGAACTTTTGGATCGGTCTTGAAAGGGAGATCCACTTGGAAACGACCAGAAGATAACTGCTTTACAGTCTTCTCGAAGAACAGTTCACAAGCCTGTTGTTCAGCTGTTTGGCGAACAGCCTTCGATTCGAATGGAGATTGATCCAATTCCCAGAAACGGTTAACTAACGAATCGAGAGAACAATTAGTTTGGGCAATTAAACACCCACTGAACTGATGCCTAGGCATTTGTCCAGTACATTTGCCTGCTACTATCCATCCTAGCAGCGTCTTTTGCATTATCGGAAGTTCAGAACTTAATTTTATTTGCCCAACGCACAATAATTCGTAGAACAATTCTGCTCCCAAAAGAATGTCAACTTTAGCTGGCTTATAGAATTCTGGATCTGCAAGATTTATATATTTGGGAATTTTCCAATTTGAAATACCCATTGAATGTGCAGGCTGTGTTGTTGAAATGGATTTCAATACCCAACAGTCAGCAAAAAAGTTGTGAGAATTTATGCGCGACTCAATAGAAGCACATATCTTATTTTTGCTATCTATTGTTGCACCACCAACCATTGAGATAGCTAGGGAAGTTGGCTCCCGCTTGAGTCGTAGCATTTGAGCCATGCTTTCAGACATCAAATTTATTTGGGAATCACTATCGAGCAACCCTCTGGCAGGATGCAACTGACCGAATCTATCCCGTACATTTACGACAGCTGTGGCAAGAACGACTTGCTCATTATAGAGCACATGCCCTAAATATGCCTCTGAAGCAGTCGCGTGAAGAGAAGGCGTCTCACCTCTGAAGCAGTCGCGTGAAGAGAAGGCGTCTCACCTTGAACAGGTGTACTATACCTGTGAAGCAAGGAATGAAGAGGTTTCGAACAAATTCTACATTTAAACAATTAAGGCAGAGCTTTTGTGTTTTGACAAATTCAAAACGCTGCATAACTGAGACTGCAGCAAACTATGGACACGAATAAATATTGTGCGTTTCTGCCTTGCAAAAAACGCACACAGACGACGATGAACGTCCTCCATCAGTACAAGCAAAGGACGATTTAGACTGATGGGGCTTCTTAGCGTCAACTCGCGACTTTGTTTTGTCCCGCGTTGACTCTTCTGCATACAGATACTGATACCGTTTATTCAGTTGTCTAGCACAATCTTCCCAAGACGGCAGCGTATCATAGTCAAGCTGCTCTTCGAAACGAGATTTGGTAACATGGTCTACCTTTGCCATGACCATGTGAATTATCATTGCATTAGCAATGTCTTTGTCGTTTCCTAATGACGACAACGAAGAATAAATAGCAGACACCGAATCTATGATCGATCTCAAACTCGATGCAGATGGTTTTGTCATGCTAGGTATGTCAAACAATTGTGAAACTGTATCAAAGAATAGAAGACATTTGTTGTCATACACTGCTTTGAGACTAGCGAGGGCCTTTGGGTAGTTACAATCGGCTTAACTACCCCGGCTTAACTACCCCCAATGCTTCATCTGACAAACACGAGACTAGATGATTGAACTTTTCGACATTTGACAAGGAGTTGTCATCATCGACTAAACTTTCAAACAGGCACATAAAATTTTTGTACTCTGAATGTTTGCCACTAAATTTTGGCAAACACATTTTCGGCAACTGAGAACGCTGGCTTGAAACTATGGAGCAATTATGCGCAGGTCTAGGCTCTGACGTTGGCTTGGATGTATTTATATAAAGTGCCCTTGTGACGACACACAAATCCTCTAATGGACCCCTAGAATAAATTATAAATAATTATTATTAAATTATCTATCTCAGCATGTAAATCCATTGCCTTTCCTATGTATCCTTCTAAAAGCTCAAATCGGTACGCTATCTCTGTTTTATCAGTCGAGATGGTTTTGGCTTTAATTGCTGTTTGCATACGAGCAATATCAGCACTAACCCTATCAAATCTTTGCAAGCATAGTGATAATTTTGCACTTGTCTTGCTGATTTGTGGCTTTTCAATCATTTTTTCGGACTCAGACATGTTTAATGAAAAGGCTTACTAAGTTAACAAAATCGAATGTGTCACAAACTTTTTGAGCTACCCTCGCAACGACGCTGACTATGTAAGTCTAACTTGCTTAATACACACACACACGCAACCGATGCGTTGTGTGAGCAAACAAACGAAAATGAAAATGAAAACTTTTACTGTAACTACGTTTGCAGGCAGCAATATAAAATGCGGGGTGCGGGGCCTGCAATGCAAATGAGAAAATATATACACACGCACTTTATGTGGTATATATATCAAACAAACAAGAGAAAAAACAAGCGAAAAGAGAATCAAACAAACGTTTGCTGTAACTACGTTTGTAGACAGCAATAGAATTTGCGGGGTGCGGGGGCGATATGTAATTACCAACACACGTAATCAATGAAGTATGTAAGACGAACGAACGAGAATCAATCGATGAGAGATAAGTCAAAGATTTGCTGTAACTACAGTTGTAGGCAGCAATGCAAAACGCGGGGTGCAGGGTAATAAAATACCGCTGGCCAGAAATGCAAGCGAAAGCGAACACAAAAATTATGAGCTTGGCTGTCAACGAACGTTCCAAAGTGAACGCGCGAAAAGATCAGTAATAATGCCAGTATGTACGATATATGGAAATAAACGATGTTGCCGTTTGTTTATTTTAGTTCCAATATTACTCATGCAAGCAGGTTAGTACCATCAATATAAGGAAATGCAACGTAAGGCTTTTTGTATTTATTGTTTTCAATGTTACTATGTTGTTAGGGTTAGTTGCTCATATGTGCTTATATGTCGGCGCAGGTATTGTACAAATGTATCGATGTGTGTAGAAGCAATTACATACACACGTATATACATATGCAGGTACACCGCTTGCATGCAAAATTCAAAGAATTAGTATCAAAATTTGAGCTGCCCAGTACATGCGATTATGTACTCATATATTTATTTTCGACAATTTCGTCGTTTCAATAACAAGACTTGCTCAATTTTTGATACTAAATACCTGTAGGCTGTCTAGGGAATCTATAGACATAGAGAGACGACTGGCTTCCATTTAATTGTCCAACGTTGACGACTTCTTTTGGCGCACACCTCAGTCCAGCAACGTTCACTTTTTTTTTATTTTTATTTTGTGTTCACACACGACGCGCGAAGCCAACTACTGCCGAAATATTTTTATTAAAAATTGCCAAATCTCGAGTCCATGCTCGGGCACCAATGAAAAATCTCTAAGCTTTTTTAGAGAAATCGAAATAAACGAAACGAAATAATAAAACGGACGCGGAGTTTGGCTTCAATAATTTTTAATTGAAGTAGAATGCAGTTGGCTTCAGTGCACAAACGAAAACTAAGTTCTATTTTCATTAGCGAGAGTGGGCCACAGTCCGACCGCGCTCCCTGAATTCGCCGTCGGCATTTGCCGATCGTCTTAGCTTAAGAGTATAAATCTACGACACTCCATGTGTTCTCTTACATCCTAACTTAGCTACTTATTTTATTTTTGTGAGCTCCAACATGCATAGTTGTGAATTAAGAGGACCATGTCGTTGTTTGTCATTCACATGGCATGGTTTACCATTCACATGCATTCACATGTTATAGAGTAATAGTTCTATTCGCTTGCAGACAACGAGACAGTGCGGTTGATTCAATCGGTTGCTTAAATAAAATAATTATTGAAGAGTCAAACAACAATAAAACTGTTTCACTATTTGGTTGATGCCCTGGGTTATAATATACAATACTTAATCGTATTTTATTATATTAAATTCAATATATATTATATTATATTAATATAAATTAACAGTTCCTATTGTTTATAAATATTTGATAAGGTTTGATTAATTTCGAATATGTTAGATTAAGTTTGATATACGTCAACATAGTTGGAGATTGTAAATAATTTTGTTAAAATTTATAATAAGTAATTTAAATATTTCTAAAAAAGTATCCAAGACAGAATAATTGTTATTTTAAACGAGTTAACTAAGAAAATTGATAGTTTCTTTTATCTGAAAATGTTTAAGACAAGGAAGAAAGTCTACCTTCGGCAAGCCACAAGTTGTTCTACTGTGGGCAAAAAGTAAGGTGTATTTCCAATTTAAACTTCGCGGGCCTAACATTTCGGGCTAGTTCTTTTTTCTTGAGTTGGTAGGACTGCTAATGACATCTGGGAAAAATTTCATGTCAATGTCATCGTCAGTAATATATTTACGCTTGTATTTACCAAACGACCACGAGTGCATGTTTCGATTTTTACAATGTCTGATTTAATTGAGCAAAGAAGTGCCATCAAATTTTGTTTGCGGAATGAAATTTCGGCTGCGGAAACGTTGAGGATGTTGCGGAAGGCCTTTGGTGATTCTACCATGTCGAAGAAAAATGTTTATAAGTGGTACAAAGACTTCAAAGAGGGTCGAGAACGACCGAAAAAAGCACGTCAAAGTCGTTCAAAAATCAAGGTCATGATGACAGTTTTCTTCGATTTTCGTGGTGTGGTGCACTATGAATTCCTTCCACCCGGCCAAACTGTTAATAAGGAATATTATTTGAGCGTTATGCGTCGTTTGCGTGAAGCAATTCGTCTAAGAAGACCAGAATTATGGGCCAACAACTCTTGGTTTTTGCATCACGATAATGCACCATCTCACACTGCACTCGTTCTTCGTGACCATTTCGCCAAAAATTCGACGCATATCGTTCCGCAACCACCGTATTCGCCTGATTTGGCTCCGTGTGACTTCTGGCTATTCCCAAAACTCAAGAGACCACTCCGGGAAACGCGTTTCGAGTCGATTGAGGAGATAAGAGCTGAATCGAAGAAGGCGCTGATGGCTATACCGGAAAGGGACTATTTGGCATGTTTCGAGGTTTGGAAAAAACGTTGGCATAAGTGTATTTTATTGGGAGGGGATTACTTCGAAGGGGATGAAATTGATGTAGAAGAATAAATAAATAATAAATTTTTCATTTTACAAACAAATTCACCTTACTTTTTGCCCACAGTAGTATACCCTTTCGGGTTCCTCACAAATTTATATACCCTCTGGAAGAGCATAAAAATTTATAAATGTATGGATGATTTTATTTGAAGTTTATCTTGCAATGTAGGGTTTAATATATCATTGATTCATTTAGTACATTTCCATGTTCTGGTCTAACCAGTTATCGTAACTACGCCCTCGGCCGTCAGCCGTCAGAGACAGTAAGGGGAATCACATGGAACCCTAGCTTTGGCTGAGGTACGTGCCGTCCTTGCTCCTACTGTCGGAAGTGCGGCTATACTCTCCACGTGAGGTCGGCTGGAAGCAGGCCCCTAGCACGGTCATGTCTCTGCTAGGGGTGCTGACTAATTGTAGTCGGGCGAAGATTGTGATTCTATAAATCACCCCAATCCAAGGCGGAACAGCATACGCCAAGGGATGCATGGCCGGGGGTAGCCCGGTCGTTAGTATGCGGACTCTGGATACCTGTCGCCCTCCAGTTTCGTCTAGACTTCCCACGGCACGCGGGCTATGCCGTGGGCGACCTTCCCTTCCCGCCTACTCGTGGGTCCAAACTATGGATATAAATTTTATAAAAGATAAGTCCGATGCGACTTCGACAGCATCAACCCAGGGCGAGGCCTTTACGGCCGACCCCAACAACAGCACTGCAGCCAGTGGGCTGCTGGCTTCCACCCCCAATACCACGGGTCTTGGCCCTGGTACTTTAGGGAACAGGCCACGGACTCCCTTGGACGATGAGTTCGCCAGTGCTGATTTCTCGTCCAATAGCTGCTCAGGCCGGCAGCAGCTCGTCGAGGTGATGTCCTCTGACGCTGAAGCTGACGCTGACCTGATCAGCCTCGTTGACGACGCTTCCGTGGCCTCGCAGAGGTCAGGTCTCACGGAAGCAGGCTCTCAGATACAGCGGCTGCGACTGGACTCTGAGAACGCCTTTGTGAAAATGAAGACCCGTGAGAAGAGGCTTTTCAAAGCCGCACACGCAAAGGGTTCGAGCAGAGCAGAAGTTCTGGCTATCGCCACCGCGACCCTCGTGGAAACCAAGGCCAAACGGACGCGCGCCGACGATACCGTCCTCGAACCTCAAGGGTCTTCAAAGAAGCCCAAAAAGACTCATGTCGAGTCCACAAAGCCACCTCTCAGCCAGGTGTCGAGCAGCGTGAAACTGGGCTTTACTTCGGCTGACTCAAAAAACCCGCTTTCACAGCTAGCATTGCCAAGGCTCTGCTGCTTCATCCCACATCGGGTGCCAGTCCGGGTTTCGAGGGTTGCATACCTCGAAATGAATGGCTGCTCCTGGTGTGCGAGGATAGCCGCATTGCCGACTGGGTCAGGGGAGCCGTTGGACACATCAGGTCCATCAGCTCCCTTGACATTAAACTACTGGAGGAGTCCGAGTTCCCCAAAGCTCACCTCATTAGAGGATACTTCCCCAGTAGTGCTGGACTCACACCCGTCGATATTTTGCGATACCTTGGTATCCAAAACGAGGAGTTGTTCTCGACAAAACAGTGGCGGGTGGTCCAGCATACCCTCAACGGTACTACGACCCACCTCGCGATGTTGGTCGACGAGGAGTCGTATAAGGCTCTGACGGAGTGCAACGGGAAGGTGAAATTCGAGTTTGGACAAGTCAAACTTCTCCTGAAGAACTCCGTCCCCAGAGCCTCTCCCTCCCCGGACCGTCCCCCATCCCCCTCTCCAACCATTCCCCCCCTTCCAGCGACCCTCCAGAAGCGTCAAAGGTGGCCCCTACCTATGCGACAGCAGTGGCTGCGGCCGCAGTGGCGCTGAAAGCGGTGGTGATCGCCTCTGCTTACTTCCCGGGCGATGTGGATGACGTACCCCCCGCAGAGGTTCAGCGGCTTGTGGGATTCTGCCGCCTCCACAACAAGCCCCTCGTGATTGGCTGTGATGCCAACGCCCATCACACAATCTGGGGGAGCAGCGACGTCAACAAACGTGGTGAGTCTCTCCTTGATTATCTAATGTGTTGTCATTTAGACATAGCGAACGTCGGGTGTAAACCGACGTTTATTAATTCTATTAGGGAAGAGGTATTAGATCTCACCCTAATAAGCAACTCAATTGAGAGTTCGCTTATAAACTGGCGGGTCACAGACGAAGCCACCTTGTCGGACCATCAGCACATCAGGTTCGACCTTCCTGGCCAAGTCGAGATCCGCCAGAACTCCTTTTGTCCTAAAAAGACAAATTGGGAACTCTTCAAAGCCTCTGTGGCTTTGAAAGCAGACATGTTGATCAGCAATCCTAACTCTGTCAGTGAGATAGAACTTGCTGCCAACCTGCTCCAAGATGTGCTAATTACGTCCTTCGAAGCCAGATCAGTTCGGAAGACACTAACGGACAACCGTAAAGTTCCTGGGTGGAACGAAGAGCTGGCTACTCAAAGAAGGAAGGTTAGAGGCCTTTTCAACAAGGCCAGATCTAACCGTATAAGTTGGGACGTCTATAGGGACGCTCTCACAAACTATAATAAGAACATTAAACGCTCCAAACGCGATACGTGGCGCAGCTACTGTGGTAGCATAGAATCTCTGCCAGAGGCAGCGAGACTCCACAAGGTATTAGCCAAAGGATCGTCTAATGGTATAGGGCTTCTAAAAAGATGGCTCTTTCACTCAAGATCGTAGGGAAGCACTTGAACTTTTACTACAAGTTCACTTCCCAGGTTCCGTGGCCAACCCAGATCTCTCCAGTCACGTTGACGCCACCTGGTCACCTGACTCACGTGGAACCAGTTTATCTGCTACCATCTTCGATCCTGAAAAGGTCAAATGGGCTGTAGATTCCTTCGCTCCCTTCAAAGCCCCAGGGGGTGATCAAATCTTTCCAGCCCTTCTCCAAAACAGTCTGGATCATATCCTCGATCCACTGGTCGGCCTTCTTAGAGCCAGTCTCACGTGGGGACACATACCCAACTCTTGGAGAAGAGTCAATGTGGTATTCATCCCCAAACAGGGGAATCGTCCTCTTGACCAGCCTTAGTCCTACCGGCCGATCAGCCTTACCTCCTTTCTGCTCAGAACAGCGGAAAGGCTCCTAGACTTGCACATTCGGTGCTCTCTGCAGGCAAACAACCCTCTGCACCCCACGCAGTTCGCGTATATAGCCGGTAGATCGACAGAGGTCGCTCTCCGCAAATTAGTGAGTAAGATCGAAAAGGCCTTCGTATCAAAGAACATTGCTCTGTGCTCTTTTCTTGATATAGAGGGTGCTTTCGATAATACCGGCTACGGGTCTATCTCTACTGCGCTTGAGCGCAGCAACATTGCCCGTCCCATAATCCGGTGGATTGACGCCATGCTCAAACATCGGACTATCTCCTCTACCCTGGACACGACGACCGCCCATATTAGTGCGGTAAAAGGGTGTCCCCAGGGAGGGGTTCTATCACCTACGCTCTGGTCCCTAGTAGTTGACGAACTACTAAACATACTCGCAGAACAGGGCGTGGAAGCGATTGGCTATGCCGACGACCTGGCTCTCGTAGTGAACGGGAACTAGGCCAACACCGTGACAGAGCTGATACAATCAGCTCTGAACACGGTCAGTAGATGGTGCGATGATGTAGGTCTTAGCATCAGTCCTCAGAAGGCAATCATTGTTCCCTTCACTAAGCGTTACTCTGTTGACATTGGTCAATTACATATTGGCGGCTCTCCTGTGGAACTTTCTAACTAAGTCAAATATCTAAGGGTAACCCTTGTTAAGCGACTAAACTGGAACTCCCACCTGCATAACACTCTATCAAAGGCCACTCATGCCATGTGGGCATGTAGAAGGCATTTCGGTAGAATATGGGGTCTCAAATCCTGCACCATTAGGTGGCTTTTTGAGATGATGGTAAGACCGATCGTAACCTACGCTGCTATTGTGAGGTGGCCCAAGGTTACGCAGGTCACTGCAGCAATGGAATCGTTTTTGAATCTGACTCCGCTGCATATCCGTATAAACGAAGTTGCTGCTATAAGCCTTCTTAGAATTAAGCTCCAATCTGGGCTTCTAGCTACCGAATCTGGGCATGCTAGCCTACTCAAAGATATTCCTGGTTTAGAGATCTGCACTAGATCAGATTCTATGACCAAGGAACTCTTCTTTGGTGCAAAATTTAGAACCCTCATCCCGGACCGCAGGGTTTGGGATGCTGGCAACCCCATCAGAGACCCAAATGGTATACATTGGTACACCGACGGGTCAAAGACTGAACAGGGGGAGCTGGGATACATGGTCCCAACTCCAGGACCTCGATTGCTATGGGCAACTGGCCCACAGTTTTCCAATCAGAGGTTCACGCCATTGAGTTCTGCTGCCGTCTTATCCTTGAGAAGGGGACTAGAGGAGCGAAAATATACATCTTCTCGGACTGCCAAGCGGCCATACTAGCCCTCTCCTCAAAAAGAGTAGGCTCGCGTATGGTGGCTGACTGCTGGAATTGTCTCCAGAGGCTGTCCATAAGGAATAAAGTCACCCTAATTTGGGTACCTGGGCACTCTGGCTTCCAGGGCAATGAGCTGGCGGACGAACTAGCGAGGGCTGGTTCATCAGCCACCTTGCTCGGCCCCGAACCCTTCTGTGGCATGGGGTGGTCTACTATCTCCTCCCTTTTGAAAACCTGGGCTGGAAGATTGACTGAACGCTACTGGTTCTTCCAACCAGGGATGCGGCAGGCTAAAGAGCTTACCAATCCCAAAGTTGATCGAAGGACCAAGCTACTCTCCAGGAGAGACCTCTATCTCCTTATTGGCTACCTAAGTGGCCACCACTTGGTGAACTACCACCTCAAAAAAATGCGTTTGTCCTCGGAGACAGAGTGCAGGCTCTGCAAAGAGGACGATGAAACTACTAAACACATTCTATGTGACTGTCCGGCCTTGGTATGGACAAGGAGGAAACATCTGCACGTGGAAATCGCAACTCCAGAGCAGATTGTCCGTTCCTCGACGAAAGATCTGTTATGCTTCATTAGGGAAGCAGAACAGCTTTTGTCATGACAGGGAGAGCATTCTGGGTACAAAAGATCATATTGGTCGCAGTGCCTCGCGCTTTCTCCGCTGGGAGACTCCCTCTTCTATAATAATAATAATAATAATAACTACGCCCTCGTTCAAGAACCATACGTCGACCATCGGACAGGTTCGTTAGCGGGCTGCTAGGATTACCATAGCTGCCGTTCTCCTGGTAATGTTTAAAGTTTGCAGTTCCGTAGTTGCGTATGTGTCTGTTCTAGTTCATAGTATCTCAGTCGCACGACAGTTCTGCAATGAAACAATTGCATTATTTAAGTTACATATCTGATTTAAAAAAGGCAGAACATACAAAATTCTCAGTCACACAGTAATCAGACGTCAACACATATCTAGAGTACTTGTTGGAGAATCTTGTTCTACAGACGTTGTTTCCTCTATAACATACAGCCCAAGTAATTGCTTACTCGTTTGTAATGAGTGGCAGAGTAATTACTAATGCAACTATTACTTTGGATGAAAGACACGATACCCTCGGTTATCATTTTTCGCCATTGTACGTAGTTTTTGCTTGCCTTGTGATACAGAAAAAAACACCTTGCGCACATCCGGATGGCTCTCATGAAACTGGAGTTGGAGTCGGTCACAAGAGGTACATCTACATCTCGTTTTGCCACGGTTTCGTTCATAATGTACACTCTACCCCACTCAGTCAATGTCAGCATAGTACCACTGATCGGCTATCACATTGGCATTGCGCAGACAACTAGATTGATATATAGTATATCATTAAACTATTTAGGCGAATCAGAGCAATGACATCATAAGCTCAATTAAAATTCATTAACTCTTAATCGAGTTACACAGTAAGTAGCAATCAACACATGTCGCGTATTGATTACCGATTCTCCGCAGTTGCCAAAAGTGCTTCCATTTCAATAATTTATAGATACATAGATACATCATTTATAGATAATTTATCGATAGATATATATGGTATATACATATATATATATATATATATTTGTTATTCAGTACATAATAAATAACACATTGCAACATAACAAAAGCTAGGGATACCAAATTCTGCATGAAGATTCCTGTGTACCATACGCAGATCAAGTTTATTTTCAATTTGGAATAACACGCAGGTATTTCTACAGTTTCATTGCTTATGGAAGTTTCCACGAAACATAATATTGATGACTGAAGCATCAGCTTGTCCGATCGAATATCTTCAAGATGGGAATTCAAGCTCTGAGTATTATGGAAGAAAATGTTAAGGGCAGAACTGTTAATTAAATAATCGTAATGAGTACACAGTAGTTTTTCAGTCCGCAATTTCTTCAATTGGGCTTTCACTTTATCATTATTTTGGGGAGACTTAGGAGGAACAAAATTCCCAATAATGAATAATCCTAAAGCAGTATTTGCTCTACTGCAAGCTACGTATAATGCAGCACGCTGCATTATACATGAGGAAAGTCCGGACTTTTATATAATACGAGTATAAGAAAACTTATGGCATCAAACCTAAATATGCCGAACTCAAAAACTACTCAGCCAAATGTTTTTCTACTGCTGTAAGTATGGGAAACTCAATCTACTAGCTCATTCTTTACATAAATTATGATGCCTGTTAAAATTCTAATTGATTCAAGTTGAACCACAAAAGTGAACAGTTTCATTTCTTATGGAAGTTTCCACGAAGTTGATGACTGAAGCATCAGCTTGTACGATCGAATATCTTCAAGATGGGAACTCAAGCTCTGAGTATTATGGAAGAAAATGTTAACGGCAGAACTGTTAGTTAAATAATCGTAATGAGCACAGTAGTTTTTCAGTCCGCAATTTCTTCAATTGGGCTTTCCCTTTATCAATATTTTGGGGAAACTTAGGAGGAACAAAGTTCTCAATAATGAATAATCCTAAAACAGTAGTTGTTCTACTGCAAGCTATGTATAATGCAGCACGCTCCATTCTGGAATTTGCATGGACTACCACTTTGCCATACGTAGCTCCCTGACTCTTAGGAATTGTGATGCCTTCAGCAGGCACAGTTGGAAACTGCCTACGGTTGTTATGTTAATTTGTGCGTTATTTGAATACTGAAAACTGCGAACAATTTTCTCAATAGGAGTTCATGAAGGATCTGTACGATGTGTACACTTCGAACGCGCAGATTCTCCTACAGTTTCCTCTGTAAATTTCATCCATAAAATGTTGGGAGTGTTGGATGTATTGAAATCTATTTGCATCAACACACCTGATCCCCCGTTTACTAATCCATCCTCTGTGTCTACATTGACCGTCATCATGTACTTGGCAGTATTTTTTAGAAGAGACGTATAGAGTCCCTGTGTAGCGGAAGTTTTCAAAGCCTTCAGTTCTTCTAATATTCTTTGTTTCCTAGATGGTTCCAAATGGCCCGCCTTAATAAAATCTTCAGCGGTAGAGAAAAATTGCTCAGTAGCAATTAAGTTAAGTTTCGTTACATTGAATAAATCTACCTCATTATTATTACTAAACAGATGAATTGCATCATCGGGCACTGCCGATGGTTCGCATATTCTAGATTGGAAAAGGACAATATCATCGGCTGTCATACAACCCGATGCCATATTATTTAAGGCAGAAGCGAAAAGCTGATCGTCACGTTGACGCATTATCTCTGTGAGCTCCAATTACAAAAAAAGGTCCCAGAGATACGTACCAAATATTTCATGGTAAGGGTCAGTGGTATTTGGATCGAAAATGCAACTACCTCCTACCGGCTGTAACTCTCTAAGATCATCGAATATGATGATAGAAACACCACCAGAGGAGAAGTATTTTTAAAAATTTGCTTCAAACGGCAATCTAAATATGAAAACATTAACCATTGATATTTCATCAATAATAATTAATTTAAGATCGGTTGACTTTGAATGAAGGGTATTAACTAAACGGGAATCTAAATATGAAAACATTAACCATTGATATTTCATCAATAATAATTAATTTAAGATCGGTTGACTTTGAATGAAGGGTATTAACTAAATCATGGCTTAAGGCCCTTAGACGTGCTGAGCGAGATTGATTAACAGGAAGTGAAAACATGAAATGCAGTGTCGAACCACTAGTTCCGAATGCTGCTTTTCCTGTTGGTGCACATAAGAGAATTTTAACAGATGTCGGATGAGCTCCTTGTATACTGTTATACATTACGGATAATGACCTAAAAATTGCTGATATAAGTCGACTCTTTCCGACTCCGACACCACCTCCAACAAAATCAAAAAAGACTGATTGATTTTGACATTATGCAAAGCATGTGTGAAATATAGCTTCTGCTTTAAATTAAGAGATCTAACTATATTAGCTAAGCTTTGCTGAGAAACTAAGGCTGGAAGCTTATAAAAACGGACATTACTATCTTCATCATTCATATCAATATTTCCATCCACATTTAAAACGGGGCAGTTTGCCCAGGGCCCCGTCGTCAAGGGGGTCCCCAAACGTCGAATTGCAGTTTTTCAAAATATGACAAATCGAGTATATATGTGTCGTACCACAAAGAAACCGACCTAACGCGCAGAAAATCAATCAATCGCTGAATCGATAATCGATATATATTGTTTTCATATCATGTGCCATCAGCAGATCTGTTGACAGCTACATACATGGTTTTGAAACACAAGTAATTCTGTGCCTGTTTGTTCGTCCCCTGAATAAATGGTAAGTTTCTTGCAGAATACGGAACGAGTTTTAGCTGAAAGTTTCGTTACTTACAATTTTGTGAAATGACGTTTGTCACTAAATCTAACCATAAAAACTTAGGAAGTTTGTGCTGCCATTTCGTGGTAATTTGATTTCTTCTACATTTTCGGCTCTTTTATGTATCAGATGTATCGCAAATACAAGTCGGGCGCAGAAAAAAGGAAACTAAAGTTAATAAAAGATGTCAAGGAAAACGAAGGAGTTCGTACCCTTGACAAATTTTGGAAACCTGATGAATCCAGAAAGGAAGGAAATGACCTTTCGAGCGACGGAGACGTTGAAATTCAAGAAAATTAAAATTCAGGTAAAATGAATGATTCGAAGAAAGAAGGTAAATAATATGTATATCTGCATATTGTCATTTTCGTTCTTTGAAAGCAAATAAATTTAACGTTTGTTATCACACAGGATCTGAAGAATGTGAATCAACAATTCGAAAATTTGGAAAAAACGAAGACTTGTTGCCAATAAGCGCTTTTGTTCCAAGTTCTTCGGGTGAATATGTTGACAAAACTGAAGATGAAAAAAACAAGACTTTCTCAATTGACAATGACCCTGCTGAATTCAAAAATTTGAAAGCAAACGACAGAGATTTACTCGTTCTGAAAGGCCCTGCACCGAACCCTGATCATTTTCCACGTGATAAATCTGGCAGACTATTTCCAGTAAACATTATTCTGAAAAAACTTCCGAACAATGAGTTTATTTCAAGAGATTGGCTAGTGTGGAGTACGAAAGCAAACCGACTGTTTTGTTTCTCTTGCTGTCTTTACAAAAAAGGAACAGGACCAACATCACAACTTTGTGAGCAGGGAATTCAGGATAATTGGAAAAAACTGTATGAGAAAATCTCTAGCCATGAATCGAATAATGTTCACAAAGACTGTTACATAGAATGGAAAGAGCAAAGAAAAGAAAACATTTTCATGATGAAGCACATAATTCTGGTTACGAGTTCACAAGTCCCGAAGAGCGCTTCAAGGTAGAAGTTTTCAATCCTTCTTTTGATCTTCTTTCAACGCAGCTGCGTGAACTTCATGAAAAATCTTCGAAAGTATCAAGACTTTTCGCCCCTTTCTTGGAGTCTTCGAAAATATTTCCAACAACTAAAGATTTTCGGGATGACGAAATTACGAGAATCGCAAAAAAGAAGGCTGCTGAGTTAGAAGAAGCATATCCTAATGACTTGAACGAAGAAGAACTCTCTGAAGAAATCTTGCTACTCTTGAAGATTCGACGGAACATGCATTGGGATACTCACTCAGCACTCGAACTTCTGAATCTGATCTTTGACCATGGTTATGAAAAAATATTACCCCAAACATGTGTCGCTCTGCGGTTACTATTAGTTTTGACACCATCAGTTGCGTCAGGTGAAAGATCCTTTAGTAAACTGCTTCTCATCAAAAATCGACTGAGATCTACAATGGAACAAGATTATTTGAATCACTTGGTGAGCCTGTCAATTGAGCCAGAGAAAGCCACTTCAATAGACTACAAAGAAATCATCAACGAGTTCAGTGAAAAAAAGTCAGGAAAAAACAATTCTAAAAATATACATTCGCTTCTATTGTCAAAATCTCGCAAAAAGAAGAAACTTTTTCAGACCATGTATGCTCAATTTGTATCTCTGAGTAAAACACGTGATTGAAATAAAAACTTATTATATTACCTTTTAAATGTTATTCTATATATATTTCCCAATAATTTTCAGGTTAATATATTCAATTGTTAATAGGGAGGGAGGAGGGCCCCGAATTTTTTTTTACCCCGGGCCCCAAAAAAGCTCTGAACGCCCCTGTTGAAGTTGCTGTCCAGATTTTAGCATTCTGACCCGTTTTTCTGGAACGAGTGTATTAATATACCTAAATGTTGTAACTTTTGCTTAATAGTTACATTGTTGTTGTCGTCAATCTCATTGATTGCCTCACGAATTAACATTGAGATACCTCTCTGAGACTTGTTTATATAATTAAGGACATAGCTGCAGTAAGCATAGGGGTTTAAAATAAACTGAATATCCATATTTGCTCGCTGCAATAAAAGAAGGTGCTTGTTATAAGTGTTTAGCTTGATCGCTGAAAAAGATCGCTTCAAAAAAACTTTTGGTGTTTTTATACTTGATCTTACAGCATTAATGTAGCCCTCATAACTAAGGTTAAGTTGATCGTGGGACAAAAAGTTGTTCAAATCGTTAAAATTTTCTACGCTTTCAAGATCAAATGGGAAGTCGAGCAGACTTTGAATTTTTTCGAAATTTCTACGATGCTCGGCCAAATTTTGACCATTTTCTTCTAAAGGGAGGAGAATTTCTGTTTGAGGCATGGGAGGGTTTGGGATACCAAATCTACAAATTTGTTTTGACTTAATTTCTCGCCTGCAAGAGTGCCCGTGACTATGGAGTTGATACTCCAAATATGAAGCAACGTCCGGGCAACTAAAATCAACAGTAATATACTGATCAATAAAGGACTTCACAGACTTAAATGTAGACTCATTCCTTAGGTCGAGCTTGGGGGCGTCTTTCAGCCAGAACATGCCATGTATATGTGGAGAGCCTCTTTGCTGAAACTCCACTCGCCAATAAAACTTGATTACCTGGTGACAACCAAAGATACCGCCTTCCTTTTTCATCAGTTTTAAAACCTGTCTACATCGAAAATCGAAATATCTGGCACAGGTCACTGGGTCTGCTCTAATGAGACGAGCTTTCTCATTAAACCAAAAATTTAGCGCTTCTACTTCGGATACTTCTAGCTTGCCTACATTTTTACATAGAAAGACTAAAACCTCCGGCCACCTAGTTTCCGCTGCGAAAAATGTTATAAAAATAGTTGGAAGCCCTACCTGCCTAATCATAGCCATCACTTTCTTATTCTCGTTCTCCCAATAAGCAGAAGACGTGCGAATACCTTTTAAAAGCCTATAGCCATCATCATGAAATATTAACCTATTTTAAGTTTCATCATTAGGCACATCAGCAGCCGAAATGCCTTGAGTGGCAGAGTGCTTACGTAAGCAAATTGATGTGCTATTCCTAATGCTAATCATTTCTAACTTTTTGAAGTTATGAAATAATTTATCAGTTCTATAACCTCTTCTATCAAAATTCTTAAGCTCTGATCTAACTATAGTTGTAAAACTTTCCTGACATTTCCTTTTAATGCCTGCAAATATTGTGGACAAAGCCAGCTCCTCTGAATCACAATCGGTTATCATTTCAAGAGGTCGCTGACCCTCTCCTGGTGCTATAGCAATTCGAGGAATATCTAGGCTTACAACAGGGAAATTTTCCATGAAGGTTTTTTGACCTCCTGGATTCAACTCTACCTCTTCTTCTACAACTCTATGCTCATTAGGTTGTGCTGCCTTTTCTAACATTTGACACACAATGTCCCTGTCGTCTACTGACGCAACAAATGGTACAGTCTCAGCAGAGTAAGAAGCCAACCACTGTTCATTGATAGTAACCTGTAACTTCTTTTAAGGTTCTGTGTTCACTAAATACCAAATTGCATCAACTATCTTTGACGGATGGTTTCAGCCATGTAATCATGGTAATACTCCATCCTACGCTAAAGATGAATCTGAACTACTTCGGCTTCATTATATGCACTGGAAAGGGAAGTTATAACATTTGCAACTGGAATTGGCTTATTGATCACTGCTCCTTTAATGGCACTTTGACGTCCATATCCAAGAGACTTTATGATCATAAAAGGAAGACGGGGAGAAATCAGCGTTTCTTCTAGAGGCGTCAAGCCTTTCCGGCATTCCGGCAGCTCCGGAAAATGTAAGCCATTTGCAATAGAAGCCTTTGGTTTTTTCCCTGACTTAATACTGCGGCTGCAGGTTTTGCAAAAGCTAAACTTATTATTATGGGATATCCTATTGGTGAAACTACTCCTATATAGACTTACTCTTTGCGACATATTCCTATGGGCTTCAAAGACCTCACGTTGAGCTCGAATTCGAGCACTGCGGCGTGCACTAGTATTGCCTGCTCAGCATCTTGCCTACACCTCGAACGACGCGAAGTGTTGGCAAGTTGTTCGTCTGTTTTAATTTCAGAATCACTGCAACGTACACGGCGACGAACTGCATCCTGCTCTCTTTCCTGAGATAGAAACTCAGCATCTTTCCTGCGCCTCGAACGATGTGAAGTGTTGGCAAGTTGTTCTTGTAATCTGATTGGCGAAGAAGCCCAAAGACTAGAGTGATGAATTGTGTCCGGTAATTGCTTTACGGCCCTAAATGTTCTATTACTTCTGCGGACTCGATGCTGTTGACTATCTGTAACCCTTTCAGCTTCCCTAAATTCGAAATTTTTCCTACGTTCTCTATGGGCCTCTAGATTATTTACTCGTTCCTGCTCAGAAAAATCTATATCTGACCTATTCAAACGATTTCTTTTTCGCTGTGTTTGACTCATATTGCAAGCTGACTTTCTCTTAAGTCTAGGCATCTTCTAATATATAAGTTTTAAAATAATATATATGTTAAAAATAAAATTCTTATTAATTAATTTAATTTGAAAAAATATATTTAAAAAAATTAATATATAATTATATAAATAATATAAATTTAGTATATTTATTTATATATATAAATAAATTCATATATTTAAATAAATATATGTATATTATATATTATAATTATATTATAAATGAAAATAAATATCTAATGATAGAACAAACAATAATAAAATTTAATAAAGAAGATAAAAATAAACAAAGTGAGGAAAAAAGAAGAAATATAATTATAAGAAATAATAAATTAAAGCTGCGAGCAATTCCAGCGAAAATTCCAATTTGAATCCGGAAACGAACCGATACCGATATTCACGCAAAATTACACACACTTCAGAAGAGTCTATACACACATATATGTATGCATGCACAAAAATACGTTACACTGTGTGCAATCATTCATACACATTAAAAATGTTCCGTTAACACATAACACTCACACACGAGGATTTACTTATTATATATTACTTTTTATTTCATTAAATGTTAAATGCATTTTAAATAATGTTAACTGTGTATTAGCCTTTTTTTTTAAGAACAATAAATAAAGTACAATAAATATACAAGAGCATAACAACACTTTGTTGCTATGTTTATCTAAACAATAAGGCCCAAGGCGGATGTAACATGATCGTCCACTTGAGGGCTACAAAGTATAAGAATGCATGGTCAGCATTCCCACGCCGACCAAATACATAATACATATGTGCATAATTCGCTCACTCGATAAGCATAGATATATAAAATATACATAAGAGAGAGAGCCGCTCCGCTGCTGGCGTATCCAGCAGTGCAGCTACGCGGCTTAGGCTTAAAGGAAATATATTTAAGAATGTGAAGTCAGTCACTTAAGAGCAGTTGAATTGGGCAGAACCATCTCTGCCTTACAATAATAAAACAGTTGAATTGGGCAGAACCATTTCTGCCCAACTCAAGAATAAAATAAAACTTATTGCATTTCAAACCAAAATCCATTCTTTACATGGCGACCGTGACAGTCGTCCAACGTTGGACAATCTAAAAAAGAACCACAACCCTAAGAAATATTAAAGGAAAACTGGACTGGAAGGCTAAACTGGACTGGCTGAAAAGCTAAAGGAACCACAACACAAAAATATTGGAGGAAAAACTGGAGTGCCAAACTGAGAACAAATCTGAGTGAGTAGAGTTGTATTGAGATATGGGAAAGCACCGTGGCGGTCTAAAGACAAAGCTGAACAAACGTATCGCCCACGTAAGGTGGCTAATATACGGTCAGCAAACGCCACCGGTCTGGTCGAAAGCTCTAAAGCTACATGCAGAGCTAGACCACTTGCTTCAATATCAGCAAGAGCTAAAAACCCAAAAACTCGAGAAAACTCACTCAGAAAATAATAAAAATATAACAATAATTAATGAAGTCTCAAAACCAATAGCCTATCCAGCACCAGCACCGGCACTAACGAAGCCTAAGAAGACCTGCCCACCGGACTGCGAAGGAATCTGGAGTCCTCACTGCCTGGGGACTTGTGAGCAGCCATCGACATCATCAGCAACACAGAAGTAGACAGCAGCGAGGGAGTGTCAGCGTGCCACCCCCGGCGACGCCCAGCTGACACCACAGAAATAGACAGCAGCGAGGGAGTGTCAGCGTGCCACCCCCGGCGACGCCCAGCTGACACCAGCAGATGAACATCGGCAGCAACCAACTATTACTAACAAATTAACTATAAATATAAATATTCAAAAAATTGTAAGACAAATTGTAAAACGGAGCATATACTACTATGCCCTGTTAACCCAATATGGCCCGTGAAGCCATAGCTAGAATCAGGCAGGCAATACTGTAAAACAATTTTTTTTTTTTCTCTCTAACTAACACTCAAAATTATTGGAAATTTAAAATTAAGGAAGGAAGAAATACCTAATATAAATGTCCATAGAGACAAATAAAATATGCAAAATTGAAAACATATATAAAAATAAAGAACATTCTTTACAAAACTATAAAATTAGTATACCCAAAATGGGTTTGATAGACACTAAAACTGTCGACTCCACGGCAAATGTTATAAATAAAGTGGAAGTCCAAAATGCAGACTTGTTCTGGATAACCATAATACTAATTGTAATAGCTTTAATTATGGTATCCAATGCATTAATAAAAATATACAAAGTCCATAATAAGTGTCTCAGAAAACAATACCGTAGCGCTGCTAACGGTTTAGATAACATTTAAGGAATGAATGAACTCAATTATGAATGAAAAAAGTAAATAAAATATAAAAAAATTGAAAAAAAAATTTTTTTTTTAAATATGAACGTAATATTAATAAAAACCCAGAAATACGAATTAGAATACACCCCCCGTTATACCATTATTATAGTTACACAGAATAGGAAATTGTACTTACGACACTGCTAGGTGTAAAAGTCAAATCAGAATTTTTAGATTTTGGCATACTAGGTAAAAATGTCGCTTTCTTTGTATGCAACTAACTAGTACTGGACTGGGAAAAGCTTATTGATCAGATAAAAGAATCAAAAGAAAATTTCAATAAATCTTATAAATGCTTAACGCAAAATAGATCAATACAAGCTGTAACTATAAATAAAAATGCGCAAACATTGGTAACTAGTTACAATAAAGTCAGGGAGCTAATACAACAGAATAGAAAGAATTTAGACAGTAAACAGTGTGCTAAAGTTTCGGAACTACTGGTGGCATTAAGGGAAAAATTAATATTAATAAAAAATAAATTCAGCCTCCAGATAGAAATTCCGACTATATTAAACACTCCATTAACAATAAATCTTAATGAAGAAAGCACTGACTCAGACGAAGAAAATACGACTGTAGGCGGGGAAGACATTAAAGAGGAAGATCTTCACGATCTAACTATACCAGCAACATTAGTGCTGAAGGAAGAAAATACTACAAATAACGCAGCTGACTCAGAAAATACCTTAACCATGGCAGAACAAGCAGCAGCCATTAGGTCTTACATTAAGGAAGTCGCTTGCGCAGTGCCAGAATTTGATGGACAAAAGATCCATTTACAACGATTCATTAAGGCAATCAAATTGGTAGACTTAGCTAAGGGACCATTTGAAGACGTTGCAGTTGAGGTCATTAAGTCAAAAATAGTTGGCACAATTTTGAACTCAGTTGACAATGAAACGACAATTCCAGCAATTATAAACAAATTGCAGAAAGTAGTTGTCGGTGAGACATCCGGTAATGTCAAAGCAAAGCTATCAACAGTTCAGCAAAGAGGTAAAACTGCAACGCAATTTACCACTGAAGTTGATAGACTGAGAAAGCTATTAGAAGCTTCCTTTATCGACGAGGGTATACCTCTAGAACATGCCACTAGTCTAAGTACTAAAGAGGCAATTGACACCATGATAAATCGTGCTGAGCACGAAAGTATCAAGACAGTACTGGAAGCAGGGACTTGCACCACTATGGATGCAGCAATAAGCGCATACATAAGAACGAGTGCAAGAGTTACCGGTGACATCAATAAAGTGATGTACTTTAGAGGTAACAGATCTAACAGAGGATACGGCAATGCCAATAGAGGTGGAAACCGAGGTAGAGGCTTCAATAACAATGGTTATAGAGGCAACTATAATAACGGTTACCAAAATAACGGTTACCAGAATAACGGTTATCAAAACCGCAATAATGGAAATAATAACCGCTCTAATGGCAACAATAGGGGCCGAAATAATGGAAACAGAGGCCGTAACAACAACCAGAATTACAATAACGGAAATAATGCCAATGTACGAGTAACCCAAGATCAGGGAAACTCGCAACAGCCTTTAGGTACCCAGTAGGAGAAGATCATAGGGTATACGCCATCAATTATAATCTCAATATATTTACCACATTCATTCATGTCGAAACAGGTGAAAAACTTGTTTTCCTTCTTGATACAGGTGCAGATATCTCTATTCTCAAAGAGAACTCTGACAAATTTTCTAATATTCAAATAACTAACAAAATAAATATTCAAGGCATAAGCCAACAGATAATTCAGTCTCAAGGACAGACTTTTATTGAGATACAGACAGGTAAATACATTATCCCACACAACTTTCATTTAGTAGATAAAAATTTTCCCATACCGTGTGATGGAATAATAGGAATAGATTTCATTAAAAAATATAATTGCCAAATTGATTTCAAACCAGCAGAAGATTGGTTTATAATTAGACCCAACAATTTGAAATTCCCAATTTATGTTCCAATAACATACAGCTCTGGTAATAACACAACTCTATTACCAGCAAGATCCCAAGATCCCCCAAGTTGTCCGAAGATTAATAGTATCATTAAAATATGATAACATTTTAATCCCAAACCAGGAAATTCAAACTGGTATTTATGTTGCAAATACAATTGCAACATCTAATAATACATTTGTCCGAATTTTGAACACAACAGATTCTGACCAATTGGTCAATATAGACAATTTAAAATATGAGCCACTTTCAAACTACAATGTAGTTCAGGCAAATAGCGAAAACAGAAATAAAACTGTATTATCTCAATTGAAGAAAAATTTCCCAAAATTGTTTAAATTACAATTAGAAACTTTATGCAGCAAATATACAGACATATTTGCATTAGAATCAGAACCAATAACGGTTAATAATTTTTATAAACAACAGTTGAGATTAAAAGATGATGAGCCCGTATACACAAAAAATTATAGAAGTCCTCATAGTCAAGTAGAAGAAATACAAGCCCAGGTACAGAAATTAATAAAAGATAAAATAGTCGAACCATCAATTTCAGAGTACAATAGCCCTTTGCTATTAGTACCTAAAAAGTCAAGCCCAGATTCAAATAAAAAGAAATGGAGATTAGTAATAGACTATCGCCAAATTAATAAGAAACTTTTAGCTGACAAATTCCCACTACCGAGAATAGATGATATTTTGGACCAACTTGGTCGAGCAAAATATTTTTCTTGCCTTGACCTAATGTCAGGTTTTCATCAAATCGAGCTGGATGAAGGCTCAAGAAATATAACATCTTTCTCAACCAACAATGGCTCATATCGTTTCACGCGATTGCCATTTGGTTTAAAAATAGCGCCTAATTCATTCCAAAGAATGATGACTATAGCATTCTCCGGAATAGAACCGTCTCAGGCATTCCTTTATATGGATGACTTAATAGTCATCGGTTGTTCCGAAAAGCATATGCTTAAAAACCTCACTGAAGTTTTTGATAAATGCAGGGAATACAACCTAAAGTTACATCCTGAAAAATGTTCATTTTTCATGCATGAAGTCACATTTTTGGGACATAAATGCACAGACAAAGGAATTTTGCCGGATGACAAAAAATATGATGTCATTCAGAACTACCCAGTTCCACATGATGCGGACAGCGCTAGACGTTTTGTAGCATTTTGCAATTACTACAGACGTTTTATCAAAAATTTCGCCGACTATTCGCGGCACATAACGAGATTATGTAAAAAGAATGTTCCATTCGAGTGGACAGATGAATGCCAAAATGCATTCGAACATCTAAAATCGCAGCTAATAAACCCAACACTCTTGCAGTACCCAGACTTCAGCAAAGAATTTTGCATAATAACTGATGCAAGCAAGCAAGCGTGTGGCGCAGTTTTAACTCAAAACCACAATGGCCACCAACTCCCAGTTGCTTATGCATCAAGAGCTTTTACGAAAGGTGAAAGCAATAAAAGTACAACAGAACAAGAGTTAGCAGCAATTCATTGGGCAATAGTACATTTTAGACCGTACATTTACGGAAAACACTTCACTGTGAAAACAGATCATAGACCATTGACATATTTATTCTCAATGGTCAACCCCAGTTCTAAATTAACAAGAATAAGGCTTGAATTAGAGGAATATAATTTTAGTGTAGAGTATCTAAAAGGCAAAGATAATCATATAGCTGATGCGTTATCAAGAATAACCATCAAAGATTTAAGCGAAATTACTGGAAATATATTAAAAGTCACTACAAGATTTCAAAGTAGACAAGAATCCTGCGCAGGAAAAGAACAATTGGATTTGCATGAGCAAACCAAAGAAAAAGCTTCAGAGCCCAACGTATACGTAGTCATAACAAATGACGAAGTACGAAAAGTAGTGACCTTGCAATTGAATGATACGATATGTTTATTTAAACATGGAAAGAAAATCATTGCAAGATATGATGTTGGTGATCTTTATACTAATGGAGTTCTTGATCTAGATCAATTTTTCCAAAGGCTTGAATCGCAAGCCGGTATATACGATATCAGCCAACTCAAAATGGCACCGTGGAAAAAAATCTTTGAACACGTTTCAATAGATGAATTTAAAAAAATGGGCAATAAAATATTAAAGAATTTAAAAGTAGCGCTACTTATCCCGGTGACCCAAATCAATAATGAAAAAGAAAAAGAAGCTATATTGTCTACACTACATGATGATCCTATACAAGGAGGTCATACAGGCATTACAAAAACCTTGGCCAAGGTCAAAAGACATTATTACTGGAAAAATATGAGTAAATACATAAAAGAGTACGTAAGAAAATGTCAAAAATGCCAAAAAGCAAAAACAACAAAGCATACAAAGACCCCAATGACTATAACTGACACACCAGAACATGCTTTCGATAGAGTTGTCGTGGACACAATTGGTCCACTACCTAAGTCAGAAAATGGTAACGAGTACGCAGTCACTCTCATATGTGATTTAACCAAGTACTTAGTTGCTATTCCAATAGCGAATAAAAGCGCAAAAACAGTCGCTAAAGCTATATTTGAATCTTTTATTCTAAAGTACGGTCCAATGAAGACGTTCATAACGGACATGGGAACAGAGTATAAGAATTCAATAATTACTGACCTATGTAAATATTTGAAAATCAAAAATATAACATCAACAGCTCATCACCACCAGACAGTTGGAGTGGTCGAAAGAAGTCATAGAACTCTGAACGAGTATATACGATCCTATATATCGGCGGACAAAACCGATTGGGACGTATGGCTTCAATATTTCGTATACTGCTTTAACACGACCCCATCTATGGTACATAATTACTGTCCATATGAATTAGTTTTCGGTAGAACAAGTAATTTACCAAAACATTTTAATAAAATGCATAGCATAGAACCAATATATAATATAGATGATTACGCTAAAGAAAGTAAATATAGGTTAGAAGTAGCATATGCTCGAGCAAGAAAACTGCTTGAAGCACATAAAGAGAAAAATAAGGGAAATTACGACTTAAAAGTAAATAACATAGAATTGGAAGTAGGAGATAAAGTTTTATTAAGAAATGAGGTAGGTCATAAATTAGACTCTAAATACACAGGGCCCTATAAGATAGAAAGCATAGGAGATAATAATAATATTACGTTACTTACTAATAAAAACAAGAAACAAATAGTTCATAAAGATAGATTAAAGAAATTTCATTCATAATTGAACAATAAACAAATATTTTTCTTCAACATTTAATTTGCATTCCTTACATAATTGATTTTACACTAATATTTTTCTTAAACATTTAACAAAAAAAATATAATAAATAATTTGCATTCATTAATTAAAATAACTTCACTAGGTTACGTTATTTTTCAAAAGGAGGGAGATGTAGTATGCGCCTATGTATTATTAAGAACAATAAATAAAGTACAATAAATATACAAGAGCATAACAACACTTTGTTGCTATGTTTATGTAAACAATAAGGCCCAAGGCGGATGTAACATGATCGTCCACTTGAGGGCTACAAAGTATAAGAATGCATGGTCAGCATTCCCACGCCGACCAAATACATAATACATATGTGCATAATTCGCTCACTCGATAAGCATAGATATATAAAATATACATAAGAGAGAGAGCCGCTCCGCTGCTGGCGTATCCAGCAGTGCAGCTACGCGGCTTAGGCTTAAAGGAAATATATTTAAGAATGTGAAATCAGTCACTTAAGAACAGTTGAATTGGGCAGAACCATCTCTGCCTTACAATAATAAAACAGTTAAATTGGGCAGAACCATTTCTGCCCAACTCAAGAATAAAATAAAACTTATTTGCATTTCCAACCAAAATCCATTCTTTACAGATCTAAAGAATCTAATATATATTACAAAAAAAAATATTTAAAAAAAATATAAAAAACAAGGTAGATAAAATGTTAGAACATTTTTTTCAAACATAGACTCAATAGACGTGGGGAGATAATATAATTTACACATATTAATTGTGAGGACTCGTATTTCGAGCCCCACAAAAATAATAATAATATTTATTATATGTTAATATTTACCACGAAGGTATCATAAATATGAAGTTAATTAGTTATAAGTTAAACAAACGAAATTTAATTAGTTATAAGAAATGAAGTCAATTAATTATAGTTATAGTACCACGAAGGTACATAAGTTAAGCAAGGCCAATTGGCAATAGGGCACTAGCATAGGGGAGAGAGCGAACGCCACCGAAACTCACCACACTTCGAGAGCGCAGGCAAGAGTACGCACACCCCGAGAGCGCAGGCAAACACGCGCGCACATAACACACGCACACACATAAAACACAAAGAGCGCACGTACATGCTGGCGACAAACCAAGAGCGCACGCACTTTGAGAGCACCACAAAGAGCGCACGCGCATGCCGACGGCAAAACCGAGAGCGCACGCACATCGAGAGCGCAACAAAGAGCGCACGCGCGTACCAACGTCAACACAAGAGCACACTCACACATAGCGCACGCACACACAGCCAATGCACACGCACCGAAAGATGCAGTGGAGAGAGAGGCCGGCGACAAGTGTATTGCCGTTGGCACGCGCCAAAACTTGACGGGTCAACGACTCAAAGGGCAGAGGGCAGTCAGTCGACGATCAGAGTCAAACTGGGTCAAGTGCGCAAAGATCCGAGAACGAGGAGGAAGTGCAAGTGAACGACGGCAACAACAGTAACAAGTGCAAGTGGCAACAACAACAGCAGTAACAATAACCGCGGCAACAACCACAGCAGTAACAATAACCGCGGCAACAACAACAGCAGCAACAACAATAACAGCGGCAACTGCTCGAACAATACCACGGCGACGACAGCAACAGCGGCAACGTTCGAAACAACGACACGGCAGCAAACACAACAGCAGCATCCCCGAGAACAGACGGCAACAACAACAAGAACAACGACAGCGACAGCGACGACCCCAGCGGGACTGAGTTTCTGGTGAGCGACGTTTGATATTTTTGGTGTCGGCAATCAGGGCTGTGACGCAGCATTAGAATAGTTAATTTCTGCTAAACGGCTACTGTGCTAGGCAGGGACATAGAATAAGATAAATTATAAAGTGAATAAAGGAAAAAAAATGAACAAGATTCATAGCTGATTGGCGTTGATGGCAGTGCCTGTAAAGGCGTGAGAACCAGCGGGGGCAGCCCTCCAGAGGAAACGATCAGTATTCCGGCACCCCAACTGAACCGAAGGTTTGGCGAAAGTGTGGCAGTCGGTCTCAACCACACCACACTTGCGCCCAACATTCGGAGCAGGTATATGGTAGATCACTGATGTTAGCGGTCCGGTCTCATAGACTGGCCGAAATGTCGACTGAAAAGTGCACGGAGCGTGGAGTGCTGATTCGTGCCTCACACATGCGACATACTCGTACAGCGTGTATGAGCATCTGACTCGGTATAATCGAGGCGTCGTGCGGGTATTCCCTTTTCCCCACCCACCGAGACTGAAACGCCCCTCTCTCACTTCCAAGGGGACCTATTCTCCGTCTCATAGTCTCGGCAATTTTTATTAATAATTTGTAAAAGTGGCCCTGAACAGGACCGAGCGTACCTCAGCCAGGGAAAACTACGTTACATAATATAATTTATATGCAAAAAATGTAAAATATATATCGATATCATAATATTTCGTGAAATCTAAATTAATATTTATTTAATAAATAGTCAATATATATAGATAATAATATGTCTATATTATAAAGTTTGTAAATGCCTGCATTCATGCATACCGATCAACCACGCTATTGGTTGTATATAATTTTACATATGTGTGTGTGAACACAAATTAAGTATGTATAAGTGTTTGCATGTATGCACATGTATGCACATGTGCATGGAAAAGAAAAGTCGAGAAATAGCTCTAGCTTCGCGCTCGCATCGTTTGTCCTTTTCTTTCCTACGCAAGTAATTTAGTTCTGACGTCATCGACAACTTCTTTGCAGGTCGAAGGGTCGAAATGTTTTAACTAATAATTTCAGTGTTTATTGTCCGATCGGATTGCAAATTGGAGAATAACTTCATATAGTATTTATCTATATATATACTAAAGCAGAACGTTAAGAAATTAGTAAATCGCCATGTAAATCAAAATTGGAGGTTTGCGGGGACGGTAGGCGTGTTATTCCAAATTGAAAATTAACTTGATCTGCGTATGGTATACAGGAAACTTCATGCTAAATTTGGTGTCCCTAGCTTTTGTAATAGCTGAGATCGGCGCGTTGATTCAGACAGACGGACAGATAGATGGACATGGTTCAATCGACTCGGCTAGTCATCCTGAGAAAGAATATATTGTGTGGGGTCTGCGACGCCCTCTACTGCCCGTTACATACATTTGCAAAGTTAGTATACTCATTTTTGACCATTTTCATAACAAATGACGAAGTACGAAAAGTAGTGACATTGCAATTGAATGATACGATATGTTTATTTAAACATGGAAAGAAAATCATTGCAAGATATGATGTTGGTGATCTTTATACTAATGGAGTTCTTGATCTAGATCAATTTTTCCAAAGGCTTGAATCGCAAGCCGGTATATACGATATCAGCCAACTCAAAATGGCACCATGGAAAAAATCTTTGAACACGTTTCAATAGATGAATTTAAAAAAATGGGCAATAAAATATTAAAGAATTTAAAAGTAGCGCTACTTATCCCGGTGACCCAAATCAATAATGAAAAAGAAAAAGAAGCTATATTGTCTACACTACATGATGATCCTATACAAGGAGGTCATACAGGCATTACAAAAACCTTGGCCAAGGTCAAAAGACATTATTACTGGAAAAATTTGAGTAAATACATAAAAGAGTACGTAAGAAAATGTCAAAAATGCCAAAAAGCAAAAACAACAAAGCATACAAAGACCCCAATGACTATAACTGACACACCAGAACATGCTTTCGATAGAGTTGTCGTGGACACAATTGGTCCACTACCTAAGTCAGAAAATGGTAACGAGTACGCAGTCCCTCTCATATGTGATTTAACCAAGTACTTAGTTGCTATTCCAATAGCGAATAAAAGCGCAAAAACAGTCGCTAAAGCTATATTTGAATCTTTTATTCTAAAATACGGTCCAATGAAGACGTTCATAACGGACATGGGAACAGAGTATAAGAATTCAATAATTACTGACCTATGTAAATATTTGAAAATCAAAAATATAACATCAACAGCTCATCACCACCAGACAGTTGGAGTGGTCGAAAGAAGTCATAGAACTCTGAACGAGTATATACGATCCTATATATCGGCGGACAAAACCGATTGGGACGTATGGCTTCAATATTTCGTATACTGCTTTAACACGACCCCATCTATGGTACATAATTACTGTCCATTTGAATTAGTTTTCGGTAGAACAAGTAATTTACCAAAACATTTTAATAAGTTGCATAGCATAGAACCAATATATAATATAGATGATTACGGTAAAGAAAGTAAATATAGGTTAGAAGTAGCATATGCTCGAGCAAGAAAACTGCTTGAAGCACATAAAGAGAAAAATAAGGGAAATTACGACTTAAAAGTAAATAACATAGAATTGGAAGTAGGAGATAAAGTTTTATTAAGAAATGAGGTAGGTCATAAATTAGACTCTAAATACACAGGGCCCTATAAGATAGAAAGCATAGGAGATAATAATAATATTACGTTACTTACTAATAAAAACAAGAAACAAATAGTTCATAAAGATAGATTAAAGAAATTTCATTCATAATTGAATAAACAAATATTTTTCTTCAACATTTAATTTGCATTCCTTACATAATTGATTTTACACTAATATTTTTCTTAAACATTTAACAAAAAAAATATAATAAATAATTTGCATTCATTAATTAAAATAACTTCACTAGGTTACGTTATTTTTCAAAAGGAGGGAGATGTAGTATGCGCCTATGTATTATTAAGAACAATAAATAAAGTACAATAAATATACAAGAGCATAACAACACTTTGTTGCTATGTTTATGTAAACAATAAGGCCCAAGGCGGATGCAACATGATCGTCCACTTGAGGGCTACAAAGTATAAGAATGCATGGTCAGCATTCCCACGCCGACCAAATACATAATACATCTGTGCATAATTCGCTCACTCGATAAGCATAGATATATAAAATTTACATAAGAGAGAGAGCCGCTCCGCTGCTGGCGTATCCAGCAGTGCAGCTACGCGGCTTAGGCTTAAAGGAAATATATTTAAGAATGTGAAACCAGTCACTTAAAAACAGTTGAATTGGGCAGAACCATCTCTGCCTTACAATAATAAAACAGTTAAATTGGGCAGAACCATTTCTGCCCAACTCAAGAATAAAATAAAACTTATTGCATTTCAAACCAAAATCCATTCTTTACAGATCTAAAGAATCTAATATATATTACAAAAAAACATATATTAAAAAAAACAAGGTAGATAAAATGTTAGAACATTTTTTTTCAAACATAGACTCAATAGACGTGGGGAGATAATATAATTTACACATATTAATTGTGAGGACTCGTATTTCGAGCCCCACAAAAATAATAATAATATTTATTATATGTTAATATTTACCACGAAGGTATCATAAATATGAAGTTAATTAGTTATAAGTTAAACAAACGAAATTTAATTAGTTATAAGAAATGAAGTCAATTAATTATAGTTATAGTACCACGAAGGTACATAAGTTAAGCAAGCCAATTGGCAATAGGGCACGTAGCAGGGAGAGAGCGAACGCCACCGAAACTCACCACACTTCGAGAGCGCAGGCAAGAGTACGCACACCCCGAGAGCGCAGGCAAACACGCGCGCACATAACACACGCACACACATAAAACACAAAGAGCGCACGTACATGCTGGCGACAAACCAAGAGCGCACGCACTTTGAGAGCACCACAAAGAGCGCACGCGCATGCCGACGGCAAAACCGAGAGCGCACGCACATCGAGAGCGCAACAAAGAGCGCACGCGCGTACCAACGTCAACACAAGAGCACACTCACACATAGCGCACGCACACACAGCCAATGCACACGCACCGAAAGATGCAGTGGAGAGAGAGGCCGGCGACAAGTGTATTGCCGTTGGCACGCGCCAAAACTTGACGGGTCAACGACTCAAAGGGCAGAGGGCAGTCAGTCGACGATCAGAGTCAAACTGGGTCAAGTGCGCAAAGATCCGAGAACGAGGAGGAAGTGCAAGTGAACGACGGCAACAACAGTAACAAGTGCAAGTGGCAACAACAACAGCAGTAACAATAACCGCGGCAACAACCACAGCAGTAACAATAACCGCGGCAACAACAACAGCAGCAACAACAATAACAGCGGCAACTGCTCGAACAATACCACGGCGACGACAGCAACAGCGGCAACGTTCGAAACAACGACACGGCAGCAAACACAACAGCAGCATCCCCGAGAACAGACGGCAACAACAACAAGAACAACGACAGCGACAGCGACGACCCCAGCGGGACTGAGTTTCTGGTGAGCGACGTTTGATATTTTTGGTGTCGGCAATCAGGGCTGTGACGCAGCATTAGAATAGTTAATTTCTGCTAAACGGCTACTGTGCTAGGCAGGGACATAGAATAAGATAAATTATAAAGTGAATAAAGGAAAAAAAATGAACAAGATGCATAGCTGATTGGCGTTGATGGCAGTGCCTGTAAAGGCGTGAGAACCAGCGGGGGCAGCCCTCCAGAGGAAACGATCAGTATTCCGGCACCCCAACTGAACCGAAGGTTTGGCGAAAGTGTGGCAGTCGGTCTCAACCACACCACACTTGCGCCCAACATTCGGAGCAGGTATATGGTAGATCACTGATGTTAGCGGTCCGGTCTCATAGACTGGCCGAAATGTCGACTGAAAAGTGCACGGAGCGTGGAGTGCTGATTCGTGCCTCACACATGCGACATACTCGTACAGCGTGTATGAGCATCTGACTCGGTATAATCGAGGCGTCGTGCGGGTATTCCCTTTTCCCCACCCACCGAGACTGAAACGCCCCTCTCTCACTTCCAAGGGGACCTATTCTCCGTCTCATAGTCTCGGCAATTTTTATTAATAATTTGTAAAAGTGGCCCTGGACAGGACCGAGCGTACCTCAGCCAGGGAAAACTACGTTACATAATATAATTTATATGCAAAAAATGTAAAATATATATCGATATCATAATATTTCGTGAAATCTAAATTAATATTTATTTAATAAATAGTCAATATATATAGATAATAATATGTCTATATTATAAAGTTTGTAAATGCCTGCATTCATGCATACCGATCAACCACGCTATTGGTTGTATATAATTTTACATATGTGTGTGTGAACACAAATTAAGTATGTATAAGTGTTTGCATGTATGCACATGTATGCACATGTGCATGGAAAAGAAAAGTCGAGAAATAGCTCTAGCTTCGCGCTCGCATCGTTTGTCCTTTTCTTTCCTACGCAAGTAATTTAGTTCTGACGTCATCGACAACTTCTTTGCAGGTCGAAGGGTCGAAATGTTTTAACTAATAATTTCAGTGTTTATTGTCCGATCGGATTGCAAATTGGAGAATAACTTCATATAGTATTTATCTATATATATACTAAAGCAGAACGTTAAGAAATTAGTAAATCGCCATGTAAATCAAAATTGGAGGTTTGCGGGGACGGTAGGCGTGTTATTCCAAATTGAAAATTAACTTGAACTGCGTATGGTATACAGGAAACTTCATGCTAAATTTGGTGTCCCTAGCTTTTGTAATAGCTGAGATCGGCGCGTTGATTCAGACAGACGGACAGATAGATGGACATGGTTCAATCGACTCGGCTAGTCATCCTGAGAAAGAATATATTGTGTGGGGTCTGCGACGCCCTCTACTGCCCGTTACATACATTTGCAAAGTTAGTATACTCATTTTTGACCATTTTCAATGGTCCATGAGTCAAATGTTCAGGAAATCATAATTCAAACAAATCTTAAAATACTATTATTGGCCCAAACTTTGCGAACAACTTAAACAACATATCCGAAATTGAGATATTTGTTAAAAAAATAAATACAATGGACACCCAAAAAAGATCGCAATATCTGAAGATTCCCAATAAGGAAGGTGAACAACTACACATTGATATTTTTTATGCTCAAAAGTTTATATCCCCCACTTGCATTGATGCATATTCTAAATATTTAGTAATCAAAGAAATAACAAACAAACCAAACATAGAGTCCAACATTTTAGAATTAATCCAAGACTTTCCTTTTGATGGACAATGAACCTAATTTTTTTTCTGCTCAATTCAAATATACAATGACAAGTGCTGGTTTAACAATATATTATGCAGAACCCAGACACAGTTTAACAAACGGCCAAACAGAAAGAGTTCATTCGACTATAAAATAAATTGCTTGCTGTATCCAAGAAGAATACCAATTATTAGATTACAACGAAATTATTTATTGTGCAGTTAAAGAATTTAATAAATCAATACAGTCATCCACACAGCAAACACCGTATAATATTTTATTTAATAAGACAGATCATTCAAATTTACCAATTAGATAAAAAGCACTCCAAACAAAAATTGTAGAGTATCATAATCAAAACAAAACACCAAAAACCTATCAAGTAGGAGAAGTCATTTATAAGAAAAAACATGGCGAGCGCAATAATTTTAAGCCAGGATATAAAAAGCAAATATAAAAAGAAAATTTAAAAAATAAAGTAATAATTGATAAAAAAAAATCGAATTATTCATAATGTAAAGTTTAACCATTTTTTTTTATCATGTTTTTAGCATGAATATTTAATTATTCATATATATATTACTGGGCTCAACCGCTTCTAATATTATAAATTATTCCAATGAGGATTACGTTGTAATTGAAGACACAAATAACATTTTAACATATGGAGAACTACTCCACGTAACTAATTTAAATTTTTATAAAAACATTATTAATGAAGAAATAGAATATGTAAAAGATAGAAACATCACTACTAATTAAGATTTAAGTTTACATTTGAAATTAGCTAGCTTTTGTCACAACTTACATCACACAAAACAATAAAAAGAAGTATTAATGAACTTGGTACTACTTTTAAATGGATCACAGGTAAAACAGATCATAATGATATGGCTACAATTTAAAAAAAAGTTATGAATTTTTAGTAAAAAAACATAGAATAAAACTGCTGACAATAGATCTACAAAATTGGGAGATGCAATTACATTTTCAAAAACCAAAATTTTATATTCCAAAATTTTGAATAACCACGATATGGCAGACATAAATTTTTTTTTTTTTTTTTGTATATTCTCGTTCCGAAGATACCATGGAGCTCCAGTAATGATTCTCAGAATCCTAGACTGTGCTCGCTGTACTATGTCGATGTTGCTTCTCGATGCGTTGCCCCATAGCTCGGGTTTTTTTCAAACGGAGTTATATAAGAGGACTGTGTACTCCAAGCTTAGGGGAGAGCGAACGTTTATATAAGCCAGTGTAGATCCCTTGCTTTTAGTCTGAGGTGCGTCGTCTTGGCCTCTATGTGTTTCCGCCAGGTGAGCCGCTTGTCTAGATGAACACCTAAGTATGTTATGTTATCGGATTGTGGGATGCGCGTGTGGTTCATTACCAAGGGCGGGCAGCTTTGTTTGTTTAGGGTAAATGTTTCCTGTTTGCACTTTTCTTCGTTTACTCGTATGTGCCAATCTGCGATCCAATGTTCTACGCAAGTTAGATGGCGTGCTAGGTGCATGGTAGCTTTTACTGGGCATCTGGATCGACTTAGTATTGCAGTGTCATCAGCGAATGTGTATAGGGTATATAGAATTGGGCCCAGAACACTTCCTTGAGGCACTCCGGCTTCTATAGTGCAATCGCTTGAAGTGCTTGAACTGCATCTAACCGCGAACACTCTTTTATATAGGTAAGATTTTAGAAGCTTATGTATGTTTTGAGGCAGCAGTTTGATTATTTTAAACATAAGTCCATCCAACCATACTCTATCGAATGCTTGTGCAACGTCTAAGAATAGAGCTGTGCAATATTCACGATGTTCAAAGGCAGTACGAATTTCTTTTGTGATGCGGTTAATCTGTTCAATGGCTCCATGTTTTGCCCGAAAACCAAATTGGTGCGATGGGAGTGTGTTGTGTGTTTTGAGGTGGGGACTGATGCATAGCAGCAGCACTTTTTCAAATAACTTGGAGAGACAAGTAAGTAAGCTTATTGCCCTGTATGATGATGGCTGTGTTTTGTCTTTCCCAGGCTTAGCGATCATAACTATAACTGATTTCTTCCACTTTTGAGGGAAGTAACCAATTTTAGTAATTGCGTTGAAGAGCAAGCAGATTCGTAGAACTGCACAAATTGGGAGCTCGATGATCATTTTCGGGGTTATTAAGTCGTAGCCAGGCGATTTTCCAGTCTTCAGTTGCTCATTAATGACTTTCGTTATCTCGCTTGGCCGAAATTCTACAGGATCTTGTGGTGCTAAGTCCGATGCAGTTAAAGGCGGGAAGGTAAATGAGTTAGTGGCTGGATTTGGTTGAAATACTTTTTTAAGATGATCAGAGAAGACTCTTGCTCTGTCCGTGTCACTGCGAGACCAGATTTCGGTAGAGTTACGGAGAGGTACAACCGTTTCTGTTAGTGCCTGTAGGTTCCTGTGGTCTTTCCACAACGAGTTCTTTGTGCCTGTGAGCGTGAGATTCTCGATGTACCTTAGTTGTGCGTCCGCTTCTTCTTTCTTAAGCGCTTTAGTAAGTCTACTCTTTACGCCAAGTGATCTGTGCTCCTGCCACTCCCTTCGAAGTCGTCGTTATTCAAGCACAAGCAGTTCAGTATCTCTACTTGTCATCTTAAACTTTATACTGCATACATGGTTGTCTTGTGGAGTTGACGCTTTTGCTGCTGCAACAAGTATTGACTAAATATCACCAGCAATCTGATCAATGTCTTGCTCGGTTTCCAGGGGGCTAGAAAAGCCGGTATAGGAACAAACATATTTTTTGTACCTCGCCCAGTTGGTCCTATTGCTTGTAAGCCTATACGGTCGATCGATGTGTTGTAGCTGGTACAAAAGATGAAAGAGCAATCACCGGACAGTGATCAGATGAGAGTTCTGGTAGTGCCTCAGCTGTAATCATTGATTGGGATATCCTTTTTGTGATGGCAAAGTCAATCAAATCTGGAAGCTTCATGGGATCTGCTGGCCAGTATGTAGGCGCTCCCGGTTAAACATAGTTAAGTTTGCGTTGCGGTTTGATGATTGCGTTGTACAGCTGTTTTCCTTTAGGGATCCCCAGTATATGTGCTTGGCATTCCAATCGCCAGCTGCAACAAACCTTTCACTAAGCGAGTCAAAAAGTGTTGTAAATTTTTCCTCAGAGATAGTGAAGCGAGGTGGGCAATAGACAGCAGCCAGAGTGAGAGCACCGTTATGGCATTGGAGGTTTATGGAGGTACATTGTAAGCAGTCTTCTTGCCAATTATCAAGAAAGTGGTGCTTAATTCGCAATAGTATTAGTATGCCAATGCCTCCATGGGCCTTGCCATCCGGGTGATTCGTAAAGTAAAATTTATATCCAGGTATTTGGAAGTTGTACTTTTCGGTAAGGTGAGTTTCTGAGAGTAGCATAACGTCAATGTTTCTGTCGGCTAAGAACTGAGCAAGTTCTAGCTTGTGCCGCGAAACGCCATTAGCGTTCCAGGTAGCTATTATTAAGGGAGTCATTATCCTGTTTTAGAAGAAACGAGCATTTGAATAAGGATGTTTTGGTTCCTCATAAGCTCTTACATAGTTGCTTGCATGAAGGTCATGAAGTCTTTCATGCTTTGCTGCATCGAAAGCATAATAGCTTCAACGCCAATTGGCTGTGGTTGGATGTTCTGTGGAATTTGGCATTGTTCGGTGGCTGGCAGACGAAGGGATGTTAGTTGTAGTCGGTTCCATTACTTTGTGAATTGTTGGTGTGATACGATCTCGAGCTGAATCCACTCGTTTGTTTCGGCGACTCTTGAGTTCCTTGTAAACAATGCATCCTCGCCAGTTGGCTGTAGTTTGCTGTGTTATTGCCCCCACACTTACCGCACTTTTTCTCGCTGGCATTTTCTTTATTAGCTTGGCCGTGTGTGGAGTCGTGGAGATCTCCACATACTACGCACACAGTACGAAGTGTGCAATACGACCTCGAGTGGAAATAATCTTGGTAGTTCATACATTGTACACGAACGCTACGTTTATGCAGCTCTTCTACTGTAATCTTACGGTGCAGAAGAAGCTGGAATTTTTAAATTGGATAAACCTTGTTTTTATACCCTTGGACCATTGAAAATGGTCAAAAAAGGGTATACTAACTTTGTGCAAATGTATGTAACGGGCAGAAGGAGGCGTCGGAGACCCCATAAAGTATATATATTCTTGCTCACGATCACTAGCCGAGTCGATTGGGTCATGTCCGTCTGTCTGTCTGGGTGAACGCGCCGATCTCAGCTATTACAAAAGCTAGGGACACCAAATTTAGCATGAAGATTCCTGTATACCATACGCAGATCAAGTTTATTTTCAATTTGGAATAACACGCCTACCGCCCCCGCAAACCACAATTTTGATTGACATGGCGATTTACTAATTTCTTAACGTTTTGCTTTGGTATATATATAGATAAATACTATATGAACTAATCCTCCAAATTGCAATCCGATCGGACAATAAACACTGATGTAATTAGATAAACCAGCAAAGAAGTTGTCGATGACGTCAGAACTAAATTACTTTCGTAGGAAAGAAAAGGACAAACAATGCTAGCGCGAAGGGCGAGCTTTTTCTCGACTCTTCTTTTCCATGCTCATGTCAATTACCGAAAATACATGTGCATAAATATATACTAATACTTAACCAATAGGTGGCGTGGTAAATGAATATGAATATAAGCAACTATTTACATGCTTGTGTACATATTCATAATATGCTTACGTGCACATATGATTATTATTTAATAATTCATATTTTAGGGTCAATAAAAAATACAAAACTATAAAATGCAATTAAATAAATATTAATTTTGATTACTCGATATATTGCAAGTTATCGATATTGGCCAATTCAAAATTTAAAAAGAAATACCGATATATACTGCTCACACCGCTTTTGCAGTCATGCGATAGGAAAATTGCGGCGATAAATTATTGACAACGTATCAAAATTGATGCAAGGTGGCAGCGCACTGCAGTGTTATGATTAATTTGTAGCTTGCGATTAGTATTATACAATTAGATACTTTTTGTGGCAACATACGTCCAACGGTATCCCACTGTCGCGTGGCGCTCGACTGTTGCTCTCGTTTTAAATTCAAGTTGGAAATATGAAAAAGAATATAATAAAAGTTTCCGATTTAGATTTTAAGATTAAATTTTGCATTAAATAAAAAATTTAAAATTAGTTAAAAATATTAATTAAAAATATAACAAAACAAGAATTCCCCATCCAACATGTGCTGCAAAGGATTGGGGAAAACCCAGTAAATCCCAATCAGATCGGTAGGTTAATATTAGTTGTTAGTATGTAGAATTAATTGATTAAGGATAGACAGTTTAACAGAGTAAAGGGAGGACTCGGAGTTGAAAACTCTGGACAGTCTGTTGTAGTAAGCACAGAGAACTCGGAAAGGCTCATGCAAGCTGTAGTTATTATTACAAAATGCCAAGGATAGTGGCATAAAATTACGAGTAACTCTAGAGGGAATACAAAAATTAATTTGAGTAAGCAGAGTATGAGAATCTTTATTGTACTTTATTAGCTTTACAATAAACAAAACGCCTAACATAATACGACGGTTAGTTAAAGAAGGTAGGTTAATTAGAAGAAGTCTACTAGAGTATGGTGGTAAGTCTACACCCGGAACCCAATTAAAACTGCGCAAGGCAAAAAGTAGAAACTGCTTTTGAACAGACTCAATTCTATCTTGGTATGGTATTGCGGCGACCACACGTAAGACCCATATTCAAGAATTGGACGAACAAGAGAAGTATAAAGCAACGTTGTCGTATAAGGATCCTCGAATTCTTTGGCCTATCTTTTGATGAACCCGAGTAGTCGAAATGCCTTATTGACAATTTGTTTTATGTGACGATCAAATTTCAATTTATGATCAAAGAGGATACCTAAATCAGTTACTTCAGATATTCTTAAGAGTGGGGTTAAGTTAAGATTATAAATGATGACATGATAGTTACATCTGTAAAATGACATAACCTTGCACTTCAAACAATTAATATGCAGCAGATTATGGCTGCACCATTCAAAAAACAAAAGAACTGTTTGAAGAAGGTTATTTGCAGGATCGTTGTGCGTCAAACAGAGTTTCACATCATCAGCATACATAAGAAAGTTAATAAAAAGGTTAAATAGCAAAGGTCCAAGGCGGCTGCCCTAAGGAACACCAGAAGTAGCTATGATCGGCTTAGAAAGCCAGTCTTTAAAAAGAACTCGTTGAGACCTGTTAGTTCAATAAGCAGATATCCACAAAAGTAACTTTTTCAAATTTAACTTATGAATTAAGAGATTATGATTTACGGAGTCAAATACTTTACTGGAGGCAGTATAGACCACATCAGTTTGCAATTTATTCCGAAAGTTAACTGTTCCGTAAAATTTTTTTCAAAAATCTTAGAAATCGCGGACAATTTGGATATACATCTGTAGTTCTTCACAAATTGGTAGAACCACTTTTGTGAAAAGGAATGGAAAAAGAGTTTTTCCAAATAGGTGGAAAATAACTATTTGATAGTGACAAGTCAAGTAGCTTATAAATTAGCTTCAAAATTGAATCAGCACCAAATCTAAGTACGCATGCTGGAACTCCGTCAGGGCCAGGAGAGAAAACGGGTTCTATCGATTTAAGATCATTAAGTAAGGAGGTTTTGTCGATAGAAGGACAGAAGAGAGTATTAAAATTTAGTATACTATAGGATATGGATGTAGAGGGGAGCTATAAGGTTCAGTTGAATAAGTTGATTGAAAAAAATCTGCAAACAAATCGGCGGCTGCCTGATCATCAGTTGCTTCCTTATTTTCGTATGATAGAGAGGCAGGAAATCTACTTGATTTACGTTTTAAGTTGACAAAGTTATAAAACTGCATTGGGTTTTGAGCAAACTATAAACTGCAGTGACACAAATACTTTTTGTAACAATTTGCATTCACAGCAATAAAGTTTGCTCTTGCAGCAATATAATGCGTATAATCAGAAGGATTACAAGTTAATTTAAACTTTTTAAAATACCGCGATTTCAAATTTTTCATCCTTACTAACTCACGCGAAAACCAAGGAGGTCTATTGGACTTTACGGGAAAAGTAATAGGAACACATTGATCAAAAAATGAGTTCATAGAGGAATAAAATATTAAATGCATGTATTTAGATCAGAACATGAATAATGAAATGACCAATCATGTTACAAAATTAAATAATTCAATTTTTAAAAATCGGTTCTACGGAAACAACGTGATTTGACTTAAGAAGAAGCAATTGCAGATTGTGGCAGAGTTAGAACCAGGTCCAGTGTAGGATGATAGGGATCTTCGGGAAGAACTAAGGAATTGATTCTAGAGATAGTATTTAATAAAATGACGGAAGAGAATATTAAATCAAGCATTCTACCTACAATTAGGAACAGTGTTTATTTGATAAAGAGATAGCGCCGAAAGACCATTTAAAAAAGAGTTAAATACAGAGGGCACCAATATATCGGATTGCGATGACCAAGTAACTTCTGGTAAGTTGAAATCACCAAAAACTAGCAGATAATTTCTAGCGGATAGTTTGGAGGCAACAGATTGGATGGATGAAAAAAGGTCCAGGTAGACAGATATATCAGATGAGGGAGGAATATACGAACAGGTAATGTAAATTGAAATTTAATACATCGTCATTTTAACACACAAATTCTAAGGAAGAACCACGGTCTAATGGAACAAGTTCGGAAGGAAGATCTGATTTTACAGCTATAAGAAAACCACCTCCAATTCGTGATAAAGGATCACATCTGAAGGAGGTGTACTTATTAGGAAAAATTGAGCAGTTTTCTACATCAGGTTTTAACCAGATTTTGATAAATACTAATATTTGCTGATCAATTGATACACTATTCAAAAACAAATAACATAGCTTAGAGTTTAGGCCTCTAACGTTTTGATATGCAAAATAAAGATAGGATATTTCTACTGGTTTTTTGATGTCCCACTAGAAGAAGAGGCGCGAGAAGTTGTAGGAAGCGGTACCGCAGTTCGACCAGAAGGCCAGAAGGTTCCGCTGCACACAGATTGAAAATTGTCTGCAGGAATACTTATTTGAAAAGATGCAATATCTCGCGTGTAGTTAAACTTAAACTTTTCTACAACAATGTTCGGTACAGAGATTTTTGATTGAATAAATGGTTGCACATCTTCAATCGAAGTATCGGTTGCAAGGCGAGAAAGGAAAACCTGTTTCTTGGGCTTAACCGCGACAAGCGATTTAACGTTTGAAACAACATTATGAGTATGTTTTTATTTTTTTAAATTAAAATTGGAAATATGAAAAAGAATATAATAAAAGTTTCCGATTTAGATTTTAAAATGAAATTTTGCAATAAATCATAAATTTAAAATTAATTAAAAATATATATTTTTAAATTTAGTCTGGGGATAATAAAACAAGATTTCCCGATCCAACATTTGCTGCAAAGGATTGGGGAAAACCCAGTAAAACCCAATAGATTAATATTAGTTGTTAGGATGTAGAATTAATTGATTAAGGATAGACAGTTTAACAGAGTAAAGGGAGGACTCGGAGTTGAAAACTCTGGACAGTCTGTTGTAGTCAGCACAGAGAACTCGGAAAGGCTCATGCAAGCTGTAGTTATTATTACAAAATGCCAAGGATAGTGGCATAAAATTACGAGTAACTCTAGAGGGAATACAAAAATTAATTTCAGTAAGCAGAGTAGGGAAATCTATATTGTACTTTGTAAAGATGTTTTCTCGGGCTAGGGTATAACTCTCAGTCTAGCTAGGGTCTTTACAGCAAAATTTATAAATGACTAGGACTACCAAGACGTTTAGAAAGAGAGAGAAAGGGGTCACTGGCAGATCAGAAAAAGCTGAGACATGTCGGGCACAGCGAACACGCCCCTTTTCACGCGTACACGTGGCCCGTGTCTTCCACGTGTACTCGTGAACGACGCAGAAGGGTGTTTTCACCGTACCTGACACTTTTTGGCCGCGTTTTCGCTGCGCACCTGGTCGGCTGCAGGCCGTGGGGAACGCTCGTGACCGCAAATACCTTCACCTGTAGTCTCACAAGTCGCTTCGGTGGTGTATTGCACCACACCGCAACTCGTCTCTGGACACAAGTTTACGTATTCGCTTGTCAACTAGCGATCACTCACAGCACACAGACACAATCGGGCGCACACGCGAACTTTCCTGCAAACACGCCTACGAAGGGAAAGTGGCCGAAATATTCACCGCGAGTTTTCGTTTAAAAGTGCCTACGCATTGTTTATGGTTTATTTTTTTTTTATTCACAAGTTCCGTTTCCGTATTTTATTACAAAATATTCACTTAACTATCCCTGCCTCTCTGTGTCCCTACCTACTTCGCACCATACGTTGCTTCTTTTAACTTTGCTTCCTTCTGTTTCTTTGCACTTTTCTTCAACAGGGTCCTTGTCCATTGTCCTTTGTGTTGAGTCCTTGCTTCCTTGTTTTGCTTTTTTATTTCAGGTCCTTTCACTTTTTTTTCACTTTGGTCACTTTTTCTCTTCTTTTTTAAGAGTGGATCCGACTGGCCTCTTTCGCTTGCCTGACACTTCTGTGTCGTGGCCTAATTTTGCAGCCTTGATTTCGACGCTTTTCGTCCGCTGCTGCCCGCCGCTGTCCGCGGTCGCTGCCTGGGCGGCGCTGCCCGCGGTCGCTACCCGCGGTCGCTGCCTATGCTCGGCCGATCATGCTTCGGCTCGTGTCGCTTTGCTTGCGAACTGGCCGTTTGCCTAGCCTGGCGCCCTGCATGCCTAGATCGGCACGCGACTTGTCGCCTGCATCGATCCGTTCGTGTGTTTCTGCTGCGTCGGCTTCGTGCTGCCTGCATGCTTCTGCTCGCTTCGCTCTGCTCGCTTCGCTCTGCTCGCTTCGCTCTGCTCGCTTCGCTCTGCTCGCTTCGCTCTGCTCTTCTGCTTTTGCTCGCTTCGGTCTGCTTCTGGAATTTTCGGGCGCCGACACATATGCGTCGCGAAATTTGTCAAGACGCCGTTACCCAGGCGTCGCAAAATTTGTCAAGACGCCGTTACACAGGCGTCGCAAAATTTGTCGAACCGCCGTTGCTTGTGTGCATGGGCGCCGACCAACGGGCGTTTGCTTGTATTCTGCACCTCGCGGGGTTGCACTTGCCTATGCCCCTGCCTATGTCTCGCCTATGCTTTGTCTATGTCTTTGCCTATGCCTTGTCAATGTCTTTGCCTATGCCTTGTCTATGTCTTTGCCTTTTGCCTTTGCTTGCTACCCATTACATGCAAACCCATGGGGTATTATCAACTTAAAATATATTTTGTCCATTTAAACTTAAAACTAGATAAATCTTTGTGTCGCGTTTCATACGTCGTCACACCCCCCCCTTACTTAACCGGGGTTGAGGTAAATAAAAAAAAGGTAAAAAAAAACGAAAAGTACAGTTTTTTCTAATGCTACGCGGCTTCCGCCGTTCCGATCTATTGGCTCCGCTCGATGACGGTCACCGCTCCCCGACCGTTGATGCGCTCCGCTCCAGCTGCCGTTGCACTCGCTCTACCACCCGGCGAGGCAAACGCTGGTCGAAAGTGGGCACTCGCCATTCTCGCGGCGCGAGAACCCACTGCTCCGGGTGCTTCCGCCCGGTAATGGGCAGCCTCTCGGCCCGCAACATTGACAATAAGGCCTCTCCGACCTCCGCCCGGTGGTCAATAACGGTACGCGCGGGTGGCCACACTGAATCATCCTCCGACTCCTCCTCAGAGGATGATGGAAACGGTCCGGCCCGCACCTTCACGTAGACACTCTCCCCTTTGAGTATGCCCTTTAGGGGGGGCGGTGTGAGGATGCGCCAAATCTGTGCTGGGGGGAAGACCGGCCCGTCTCCCGTTGTACAAGCCCGGCTTGTAGAGGGTTCTTCTTCCTCGGGCGGCCCACCCGACTCTGTCTCGCGAACGGCCGGCGCAGGCGGTATGCCGAAGCTGCTCGCCTCGCTGATGGGGCTGTACCGGCCTAATTCTTCGGGGTAAGCCTCCACTTTTGGCGCTTCGGCGACCCCGACGAGGCAATGGCCCGCAAATCCTTGAGCTGCGAGCAGATCATTTATAAGCCACTCCTCCGTCTCCATGGCGTCGTTGGGGTCGTCGGCGGGTGGCTGCTCGGTGCTTGACGCTAGCCAGTCCGGGAACCACACCTCGGTTTCGGTGGAATCGGCGCTGGTGGTTTCAGGCTGCGGTACCAGTGGTGGCATGCCTTCCAGGTCCCATCCCTCGAACATTATGTCGAGGACCCCCTCATCCGCTGGCCGCTGCTCAGGTGGGGACCAGTCGCGGACCAGTTCGAGGCTATGAATTACAAAGGGTTATTTCAGGAGTGTTCACCTGATAGGTCATAGTGGGTGCAAAGTTGAGAGGTCCCTACCTAACATGGTGCGTCTAAGGCTTCCGTCTATGTCTTAATATCTAACCTGCCTATCCGCTTATTTAAATCTCCCCTTGCCCCCAGATACCTGGTGACCTTCGCTGGTGTGTTCTCCTTCGAAGTACGCCTTCAGGTCGTTCAATCCGGCGTTGCGTCGTTGTTTTGTCTTAACCTCCTGCAGCCGTAAGATTGTAGGCGAAGTATACATCAGTACTCTGTAAGGACCGTCATAGCGAGGTGCGAGTTTGGCGGCAAATCCGTCGACTGCTTTCGACAAGTGATGTTGTCGCAGCAGGACGAGATCGCCGATGGCTGGCTTCCATTCTCGGCGACGCAGGTTATAGTGCCGTCCTTGGATCACACTCGCTTGCTGCGCATTCTCGGCCGCGGTCCTGTGTACTTCCTGTAGGTGTCGTTCCTTGTCCTCCGGTGTTCTAGATTCCGTTCGGATGATTGGAGTCACTTCCTCGTAAAGTGCTCCAGGCAAACGAGGTTCGCGGCCCTGCACTAAATACGCCGGACTAAATCCAGTGGTGTCCGAAGCACTGGTATTTATCGCCAGGCTAATTTCGGGCAGGTGCTCGTCCCACGTCCTCTGTTCCTCGCCTAAATATTGCGCCACCATGGTTTTAATGATGCGGTTCGCCCTCTCGGTAGGATTTTGCTGTGGTGTGTACGGTGCGGTGTGTTGCAAGTCCATGCCCAGTTGTTTGCAGAAATTCACGAAGATCCGGCTCGTGAACTGTGTCCCATTGTCGCAGACGAAGGTTTGGGGCACGAACGAGCGCATCAGGTGAATCGCCGTTGCCTTCCGTAATGGAACCAGTTCCACCCACTTCGAGAATGCGTCGAAAAATACCAAGAGCATGGTATTCCCGTGGGTAGAGCGTAGGAGTGGTCCCACGAAATCCGCGCACAGAACGTCGAAAGGTGCCTGTACTTGCCGGGTGTGCATCCGCCCTGGAGGTTTCAGTTGGCTCACCTTGAATTTCTGGCAGGTCTCGCATTTCTGAACGTATCGGGCTACGTCTCGAAAGAGTCCTGGCCAGTAGTAACGTTGACGGACCCGGTTCAGGGTTTTCCGTACTCCCTGATGTCCGGCGGCGGGTTGGTCGTGACACTCGCTAAGCACTCGCTGGCGTAATGGTTTGGGTACGCAAAGTTTCCACGGCGTGTAGTCCTCCTCGTCTGTAAAGCTGGTCATGTTCCTTGATGAATTCCGGGTATTTCTCGGGCTCCTTCTCCAGAAGATCCAGCGTTCGGGTGATCCATGGACAAGGCAAGTTCTCCTGCGTGGCTTGCTGTAGCGTTTCTAATGGACGTCTGGACAACGCGTCCGCCACCACGTTCTGATCCCCCGACGGTAATGCACGTTAAAGCGGAACTGCTGAAGTTCTAACGCCCAGCGCGCAATCCTTCCGGTGGGATTCTCGATGCTGTTCGGCCACTTGAGTGCCAGGTGGTCCGTGATGACATCGAACTCATATCCCTCGAGGTAACACCGCAACTTCCGAATTGCCCACACGATAGCCAAGCACTCCTTCTCTGTGGTGGAGTAACGGCTCTCGGCTCCGGAGAGGCGTCGACTCGCGTAAGCAATGACTCGTTCGGTGCCTTGTATCTGTTGAGTTAGTACCGCGCCAAGTCCAACGTCGCTTGCGTCCGTTTGAAGCGTGAACCGCTCGCTGAAGTCCGGGCAGGCCAGTACCGGTGCTTCCGTGAGGCTCGTCTTCAACGCCTCGAATGCCCGCTGCTGATCCTCGCTCCACGTCCATCGGCGACCCTTTTTCAGCAGTGCTGACATGGGTTGCACCAAGGTGGCGAAATTTGGCACGAAGCGTCGGTACCAGGAGGCGATTCCCAGACATCTCCTCAGTTCCTTGACGGTCGTGGGCGGTTGCAGTTCTTTGATCGCGGCAATCTTGTTAGGATCCGTGTGAATCCCACCTTCGCTGACCTGGTGCCCCAAGTAAACGATGCTTTTCTGGAAGAAGCTGCACTTGGCCTTGTTCAGGCGCAAGTTCGCATTCCGCAGTCTCCGGAACACCTCTCGAAGGTTGTCCAAGTGTTCCTTAAACGATCGCCCTATGACGATGATATCGTCGAGGTATGCGAACGCATGTGGCTCCATGTCTGGTCCGATGACTCCGTCCAACGCGCGTTGAAATGTGGCCGGGGCTGAATGCAACCCAAAGGGCATCACCTTCCAGTGGAAGAGACCTCGGCCGGGTACCGTGAATGCGGTGTACTCTCGGCTGCTCCGTGCCATAGGTATCTGCCAATACCCACTCTTCAGATCCAATGTGGAAATGAACTTCGCATCCTTGAGCTTCTCCAAGATATGGTTGATCCGCGGCAGTGGGTATGCGTCCGGAATGGATTTCGCGTTGAGCTGGCGATAATCCACGCACATCCGCATCTCTCCAGTCTTCTTCCCGACGAGTACAATTGGTGCACTGTATGGGCTTCTGGACGGCTCAATCCTACCATCTCGCAGAAGCTCATCAACTTGCTCGTTGATGATCTTCTGGCCGGATTCTTCGGGTAGTACCTCTGCTTGATAGGGTACGCATCCCTCATGGTGATGGTGTGCTCCGCAATGTGCGACACCCCCATCAGCCCATCGAATTTGGCCAGTTCAGACTGTAGGAAGGCCTCCACCTGTTCCTCGTCTGACGCTGCGCCCGTTTCCTGCGTCGCGGCGCCTCGCAATGCAGCGTGGCCAGGCGTAGGCTGTCCCCTACGGCGCCTGCGCTTGCTCCGAGCTGCTAAGGTAACCTGGCTCGCGTCTTCACCTGGTTTCCTCGTGCCTTCCTCTGTTCCCGGGTTGTTCGCCACGTTTTGAACACCCGGCTGCTTCTCCACGCCCTGTTCGTCTCGTACTCTGCTTTGATTTCCTACACGTTGTTCCTGCGTCCGTTGTCGTTCCCTTCGTTGGTGATCTCTGCCATGTTCGCTGCTCTGTCCATCTGTATTCCTGGGTCGTCGGAACGGATTCAGTCGCCGCGCGGTTGGACAAACCGGTGGTAAGACCGCGGCCTTACTATTTGCCTGCGCTACTGCTTCCTCCGTTGCCCGGCGAGTTGTTCCGGCATCGGTATGATCGTCTCCTTCTGTCCGAGCTGGACACGCACTCGTAGCGCTCGTGTTACTTCCCTCGACGATCCGTCAGCCAACTTGATACGGACCAGCGCCGCCCGCTCGTTATCGGGCGTACTCAGCCGGGTGGCCATACGCTCACTTATGAAGCTGCGTGTAGCTCCGGTGTCGATCGTGGCATCCGTCGTCAAATTCTCAATATTGACAAATGCGATGACACGACCACTGCCGCACCGCATCGGTACTATTTCTGGGGACCCTGAGGCTGCGTCTCCGACTGGTTCCCCATCGGTTGAAGACACGAAGCATTTCCCGCCTGGTCCCGCCGGCAGCAGTCCATAGTGTGCACGTGACGCCGTCCACAGTCCCAGCAGAAAAGGACCCTGTCGTTGCGGCAGTTTGTCTGCACGTGTCCCGGCTGCGCGCAGTTGTAGCACAGGCGCTACGTGTTGCTCCTTGTGGGTTCCGGCGCCGCCGCGGCTCCGTTCGCCAAGGGAGTGGTTCCGCCCTCGCTCGTGGCCGGAATTGGCGCCGATCTTGGTTGTTGGTCGCTCCTTCGTTGCTCTGGATATCTGGGTCCTCGCTGCCGTTGTAATCCCTTGGTGGTCTCGTAGGTCGTAATCAACTGGCTCAGCTGGGCCAGAGTCTCGAACTCATGGCGCCGTGTGAACAGCTGGTATTCGGGCAACAAGTTGCCGTAGATCCTCTCTAGCTCCTGCTCCCGAGTGTATCTGGCGCGTTGCATCATGGTTCGTAACTCCAGGGTGTAATCGCGGAACGGCTCGCCTTGTCGTTGTACGCGACTACGTATCGCGTCCTCCAGTCGTTGGAAATAACGCGGGGGTAAGAAGAAGTCCGTGAATTCTTGCTTAAATTCCTCCCACGTGGCTCGGTAAAGGCGGTTCACCCGGAACCAGTCCTCGGCCTGTCCCGACAGCGTGTTCGCGATCGCCTGTGGCAGCTGTTGTACGTTGATTTGGTACATTTCAGCCTTCTCCTCCAGATGCTCAATGAAGCGCCACGGATCCGCCGCCGCCCCACTAAACGACACGCCCCAGCGGTGCACACGGTCTGCCAGTTCGTATGGCTTCGGGGCTCTTGCCGCGAAGTTGGGAACGGGCAACGTGGTTACGGCCGCTGTGTTTGCAGCGCGGCGCGTATCCGCTCCGGGCATCGGGGACACGTCCTCTGTGTTCGGGTCCTTGGGCACTGGTGACGGGCCACGGGATCGAACCTCCTTGACATCAGGGGTGGGCGCGGTGCCTAGGCTAGCTTCTAGCTCTAGCATACGCTGCAGCTGCTCCTTCGACAAGTCGCCCTGGTTTACGACTGCCACCAGGCGACTGCGCATCTCCTCCACTGTACCGCTGGTGTCCAATCCTAGTTCCTTTAGGATTGCCTGGAGCTCATTCTTGCGACGAAAGGCGATCCACTGTGTTCCCATTTTATTTATTTTTTTTTTTTTTTAAATATTTATGTTGCACTAGCGCGTTGCTTGAGACGTTTTTTTATTTAAAATTTTATTTAAAAAAAAAATGAAGGAATCCTTTTAATTTTCTTTTAAGGATTCTTCCTTTGCTTTACTTTAGTTCGCGATCGATGTTACCCGTTTGAGTGTCCGCACTCAACTGACTGCCTCGGTATTCGGCACCGAGTCTTATAGTACCTGGTCTCGGTAGTGCCACCAGTCAGGTTACGCCGGCGCAAGGGGAAAAGGGTCAAGCAGTGAGAAAAAAAAATACAGCTAAAGTTGGCGCAAACGCCCGCGTGCGCAGTAGTTAAAACCGTGTACCGTCTGTACCCTAGATTTTTAGAAATTACCTACGTTCCCTATGTTCGCTTCGTTGTACTGGTTTTCCAGAAAAACACGTGTACAGCCTGCCCTACAAACTATTTTTTTTTTTAGAAAAAATCAATGTTCCCTATGCTTGCCATGATACCCTATTTAAAACATGCTCTACCCCTTGTCTAGTTCTGCGGTTCTCTGCGCTTGTCTAACATAGCCTGCCAATTTACCTCTGTGGGTCTTTAATCCACTAAAAGATGTTAAAATTTCTCTTCTCCGCGTTTTCGCTGCGCACCTGGTCGGCTGCAGGCCGTGGGGAACGCTCGTGACCGCAAATACCTTCACCTGTAGTCTCACAAGTCGCTTCGGTGGTGTATTGCACCACACCGCAACTCGTCTCTGGACACAAGTTTACGTATTCGCTTGTCAACTAGCGATCACTCACAGCACACAGACACAATCGGGCGCACACGCGAACTTTCCTGCAAACACGCCTACGAAGGGAAAGTGGCCGAAATATTCACCGCGAGTTTTCGTTTAAAAGTGCCTACGCATTGTTTATGGTTTATTTTTTTTTTATTCACAAGTTCCGTTTCCGTATTTTATTACAAAATATTCACTTAACTATCCCTGCCTCTCTGTGTCCCTACCTACTTCGCACCATACGTTGCTTCTTTTAACTTTGCTTCCTTCTGTTTCTTTGCACTGCTTACCTCGTTTCTTCTTCAACAGGGTCCTTGTCCATTGTCCTTTGTGTTGAGTCCTTGCTTCCTTGTTTTGCTTTTTTATTTCAGGTCCTTTCACTTTTTTTTCACTTTGGTCACTTTTGCTCTTCTTTTTTTAAGAGTGGATCCGACTGGCCTCTTTCGCTTGCCTGGCACTTCTGTGTCGTGGCCTAATTTTGCAGCCTTGATTTCGACGCTTTTCGTCCGCTGCTGCCCGCCGCTGTCCGCGGTCGCTGCCTGGGCGGCGCTGCCCGCGGTCGCTACCCGCGGTCGCTGCCTATGCTTAGGCTAGTGTCGCTTTGCTTGCGAACTTGCCGTTTGCCTAGCCTGGCGCCCTGCATGCCTAGATCGGCACGCGACTTGTCGCCTGCATCGATCCGTTCGTGTGTTTCTGCTGCGTCGGCTTCGTGCTGCCTGCATGCTTCTGCTCGCTTCGCTCTGCTCGCTTCGCTCTGCTCGCTTTGCTCTGCTCGCTTCGCTCTGCTTCTGGAATTTTCGGGCGCCGACACATATGCGTCGCGAAATTTGTCAAGACGCCGTTACCCAGGCGTCGCAAAATTTGTCAAGACGCCGTTACACAGGCGTCGCAAAATTTGTCGAACCGCCGTTGCTTGTGTGCATGGGCGCCGACCAACGGGCGTTTGCTTGTATTCTGCACCTCGCGGGCTTGCACTTGCCTATGCCCCTGCCTATGTCTCGCCTATGCTTTGTCTATGTCTTTGCCTATGCCTTGTCAATGTCTTTGCCTATGCCTTGTCTATGTCTTTGCCTTTTGCCTTTGCTTGCTACCCATTACATGCAAACCCATGGGGTATTATCAACTTAAAATATATTTTGTCCATTTAAACTTAAAACTAGATAAATCTTTGTGACGCGTTTCATACGTCGTCACAACTTTATTAGCTTTACAATAAACAAAACGTTTAACATAATACGACGGTTAGTTATAGAAGGTAGGTTAATTAGAAGAAGTCTACTAGAGTATGGTGGTAAGTCTACACCCGGAACCCAATTAAAACTGCGCAAGGCAAAAAGTAGAAACTGCTTTTGAACAGACTTAATTCTATCTTGGTGAATATGGTATTGCGGCGACCACACGCAAGACCCATATTCAAGAATTGGACGAACAAGAGAAGTATAAAGCAACGTTGTCGTATAAGGATCCTCGAATTCTTTGGCCTATCTTTTGATGAACCCGAGTAGTCGAAATGCCTTATTGACAATTTGTTTTATGTGACGATCAAATTTCAATTTATGATCAAAGAGGATACCTAAATCAGTTACTTCAGATATTCTTAAGAGTGGGGTTAAGTTAAGATTATAAATGATGACATGATAGTTACATCTGTAAAATGACATAACCTTGCACTTCAAACAATTAATATGCAGCAGATTATGGCTGCACCATTCAAAAAACAAAAGAACTGTTTGAAGAAGGTTATTTGCAGGATCGTTGTGCGTCAAACAGAGTTTCACATAATCAGCATACAAATTAACTTTTGAGTTGATTAGGAGTTAAAAAAATAATGTATCTTTATTGATCGGGTATTTAATTAGAACTAACTTAACACAAAAAGAGTTTATCATAGGAAGGCTGCTGCTGTAGGGAGTCGCCGCCGTCGCTGCCGCTGTTGTCGCTGGTGCCGTTGCTGCCGCCGCTAACGCTGGTGGAGTCGCTGCCGCCGCTGCCGCTGCTGTCGCTGGTGCAGTCGCTGATGGTGTCGGGTTCCTGCAGTTGGTCGCGGCTCGGAATTTGCTGACCAAGCGCACGTGGCGGATGTTTAGGCTACGTTGGTCAGCAGTCCCGGTTTTGGGAATGCTGCACGTTTCTTATGCAACTTTGTCTCGTGAGCAGTTGCGCTTCTTGTTGTTGTGCAGCAGGAGTGTTGTTAACTCCTCCCCTTTTAAACGCGGACGTCCTCGGTCGCGATGTACAGCCTCTTTTGTCTTGTGGATGGCCTAGGGTTTTCTTTAGGGGCTGCTGGTTCTTCGCTGGTCACCTTGAGGGTTTGGCGACTTTTCCTTCCGATTATGAATCCTGCTAGCAGTACGATTAGCAGAACTATGGGTGTTGCTGACATTGTGAGGTTTGCTGTTATGCTGATGTTGTGACTGCCGTTCAACCGCTCCAGCTCTTTTGTATTGTTTATGTTGACTTCCTTTAACATTTGTAGGGATAATACTTCGTCTACTTTTCTTTTTTCTGCCATTAGTTGCAACAGAGGTGGTGTCGCTTCAATGGGAGTCATGGTCTTTGAGATATAGATGTCATCTCCAACTCTTATAGTTGCGTTTTCAAACTGTACGAGGAACGTCCCCTTCAGGTCCATCTTTTCCATGTCTATTTCGATTGTTCCCACGAAGTCGTTTAACAGGAGCGTGCCGGTGAACAGCTCTTCATGGTTGGGTACGTGTTGGCTATTTATTATTTTACATTGTGCTATTTGGTTTCTTAATAGGTGCGTGGTACATTGGTCATCGCTTAAATCTACTAGGTTATTTCTATTACAAATTATCTTGTCATTATGGGTTTCGCATGGTTCTTTCATTCCTAAAATTTGCTGATTGCATCTTACAATATTGTCGAATTTTATATCGTTTATTATGTCTCCTAAGTTTACGGGTTTTAATAACATTGGGGCGTATAATTTATTGGAAATGAATGGAATATTGATCATGTACAGGATATTTTTATTGTTGGTCGCTATTTTTATTTGAGAGAATTCTAATAATTCTTCTGGGTTTATGAATAGTATATCTTCCGTTTCTAGAATATTGGTAATTTTTCTTATTTCTACTTCTGACAGGATTAATGAGTTTATTGTGTTAGTTTTCGCCCAGTATATTCCGTAAATTAGGTTATTTAGTTCTTCTTTAAAGGCGTGGATCTTATATTTTAGTGTGGTGGTTTTTTGGCTTTTGACTTCTAGATTATCTTTTTCTGTTTTTATGATTGTGTTTGTTATTTGAGTGATTTGGTTTAGTCTATCGTTTAATACCCTGTTTATTACCATTTGTTTGTTATTATTTTCTAATTGTTCGTGCGTGCCGGCCAACCATTTCCAAGCTGTACCCAATATTTCTATTGACCTTGTCTTCTTTTGGAATGGCCTGAGCCTTCTGAGGTTTGCCTCTGCTTTCGAAAGTTAATGGGTATCAGCTGTGAGTGTGAATAGTCTAGTATGGTCGTGATGCCAAAACATGTTGGCAAGAAAAGTAACCTGGAAGAATATCATGTTTTTATATTATTTTTATGAACCACTTTTCCTGAACGAGTTTTAATGGTTGTGTTTCTGTTTTCTGCAACTATTTTTTTTTGTATTTTGGCGACAATTTGGAACCTAACCTTTTATCGATCCTAACATAGACTACGTCACCTTCGTTGTATGGTTTTATGGGAGATTTCTTTTGATTGTGGTATAGGATAGTTTCTTCTTGTTTATTTTACAGATTTTGGATGACCTCTTTGCGTGCCGAATCTAGTGTTTGGGGGTCTGTGATTTGTCGGTGGCCGACAGCATCTCATGATCTCTGTTAGAGTTGAGTGGAATCTCTCGACTTGGCCGTTACTGGTGGATGAATAAGGTGGTGGCATACCAAAGGCTATCATGATTTCCCTTAGCGGGTGTTTCAAGTCTTCTGAAGCTTTTGATTTTAGCAATTTGATTTGGGCGTATTTAGAAAATTTGTCTATGGCTGTGAGTACCAATTGTTTCTGTGTGGTGTAGATGTCTATATGGACGACCTGGCCGGGATAAGTGGGTATCGGAGTTGGTTGGATTTCTCCATTGTTAGGGTGTCTGTCATACTTGGACAATTTGCAAGTTTCGCATGCCTTCGCCGGTTTTTGGGTTGCTAGCCTAATTATTTGTCTTGGCGGTAAAGGTGGGGGCTGTTGTCTAATCTTTGGCGCAAATGAATTTCTTTGCTCCTGGTTTTCTACTAGACCACAGAAATGCAATACATGGCTCAGATCTCTCGGTTCCTTTATGGCTAACCATTAAGGCCTCTCAGAAATTAAGGCCTCTCACAAATGTGTCGAGTGTCTTGCCTCGGTAGTTATTGGTTAAAGCTCTAATGACCTCTGGTGACTCCTCATAGGCTCCGATTTGATTAAAAATGAATGAGAGCTGATGGTAGACTGCCTGACAAAATTCTGAAATGGTTATGCGACCTTGGCTTAGCGAGAACATCTGATACTCGAGAGTTTTAAGATCTCGTTTATCAGCATAGTGTGCCGTAAGACACTTTGAATTGGCATTCCAATTCATTGGCGTACTGTAGGATTCTAGAAACGCGTCTGCCTCACCAACAGCTAAAGTCATCAAATAGAATTTGTAGGATTCTTCTTGTCCTTCATAGATAGCCATTATGCGGTTGACGTTTTTTTTCCACGAATTAAAGGTGGCTCTGTCTTCCGAGAACTCCTTAATGAGTTTTGTTAATTCTGGTACCCCCCGCGTTCTTCGCCTGTCCTGGGTTCTACTAGCGGAATGTCGCTAAGACTTTCGTGTCCAAAATTCGGGTTGAACATCTTTTCGCTCTCTAGCGTCTCTCTAATTAGATCCATAATCACACTTTTTAATTCGGGGGTAGTCTCGTAGGGGTGCTGGCTATACCTAGCCCTGCCATAGCATCGGTTAACCCGCTTGGTATTCTCGAACAAAATTGGAAGTACGAAGAAATATTCGTTTTGGAATCGGACAACTACTCTATTCTATTTGAGCTTGGGATGCACGAAAAATTATTATTTATTTATATATGTTTTTGTTTATTTATGAGTTTATTGGTTGAATACCAGTGGATGGTCTCTTCCTTCTATCCTGAAGGGTCCCTTAGGATTCGCAGGATTGGAATGTATTATACTGCGATTGCAGTTTCTTTTAGTCGGTATTCTTAACTTCTATTCCTTAATGTCTATTCTTGATTAAGTTTCTTTTCTTGGGGTTTATTTTTCGGTATTACTTAATCACTATGCTTACAAGTATATCATAGTCCGGCGAATCTGCTACTACTGGCTCTGTAGATTTGTTCCTTTTTGTCCTGCGGCGATGCGGCGAAGCGACGGTGCGGCAGGTGACTGGGGATCCTTGGTAGCACTACTGTAGTTGCCGTTTGCGAACTGGTACAACAGACGGAGTCGGCGGTAAAAAACGAGACTCGTGAGTTCTGCTTATAAAGTCAATCGCGCTTGCGGTGCTCGGCTCTTATGAGTTATTGTGTTCTCGGTACACTGTGTGGCGTTTTGGGGCACTGGTACTTAGACGCGATGTCCTTTTTCTTGGTCGGTCCCTGCTCGGGCGCCAATAAACTTTTCAGTTGATTAGGTGTTAAAAAATAATGTGTCTTTATTGATCGGGTATTTAATTAGAACTAACTTAACACAAATAGAGTATATCATAGGAAGGCTGCTGCTGTAGGGAGTCGCCGCCGTCGCTGCCACTGCTGTCGCTGGTGCAGTCGCTGCCGCTGCTGTCTCTGGTGCAGTCGCTGATGGTGTCGGGTTCCTGCAGTTGGTCGCGGCTCGGAATTTGCTGACCAAGCGCACGTTGCCTATGCAACTTTCCCTCGTGAGCGGTTGTGCTTCTCGTTGTTGTGCAGCAGAAGTGTTGTTAACTTACATAAGAAAGTTAGAGTGAAGGAGTATTAAAGGAAGATCGATAATAAAATGGTTAAATAGCAAAGGTCCAAGGTGGCTGCCCTGAGGAACACCAGTACTAACTAAGATCGGCTTAGAAAGCCAGTCTTTAAAAAGAATTCGTTGAGACGTGTTAGTTAAATAAGCATATATCCACAAAAGTAACCACTTTTGTGAAGAGGAATGGAAAAGAGTTTTTCCAAATAGGTGGAAAATAACTATTTGATAGTGACAAGTCAAGTAGCTTATAAATTTGCTTCAAAATTGAATCAGCACCAAATCTAAGTACGCATGCTGGAACTCCGTCAGGGCCAGGAGAGAAAACGGGTTCTATCGATTTAAGATCATTAAGTAAGGAGGTTTTGTCGATAGAAGGACAGAAGAGAGTATTAAAATTTAGTATACTATAGGATATGGATGTAGAGGGGAGCTATAAGGTTCAGTTGAATAAGTTGATTGAAAAAAATATGCAAACAAGTCGGCGGCTGCCTGATCATCAGTTGCTTCCTTATTTTCGTATGATAGAGAGGCAGGAAATCTACTTGATTTACGTTTTAAGTTGACAAAGTTATAAAACTGCTTTGGGTCCTGAGCAGTGGGTGCAGTGACACAAATACTTTTTGTAACAGTTTGCATTCAGAGCAATAAAGTTTGCTTTTGCAGCAATATAGCGCGTATAATCAAAAGGATTACGAGTTAATTTAAACTTTTTAAAATACCGCGATTTCAAATTTTTCAGCCTTACTAACTCACGCGACAACCAAGGAGGTCTATTGGACTTGGACTGGACTTGGACAAAAAATTAGTTCATAGAGGAATAAAAAATTAAATGCATGTATTTAGATCAGAACATGAATAATGAAATGACCAATCATGTTCCAAAATTAAAAATTTCAATTTTTAAAAATCGGTTCTACGGAAACAACGTGATTTGACTTTAGGGGAAGCAATTGCAGATTGTGGCAGAGTTAGAACCAGGTCCAATGTAGGATGATAAGGATCTTCGGGAAGAACTAAGGGATTGATTCTAGAGTATTTAATAAAATCAAGCATTCTACCACTACAATTAGGAATAGTGTTTATTTGAGAAAGAGAAGTTGTAGGAAGCGGTACCGCAGGCCGACTTTTTTGTTTTAGAGAATACTCTTTTACAGAAGGCCAGAAGGTTCCGTTGCAAACAGATTGAAAATTGTCTGCAGAAATACTTATTTTAAAGGATGAGATATCTCGCGTGTAGTTAAATTTAAACTTTTCTACAACAATGTTCGGTACAGAGATTTTTGATTAAATAAATGATTGTACATCTTCAATCGAAGTATCGGGTGCAAAGCGTGAAACGGAAACCTGTTTCTTGGGCTTAACTGCAACAAGCGATTTAACGTTTGAAACAACAGTTTGAGTATTGACGGCAGTGGTATTATCGAAAGAATTTTTAAGATTCTTTTTACGAACAAGTAATAGAGGAGACCAAAAAGCCTCGCAAAAGCCAGGAGTTTTTGGGGTGGCCCGCTGCTTCTTCCAAAGACGCAAGCAGGGGGCTTCCAAGGCACTTCGCTCTCGAGGTCATGAGAGCGGGGCAGTCGCAGATGAGGTGCTCCAGAGTTTCTTTTACTTCTGGTACCCTGCATTTCCTGCATTTTCGGTAATGCCAAAATTCTTAGCGTGCGTTGCGGTCAGGCAGTGACCCGTGAGTATACCATCATTTTCCAATAATTTATCGCCGCAATTTCCTAAAGCGGTATGAGCAGTATATATCGGTAATTCTTTATAAATTTTAAATTGGCCAATATCGATAACAGGGTCCAAGGGTATAAAAATAAGAAAAATAATAATAATTATCAAACCAATTTTCCATTTAATGGTTATACTTAACTATTAGATAATAAAAATATTATTAAAATATGCCTACATACATATTTACATATATCCTGTCATTTAGATTTCTTAATTTCTAACCTATTCCAAACATTACAAACTCGTGCTATCCTGAATACTAACAGATATCCCATTGTGATGGCTATGCAAAACCTATAATAATATATATAATATTTTCATTAACTAATATATTTGAAAACGCCCAATCATTATTTGTATCCATATTGATAGTGGACGTTTTCAAATCTAACAAACTCCTAAATCCTTTGCTAATCAAAGAATTATAAATACTCCTACACCTGTTAAAGGTTTTGAGGCACAAATTAAAGTCTCGTAAAACTAGCGAGCTATCCCCTACAGTACTCTGTAAGGACCGTCATAGCGAGGTGCGAGTTTGGCGGCAAATCCGTCGACTGCTTTCGACAAGTGATGTTGTCGCAGCAGGACGAGATCGCCGATGGCTGGCTTCCATTCTCGGCGACGCAGGTTATAGTGCCGTCCTTGGATCACACTCGCTTGCTGCGCATTCTCGGCCGCGGTCCTGTGTACTTCCTGTAGGTGTCGTTCCTTGTCCTCCGGTGTTCTAGATTCCGTTCGGATGATTGGAGTCACTTCCTCGTAAAGTGCTCCAGGCAAACGAGGTTCGCGGCCCTGCACTAAATACGCCGGACTAAATCCAGTGGTGTCCGAGGCACTGGTATTTATCGCCAGGCTAATTTCGGGCAGGGGCTCGTCCCACGTCCTCTGTTCCTCGCCTAAATATTGCGCCACCATGGTTTTAATGGTGCGGTTCGCCCTCTCGGTAGGATTTTGCTGTGGTGTGTACGGTGCGGTGTGTTGCAAGTCCATGCCCAGTTGTTTGCAGAAATTCACGAAGATCCGGCTCGTGAACTGTGTCCCATTGTCGCAGACGAAGGTTTGGGGCACGCCGTAATGGAACCAGTTCCACCCACTTCGAGAATGCGTCGAAAAATACCAAGAGCATGGTATTCCCGTGGGTAGAGCGTGGGAGTGGTCCCACGAAATCCGCGCACAGAACGTCGAAAGGTGCCTGTACTTGCCGGGTGTGCATCCGCCCTGGAGGTTTCAGTTAGCTCACCTTGAATTTCTGGCAGGTCTCGCATTTCTGAACGTATCGGGCTACGTCTCGAAAGAGTCCTGGCCAGTAGTAACGTTGACGGACCCGGTTCAGGGTTTTCCGTACTCCCTGATGTCCGGCGGCGGGTTGGTCGTGACACTCGCTAAGCACTCGCTGGCGTAATGGTTTGGGTACGCAAAGTTTCCACGGCGTGTAGTCCTCCTCGTCTGTAAAGCTGGTCATGTTCCTTGATGAATTCCGGGTATTTTTCGGGCTCCTTCTCCAGAAGATCCAGCGTTCGGGTGATCCATGGACAAGGCAAGTTCTCCTGCGTGGCTTGCTGTAGCGTTTCTAATGGACGTCTGGACAACGCGTCCGCCACCACGTTCTGATCCCCCCGACGGTAATGCACGTTAAAGCGGAACTGCTGAAGTTCTAACGCCCAGCGCGCAATCCTTCCGGTGGGATTCTCGATGCTGTTCGGCCACTTGAGTGCCAGGTGGTCCGTGATGACATCGAACTCATATCCCTCGAGGTAACACCGCAACTTCCGAATTGCCCACACGATAGCCAAGCACTCCTTCTCTGTGGTGGAGTAACGGCTCTCGGCTCCGGAGAGGCGTCGACTCGCGTAAGCAATGACTCGTTCGGTGCCTTGTATCTGTTGAGTTAGTACCGCGCCAAGTCCAACGTCGCTTGCGTCCGTTTGAAGCGTGAACCGCTCGCTGAAGTCCGGGCAGGCCAGTACCGGTGCTTCCGTGAGGCTCGTCTTCAACGCCTCGAATGCCCGCTGCTGATCCTCGCTCCACGTCCATCGGCGACCCTTTTTCAGCAGTGCTGACATGGGTTGCACCAAGGTGGCGAAATTTGGCACGAAGCGTCGGTACCAGGAGGCGATTCCCAGACATCTCCTCAGTTCCTTGACGGTCGTGGGCGGTTGCAGTTCTTTGATCGCGGCAATCTTGTTAGGATCCGTGTGAATCCCACCTTCGCTGACCTGGTGCCCCAAGTAAACGATGCTTTTCTGGAAGAAGCTGCACTTGGCCTTGTTCAGGCGCAAGTTCGCATTCCGCAGTCTCCGGAACACCTCTCGAAGGTTGTCCAAGTGTTCGTCGAGGTATGCGAACGCATGTGGCTCCATGTCTGGTCCGATGACTCCGTCCAACGCGCGTTGAAATGTGGCCGGGGCTGAATGCAACCCAAAGGGCATCACCTTCCAGTGGAAGAGACCTCGGCCGGGTACCGTGAATGCGGTGTACTCTCGGCTGCTCCGTGACATAGGTATCTGCCAATACCCACTCTTCAGATCCAATGTGGAAATGAACTTCGCATCCTTGAGCTTCTCCAAGATATGGTTGATCCGCGGCAGTGGGTATGCGTCCGGAATGGATTTCGCGTTGAGCTGGCGATAATCCACGCACATCCGCATCTCTCCAGTCTTCTTCCCGACGAGTACAATTGGTGCACTGTATGGGCTTCTGGACGGCTCAATCCTACCATCTCGCAGAAGCTCATCAACTTGCTCGTTGATGATCTTCTGGCCGGATTCTTCGGGTAGTACCTCTGCTTGATAGGGTACGCATCCCTCATGGTGATGGTGTGCTCCGCAATGTGCGACACCCCCATCAGCCCATCGAATTTGGCCAGTTCTGACTGTAGGAAGGCCTCCACCTGTTCCTCGTCTGACGCTGCGCCCGTTTCCTGCGTCGCGGCGCCTCGCAATGCAGCGTGGCCTGGCGTAGGCTGTCCCCTACGGCGCCTGCGCTTGCTTCGAGCTGCTAAGGTAACCTGGCTCGCGTCTTCGCCTGGTTTCCTCGTGCCTTCCTCTGTTCCCGGGTTGTTCGCCACGTTTTGAACACCCGGCTGCTTCTCCACGCCCTGTTCGTCTCGTACTCTGCTTTGATTTCCTACACGTTGTTCCTGCGTCCGTTGTCGTTCCCTTCGTTGGTGATCTCTGCCATGTTCGCTGCTCTGTCCATCTGTATTCCTGGGTCGTCGGAACGGATTCAGTCGCCGCGCGGTGGGACAAACCGGTGGTAAGACCGCGGCCTTACTATTTGCCTGCGCTACTGCTTCCTCCGTTGCCCGGCGAGTTGTTCCGGCCGTCGGGGTTGTCTCCTCCGGTGTACTTTGGAGGCGCAACCGTGCTTGCCCGCACTCGAGGGTTGCCTCGATGCCGCACAGGAAGTCCATGCCGAGGATTTCATCATCCAAGATGACCTGTAGAACCAGCATCGGTATGATCGTCTCCTTCTGTCCGAGCTGGACACGCACTCGTAGCGCTCGTGTTACTTCCCTCGACGATCCGTCAGCCAACTTGATACGGACCAGCGCCGCCCGCTCGTTATCGGGCGTACTCAGCCGGGTGGCCATACGCTCACTTATGAAGCTGCGTGTAGCTCCGGTGTCGATCGTGGCATCCGTCGTCAAATTCTCAATATTGACAAATGCGATGACACGACCACTGCCGCACCGCATCGGTACTATTTCTGGGGACCCTGAGGCTGCGTCTCCGACTGGTTCCCCATCGGTTGAAGACGCGAAGCATTTCCCGCCTGGTCCCGCCGGCAGCAGTCCATAGTGTGCACGTGACGCCGTCCACAGTCCCAGCAGAAAAGGACCCTGTCGTTGCGGCAGTTTGTCTGCACGTGTCCCGGCTGCGCGCAGTTGTAGCACAGGCGCTGCGTGTTGCTCCTTGTGGGTTCCGGCGCCGCCGCCGGTCAAGCAGTGAGAAAAAAAAATACAGCTAAAGTTGGCGCAAACGCCCGCGTGCGCAGTAGTTAAAACCGTGTACCGTCTGTACCCTAGATTTTTAGAAATTACCTACGTTCCCTATGTTTGCTTCGTTGTACTGGTTTTCCAGAAAAACACGTGTACAGCCTGCCCTACAAACTATTTTTTTTTTTAGAAAAAATCAATGTTCCCTATGCTTGCCATGATACTCTATTTAAAACATGCTCTACCCCTTGTCTAGTTCTGCGGTTCTCTGCGCTTGTCTAACATAGCCTGCCAATTTACCTCTGTGGGTCTTTAATCCACTAAAAGATGTTAAAATTTCTCTTCTCCGCGTTTTCGCTGCGCACCTGGTCGGCTGCAGGCCGTGGGGAACGCTCGTGACCGCAAATACCTTCACCTGTACTCTCACAAGTCGCTTCGGTGGTGTATTGCACCACACCGCAACTCGTCTCTGGACACAAGTTTACGTATTCGCTTGTCAACTAGCGATCACTCACAGCACACAGACACAATCGGGCGCACACCCGAACTTTCCTGCAAACACGCCTACGAAGGGAAAGTGGCCGAAATATTCACCGCGAGTTTTCGTTTAAAAGTGCCTACGCATTGTTTATGGTTTATTTTTTTTTTATTCACAAGTTCCGTTTCCGTATTTTATTACAAAATATTCACTTAACTATCCCTGCCTCTCTGTGTCCCTACCTACTTCGCACCATACGTTGCTTCTTTTAACTTTGCTTCCTTCTGTTTCTTTGCACTGCTTACCTCGTTTCTTCTTCAACAGGGTCCTTGTCCATTGTCCTTTGTGTTGAGTCCTTGCTTCCTTGTTTTGCTTTTTTATTTCAGGTCCTTTCACTTTTTTTTCACTTTGGTCACTTTTGCTCTTCTTTTTTTAGAGTGGATCCGACTGGCCTCTTTCGCTTGCCTGGCACTTCTGTGTCGTGGCCTAATTTTGCAGCCTTGATTTGGACGCTTTTCGTCCGCTGCTGCCCGCCGCTGTCCGCGGTCGCTGCCTGGGCGGCGCTGCCCGCGGTCGCTACCCGCGGTCGCTGCCTATGCTCGGCCGATCATGCTTCGGCTCGTGTCGCTTTGCTTGCGAACTTGCCGTTTGCCTAGCCTGGCGCCCTGCATGCCTAGATCGGCACGCGACTTGTCGCCTGCATCGATCCGTTCGTGTGTTTCTGCTGCGTCGGCTTCGTGCTGCCTGCATGCTTCTGCTCGCTTCGCTCTGCTCGCTTCGCTCTGCTCGCTTTGCTCTGCTCGCTTCGCTCTGCTCGTCTGCTTTTGCTCGCTTCGGTCTGCTTCTGGAATTTTCGGGCGCCGACACATATGCGTCGCGAAATTTGTCAAGACGCCGTTACCCAGGCGTCGCAAAATTTGTCAAGACGCCGTTACACAGGCGTCGCAAAATTTGTCGAACCGCCGTTGCTTGTGTGCATGGGCGCCGACCAACGGGCGTTTGCTTGTATTCTGCACCTCGCGGGCTTGCACTTGCCTATGCCCCTGCCTATGTCTCGCCTATGCTTTGTCTATGTCTTTGCCTATGCCTTGTCAATGTCTTTGCCTATGCCTTGTCTATGTCTTTGCCTTTTGCCTTTGCTTGCTACCCATTACATGCAAACCCATGGGGTATTATCAACTTAAAATATATTTTGTCCATTTAAACTTAAAACTAGATAAATCTTTGTGACGCGTTTCATACGTCGTCACAACTTTATTAGCTTTACAATAAACAAAACGTTTAACATAATACGACGGTTAGTTATAGAAGGTAGGTTAATTAGAAGAAGTCTACTAGAGTATGGTGGTAAGTCTACACCGGAACCCAATTAAAACTGCGCAAGGCAAAAAGTAGAAACTGCTTTTGAACAGACTTAATTCTATCTTGGTGAATATGGTATTGCGGCGACCACACGCAAGACCCATATTCAAGAATTGGACGAACAAGAGAAGTATAAAGTAACGTTGTCGTATAAGGATCCTCGAATTCTTTGGCCTATCTTTTGATGAACCCGAGTAGTCGAAATGCCTTATTGACAATTTGTTTTATGTGACGATCAAATTTCAATTTATAATCAAAGAGGATACCTAAATCAGTTACTTCAGATATTCTTAAGAGTGGGGTTAAGTTAAGATTATAAATGATGACATGATAGTTACATCTGTAAAATGACATAACCTTGCACTTCAAACAATTAATATGCAGCAGATTATGGCTGCACCATTCAAAAAACAAAAGAACTGTTTGAAGAAGGTTATTTGCAGGATCGTTGTGCGTCAAACAGAGTTTCACATCATCAGCATACAAATTAACTTTTGAGTTGATTAGGAGTTAAAAAAATAATGTATCTTTATTGATCGGGTATTTAATTAGAACTAACTTAACACAAAAAGAGTTTATCATAGGAAGGCTGCTGCTGTAGGGAGTCGCCGCCGTCGCTGCCGCTGTTGTCGCTGGTGCCGTTGCTGCCGCCGCTAACGCTGGTGGAGTCGCTGCCGCCGCTGCCGCTGCTGTCGCTGGTGCAGTCGCTGATGGTGTCGGGTTCCTGCAGTTGGTCGCGGCTCGGAATTTGCTGACCAAGCGCACGTGGCGGATGTTTAGGCTACGTTGGTCAGCAGTCCCACGGTTTTGGGAATGCTGCACGTTGCTTATGCAACTTTGTCTCGTGAGCAGTTGCGCTTCTCGTTGTTGTGCAGCAGGAGTGTTGTTAACTCCTCCCCTTTTAAACGCGGACGTCCTCGGTCGCGATGTACAGCCTCTTTGCCGGTGAACAGCTCTTCATGGTTGGGTACGTGTTGGCTATTTATTATTTTACATTGTGCTATTTGGTTTCTTAATAGGTGCGTGGTACATTGGTCGTCGCTTAAATCTACTAGGTTATTTCTATTACAAATTATCTTGTCATTATGGGTTTCGCATGGTTCTTTCATTCCTAAAATTTGCTGATTGCATCTTACAATATTGTCGAATTTTATATCGTTTATTATGTCTCCTAAGTTTACGGGTTTTAATAACATTGGGGCGTATAATTTATTGGAAATGAATGGAATATTGATCATGTACAGGATGTTTTTATTGTTGGTCGCTATTTTTATTTGAGAGAATTCTAATAATTCTTCTGGGTTTATGAATAGTATATCTTCCGTTTCTAGAATATTGGTAATTTTTCTTATTTCTACTTCTGACAGGATTAATGAGTTTATTGTGTTAGTTTTCGCCCAGTATATTCCGTAAATTAGGTTATTTAGTTCTTCTTTAAAGGCGTGGATCTTATATTTTAGTGTGGTGGTTTTTTGGCTTTTGACTTCTAGATTATCTTTTTCTGTTTTTATGATTGTGTTTGTTATTTGAGTGATTTGGTTTAGTCTATCGTTTAATACCCTGTTTATTACCATTTGTTTGTTATTATTTTCTAATTGTTCGTGCGTGCCGGCCAACCATTTCCAAGCTGTACCCAATATTTCTATTGACCTTGTCTTCTTTTGGAATGGCCTGAGCCTTCTGAGGTTTGCCTCTGCTTTCGAAAGTTAATGGGTATCAGCTGTGAGTGTGAATAGTCTAGTATGGTCGTGATGCCAAAACATGTTGGCAAGAAAAGTAACCTGGAAGAATATCATGTTTTTATATTATTTTTATGAACCACTTTTCCTGAACGAGTTTTAATGGTTGTGTTTCTGTTTTCTGCAACTATTTTTTTTGTATTTTGGCGACAATTTGGAACCTAACCTTTTATCGATCCTAACATAGACTACGTCACCTTCGTTGTATGGTTTTATGGGAGATTTCTTTTGATTGTGGTATAGGATAGTTTCTTCTTGTTTATTTTACAGATTTTGGATGACCTCTTTGCGTGCCGAATCTAGTGTTTGGGGGTCTGTGATTTGTCGGTGGCCGACAGCATCTCATGATCTCTGTTAGAGTTGAGTGGAATCTCTCGACTTGGCCGTTACTGGTGGATGAATAAGGTGGTGGCATACCAAAGGCTATCATGATTTCCCTTAGCGGGTGTTTCAAGTCTTCTGAAGCTTTTGATTTTAGCAATTTGATTTGGGCGTATTTAGAAAATTTGTCTATGGCTGTGAGTACCAATTGTTTCTGTGTGGTGTAGATGTCTATATGGACGACCTAGCCGGGATAAGTGGGTATCGGAGTTGGTTGGATTTCTCCATTGTTAGGGTGTCTGTCATACTTGAACAATTTGCAAGTTTCGCATGCCTTCGCCGGTTTTTGGGTTGCTAGCCTAATTATTTGTCTTGGCGGTAAAGGTGGGGGCTGTTGTCTAATCTTTGGCGCAAATGAATTTCTTTGCTCCTGGTTTTCTACTAGACCACAGAAATGCAATACATGGCTCAGATCTCTCGGTTCCTTTATGGCTAACCATTAAGGCCTCTCAGAAATTAAGGCCTCTCACAAATGTGTCGAGTGTCTTGCCTCGGTAGTTATTGGTTAAAGCTCTAATGACCTCTGGTGACTCCTCATAGGCTCCGATTTGATTAAAAATGAATGAGAGCTGATGGTAGACTGCCTGACAAAATTCTGAAATGGTTATGCGACCTTGGCTTAGCGAGAACATCTGATACTCGAGAGTTTTAAGATCTCGTTTATCAGCATTGTGTGCCGTAAGACACTTTGAATTGGCATTCCAATTCATTGGCGTACTGTAGGATTCTAGAAACGCGTCTGCCTCACCAACTGCCTTGGTACGTACAGCTAAAGTCATCAAATAGAATTTGTAGGATTCTTCTTGTCCTTCATAGATAGCCATTATGCGGTTGACGTTTTTTTTCCACGAATTAAAGGTGGCTCTGTCTTCCGAGAACTCCTTAATGAGTTTTGTTAATTCTGGTACCCCCCGCGTTCTTCGCCTGTCCTGGGTTCTACTAGCGGAATGTCGCTAAGACTTTCGTGTCCAAAATTCGGGTTGAACATCTTTTCGCTCTCTAGCGTCTCTCTAATTAGATCCATAATCACACTTTTTAATTCGGGGGTAGTCTCGTAGGGGTGCTGGCTATACCTAGCCCTGCCATAGCATCGGTTAACCCGCTTGGTATTCTCGAACAAAATTGGAAGTACGAAGAAATATTCGTTTTGGAATCGGACAACTACTCTATTCTATTTGAGCTTGGGATGCACGAAAAATTATTATTTATTTATATATGTTTTTGTTTATTTATGAGTTTATTGGTTGAATACCAGTGGATGGTCTCTTCCTTCTATCCTGAAGGGTCCCTTAGGATTAGCAGGATTGGAATGTATTATACTGCGATTGCAGTTTCTTTTAGTCGGTATTCTTAACTTCTATTCCTTCGGTATTACTTAATCACTATGCTTACAAGTATATCATAGTCCGGCGAATCTGCTACTACTGGCTCTGTAGATTTGTTCCTTTTTGTCCTGCGGCGATGCGGCGAAGCGACGGTGCGGCAGGTGACTGGGGATCCTTGGTAGCACTACTGTAGTAGCCGTTTGCGAACTGGTACAACAGACGGAGTCGGCGGTAAAAAACGAGACTCGTGAGTTCTGCTTATAAAGTCAATCGCGCTTGCGGTGCTCGGCTCTTATGAGTTATTGTGTTCTCGGTACACTGTGTGGCGTTTTGGGGCACTGGTACTTAGACGCGATGTCCTTTTTCTTGGTCGGTCCCTGCTCGGGCGCCAATAAACTTTTCAGTTGATTAGGTGTTAAAAAATAATGTGTCTTTATTGATCGGGTATTTAATTAGAACTAACTTAACACAAATAGAGTATATCATAGGAAGGCTGCTGCTGTAGGGAGTCGCCGCCGTCGCTGCCACTGCTGTCGCTGGTGCAGTCGCTGCCGCTGCTGTCTCTGGTGCAGTCGCTGATGGTGTCGGGTTCCTGCAGTTGGTCGCGGCTCGGAATTTGCTGACCAAGCGCACGTTGCCTATGCAACATTCCCTCGTGAGCGGTTGTGCTTCTCGTTGTTGTGCAGCAGAAGTGTTGTTAACTTACATAAGAAAGTTAGAGTGAAGGAGTATTAAAGGAAGATCGATAATAAAATGGTTAAATAGCAAAGGTCCAAGGTGGCTGCCCTGAGGAACACCAGTACTAACTAAGATCGGCTTAGAAAGCCAGTCTTTAAAAAGAATTCGTTGAGACGTGTTAGTTAAATAAGCATATATCCACAAAAGTAACCACTTTTGTGAAGAGGAATGGAAAAAGAGTTTTTCCAAATAGGTGGAAAATAACTATTTGATAGTGACAAGTCAAGTAGCTTATAAATTTGCTTCAAAATTGAATCAGCACCAAATCTAAGTACGCATGCTGGAACTCCGTCAGGGCCAGGAGAGAAAACGGGTTCTATCGATTTAAGATCATTAAGTAAGGAGGTTTTGTCGATAGAAGGACAGAAGAGAGTATTAAAATTTAGTATACTATAGGATATGGATGTAGAGGGGAGCTATAAGGTTCAGTTGAAAAAGTTGATTGAAAAAAATATGCAAACAAGTCGGCGGCTGCCTGATCATCAGTTGCTTCCTTATTTTCGTATGATAGAGAGGCAGGAAATCTACTTGATTTACGTTTTAAGTTGACAAAGTTATAAAACTGCTTTGGGTCCTGAGCAGTGGGTGCAGTGACACAAATACTTTTTGTAACAGTTTGAATTCAGAGCAATAAAGTTTGCTTTTGCAGCAATATAGCGCGTATAATCAAAAGGATTACGAGTTAATTTAAACTTTTTAAAATACCGCGATTTCAAATTTTTCAGCCTTACTAACTCACGCGAAAACCAAGGAGGTCTATTGGACTTTACGGGAAAAGTAACAGGAACACATTGATCAAAAAATGAGTTCATAGAGGAATAAAAAATTAAATGCATGTATTTAGATCAGAACATGAATAATGAAATGACCAATCATGTTCCAAAATTAAAAATTTCAATTTTTAAAAATCGGTTCTACGGAAACAACGTGATTTGACTTTAGGGGAAGCAATTGCAGATTGTGGCAGAGTTAGAACCAGGTCCAATGTAGGATGATAAGGATCTTCGGGAAGAACTAAGGGATTGATTCTAGAGTATTTAATAAAATCAAGCATTCTACCACTACAATTAGGAATAGTGTTTATTTGAGAAAGAGAAGTTGTAGGAAGCGGTACCGCAGGCCGACTTTTTTGTTTTAGAGAATACTCTTTTACAGAAGGCCAGAAGGTTCCGTTGCAAACAGATTGAAAATTGTCTGCAGAAATACTTATTTTAAAGGATGAGATATCTCGCGTGTAGTTAAATTTAAACTTTTCTACAACAATGTTCGGTACAGAGATTTTTGATTAAATAAATGATTGTACATCTTCAATCGAAGTATCGGGTGCAAAGCGTGAAACGGAAACCTGTTTCTTGGGCTTAACTGCAACAACAGTTTGAGTATTGACGGCAGTGGTATTATCGAAAGAATTTTTAAGATTCTTTTTACGAACAAGTAATAGAGGAGACCAGAAAGCCTCGCAAAAGCCAGGAGTTTTTGGGGTGGCCCGCTGCTTCTTCCAAAGACGCAAGCAGGGGGCTTCCAAGGCACTTCGCTCTCGAGGTCATGAGAGCGGGGCAGTCGCAGATGAGGTGCTCCAGAGTTTCTTTTACTTCTGGTACCCTGCATTTCCTGCATTTTCGGTAATGCCAAAATTCTTAGCGTGCGTTGCGGTCAGGCAGTGACCCGTGAGTATACCATCATTTTCCAATAATTTATCGCCGCAATTTCCTAAAGCGGTATGAGCAGTATATATCGGTATTTCTTTATAAATTTTAAATTGGCCAATATCGATAACAGGGTCCAAGGGTATAAAAATAAGAAAAATAATAATAATTATCAAACCAATTTTCCATTTAATGGTTATACTTAACTATTAGATAATAAAAATATTATTAAAATATGCCTACATACATATTTACATATATCCTGTCATTTAGATTTCTTAATTTCTAACCTATTCCAAACATTACAAACTCGTGCTATCCTGAATACTAACAGATATCCCATTGTGATGGCTATGCAAAACCTATAATAATATATATAATATTTTCATTAACTAATATATTTGAAAACGCCCAATCATTATTTGTATCCATATTGATAGTGGACGTTTTCAAATCTAACAAACTCCTAAATCCTTTGCTAATCAAAGAATTATAAATACTCCTACACCTGTTAAAGGTTTTGAGGCACAAATTAAAGTCTCGTAAAACTAGCGAGCTATCCCCTAAAAGAGCAAATTGCTGAATTATCTCCTCAAATTCTATTTTAAATGCGGACAGAGGAAAGTCCGGGCTTTTATATAATACGAGTGAAAGAAAACTTATGGCATCAAACCTAAATATGCCGAACTCAAAAACTACTCAGCCAAAAGTTTTTCTACTGCTAAAAGTATGGGAAACTCAATCTACTAGCTCATTCTTTATATAAATTATGATGCCTGTTAAATATCTTCAACATGGGAACTCAAGCTCTGAGTATTATGGAAGAAAATGTTAAGGGCAGAACTGTTAATTAAATAATCGTAATGAGTACACAGTAGTTTTTCAGTCCGCATTTTCTTCAATTGGGCTTTCCCTTTATCAATATTTTGGGGAGACTTAGTTGGACGTTGAATACAAAGAATGTATTAACAAGTGGTCCAAACGACACCAAGCCGATGCTTGTTGCGCGCGGAACCCAGACGAAGTCCACCTCCCGCCTGACCGACCGAGAGGCACCGTCGCATAACGAACGACACGGAAACGCGGTAAAAATGCGAGTAGAAACACGAGAGAAAGAAAATTAACGCGATAGGGAATAAAAAGTCGAATAGAGGATACACGCGACATGCAAGTGAAAAATGAAAATTAAGAAACAGAAGATAGAATGACGAGATACTATTACTAATTAATACTAATACTAATTACGTGCTAGATAGACAAGAATTAAAGACTTTATAGCAGCGATAGAGTTAGTGCTAGCTACGTGTAGTTCTGCAAGGGACAGAGAAGTGTAGCTGCCTTACCTTACTGTCAATGTAACCTTTCATAAGGTTGTTAATAAATAAGACGCCTAGCATGGTTCTGTGATTGGTTAGGGAAGGCAGGTTTAATAATATAAGTCTATTAGTATAGGAAGGCAGTCTTAAATTTTCATCCCAGTTAAGGCCACGTAAGGCAAAAAGTAAAAAGTTCTTCTGTACAGATTTTATGCGTTCCTTATGAATAGAGTACTGGGGACACCATACGCATGACCCGTATTCGAGAATGGGACGAACAAGTGAGATGTAGAGGGTCTTTGTAAGATAAGGATCGTAAAATTTCTTAGACCATCTCTTAATAAAGCCTAAGACACCCATGGCTTTATTGACCATATTAGAAATATGATTGGAAAACTTAAGTTTTCGGTCCAAAAGAACCCCCAAATCATCAACTAGGGTGATTCTTTCCAAGGCACAACCACAAAGAGTATAAGAAGCATACTTTGGACTGGCTCGGGAGAATGTCATCAGCTAGCATTTAGAGCTGTTCAGGTTTTAAAAATTGGCACAACACCAAGAATAAAATGTGACAGTGGTCGTCTTTAAATTGGTAACAAAGCTTTACATCTTCCGCATACATGAGAGTACGGGAGTTACGTATGACCAAAGGAAAGTCATTGATGAAAAGCGTAAAAAGTAGGGGACCAAGGTGACTCCCTTGAGGAACACCATATGTGGCATGAAGTGGGCTTGAAAGGGTGGTTTTAAAGAGGACTCTTTGAGTTCTGTCAGTCAGATAGCTAACAATCCAACTAAGTATTTTTGGTGAAAAACCTAGAAGGTCAAGCAAGAAGGTTAGGAGGAACAAAGTTCCCAATAATGAATAATCCTAAAGCAGTAGTTGCTCTACTGCAAGCTATGTATTATGCAGCACGCTCCATTCTGGAATTAGCATGAACTACCACTTTGCCATATGTAGCTCCCTGACTCTTAGGAATTGTGATGCCTTCAGCAGGCACAGTTGGAAACTGCCTACGGTTGTTATGTTAATTTGTGCGTTATTTGAATATTGAAAACTGCGAACAATTTTCTCAATAGGAGTCCATGAAGGATCTGTACGATGTGCACACTTCGAACGCGCAGATTTTCCTACAGTTTCCTCTGTAAATTTCATCCATCAAATGTTGGGAGTGTTGGATGTATTGAAATCTATTTGCATCAACACACCTGATGCCCCGTTTACTAATCCATCCTCTGTGTCTACATTGACCGTCATCATGTACTTGGCAGTATTTTTTAGAAGAGACGTATAGAGTCCCTGTGTAGCGGAAGTTTTAAAACCCTTCAGTTCTTCTAATATTCTTTGTTTCCTAGATGGTTCCAAATGGCCCGCCTTAATAAAATTTTCAGCCGTAGAGAAAAATTGCTCAGTAGCAATTAAGTTAAGTTTCGTTACATTGAATAAATCTACCTCATTATTATTACTAAACAGATGAATTGCATCATCGGGCACTGCCGATGGTTCGCATATTCTAGATTGGAAAAGGACAATATCATCGGCTGTCATACAACCCGATGCCATATTATTTAAGGAAGAAGCGAAAAGCCGATCGTCACGTTGACGCATTATCTCTGTGAACTCAAAATAGAAAAAAAAAGCTCCCAGAGATACGTACCAAACATTTCATGGTAAGGGTCAGTGGTATTTGGATCGAAAATGCAACTACCTCCTACCGGCTGTAACTCTCTAAGATCACCGAATATGATGATAGAAACACCACCAGAGGAGAAGTACTTTTAAAAATTTGCTTCAAACTAAATATGAAAACATTAACCATTGATATTTCATCAATAATAATTAATTTAAGATCGATTGACTTTGAATGAAGGGTATTAACTAAATCATGGCTTAAGGCCCTTAGAGGTGCTGAGCGAGATTGATTAACAGGAAGTGAAAACATGAAATGCAGTGTCGAACCACTAGTTCCGAATGCTGCTTTTCCTGTTGGTGCACATAAGAGAATTTTAACAGATGTCGGATGAGCTCCTTGTATACTGTTATACATTACGGATAATGACCTAAAAATTGCTGATATAAGTCGACTCTTTCCGACTCCGACACCACCTCCAACAAAATCAAAAAAGACTGATTGATTTTGACATTATGCAAAGCATGTGTGAAATATAGCTTCTGCTTTAAATTAAGAGATCTAACTATATTAGCTAAGCTTTGCTGAGAAACTAAGGCTGGAAGCTTATAAAAACGGACATTACTATCTTCATCATTCATATCAATATTTCCATCCACATTTAAAACATTTAGATGTGGATCTATTTCAGGCAATCCTATAACTGTGAAGCCAGCATCAACTACTTCCTGTTCTCCTACTTGATTATTCTCATTTTCTGCTTCCCTTCTTAAGCATCTTCTAGTTCCCTATCATCTAGTAAATTATATTTTCTGCGATTGTTCTCTACTAACTCCTGATTTTCCCTACAGAACAATTCACAGTCATGTGTGACTAAATCCAAATGCTCCTCTCGCCATGGGGCGTAAAGCATTTTTATCTCTCTGAAATAGTCACTTGTTTCTGTATTGACATTAAATCTTCTATACCTAATTATGCACGCAGTGAGCCTCTTTCTGATGAAGCCACTATTAACGCGAAGAGCGTAAACTATTGATTCAGAAGACCTAGGCACATCTCGTCGAAGTCATCTGCAATTTTCTTGGCGAACTCCTAAAAGTCCTAAGTAAAAAATTTCCCTTGAGTCTTCGGGCAGATTTTGAAGTTGCTGTCCAGATTTCAGCATTCTGAACCGTTTTTCTGGAACGAGTGTATTAATATACCTAAATGTTGTAACTTTTGCTTAATAGTTACATTGTTGCTGTCTTCAATCTCATTGATTGCCTCACGCATTAACATTGAGATACCTCTCTGAGACTTGTTTATATAATTAACGACATAGCTGTAGTAAGCATAGGGGTTTAAAATAAACTGAATATCCATATTTGCTCGCTGCATTAAAAGGAGGTGCCTGTTATAAGTGTTTAGCTTGATCGCTGAAAAAGATCGCTTCAAAAAAACTTTTGGTTTTTTATACTTGATCTTACAGCATTAATGTAGCCCTCATAACTAAGGTTAAGTTGATCGTAGGACAAAAAGTTGTTCAAATCGTTAAAATTTTCTACGCTTTCACGATCAAATGGGAAGTCGAGCAGACTTTGAATTTTTTCGAAATTTCTACGATGCTCGGCCAAATTTTGAGCATTTTCTTCTAAAGGGAGGCGAATTTCTGTTTGAGGCATGGGAGGGTTTGGGATACCAAATCTACAAATTTGTTTTGACTTAATTTCTCGCCTGCAAGAGTGCCCGTGACTATGGAGTTGATACTCCAAATATGAAGAAATGTCCGGGCAATAAAGGACTTCACAGACTTAAATGTGGACTCATTCTTTAGGTCGAGCTTGGGGGCGTCTTTCAGCCAGAACATGCCATGTATATATGGAGAGCCTCTTTGCTGAAACTCCACTCGCCAATATAACTTGATTACCTGGTGACAACCAAAGACACCGCCTTCCTTTTTTATCAGTTTTAAAAACTGTCTATATCGAAAAACGAAATATCTGGCACAGGTCACTGGATCTGCTCTAATGAGACGAGATTTCTCATTAAACTCAAAATTTATCGCTTCTTCTTCGGATACTTCTAGCTTGCCTATATTTTTACATAAAAAGACTAAAACCTCCGGCCACCTAGTTTCCGCTGCGGAAAATGGTATAAAAAAAGTTGGAAGCCCTACCTGCCTAATCATAGCCATCACTTTCTTTTTCTCTTTCTCCCAATGAGCAGGAGACGTGCGAATACCTTTTAAAAGCCTATAGCCATCATCATAATATATTAACCTATTTAAAGTTTCATCATTAGGCACATCAGCAGCCGAAATGCCTGGAGTGGCAGAGTGCTTACGTAAGCAAATTGATGTGCTATTCCTAATGCTAATCATTTCTAACTTTTTGAAGTTATGAAATAATTTATCAGTTCTATAACCTCTTCTATCAAAATTCCTAAGCTCTGATCTAACTATATTTGTAAAACTTTCCTGACATTTCCTTTTAAAGCCTGCAAATATTGTGGACAAAGCCAGCTCCTCTGAATCACAATCGGTTATCATTTCAAGAGGTCGCTGACCCTCTCCTGGTGCTATACCAATTCGAGGAATATTTATGTTTTCAACAGGGACATTTTCCATGAAAGTTTCTTGACCTCCTGGATTCAACTCTACCTCTTCTTCTACAACTCTATGCTCATTAGGTTGTGCTGCCTTTTCTAACATTTGACATACAATGTCCCTGTCGTCTACTGACGCAACAAATGGTACAGTCTCAGCAGAGTAAGAAGCCAATCACTGTTCATTGATAGTAACCTGGTGCTTCTTTTAAAGTTCTGTGTTTACTAAATACCAAATTGCATCAACTATCTTTGACGGCCTTATGGTTTCAGCCATGTAATCATGGTAATACTCCATCCTACGCTTAATATGAATCTGTACTACTTCGGCTTCATTAAATGCACTGGAAAGGGAAGTTACAACATTTGCAACTGGAATTGGTACATTGATCACTGCTCCTTTAATGGCACTTTGACGTCCATATCCAAGAGACTTTATGATCATAAAAGGAAGACGGGGAGAAATCAGCGTTTCTTCTAGAGGCGTCAAGCCTTTCCGGCATTCCGGTAGCTCCGGAAAATGTAAGCCATTTGCAATAGAAGCCTTTGGCTTTTTCCCTGACTTAATACTGCGGCTGCAGGTTTTGCAAAAGCTAAACCTATTATTATGGGATATCCTATTGGTGAAACTACTCCTATATAGACTAACTCTTTGCGACATATTCTTATGGGCTTCAAAGGCCTCACGTTGAGCTCGAATTCGAGCACTGCGGCGTGCACTAGTATTGCCTGCTCAGCATCTTGCATTCACCTCGAACGACGCGAAGTGTTGGCAAGTTGTTCGTCTGTTTTAATTTCAGAATCACTGCAACGTACACGGCGACGAACTGCATCCTGCTCTCTTTCCTGAGATAGAAACTCAGCATCTTTCCAGCGCCTCGAACGACGCGAAGTGTTGGCAAGTTGTTCTTGTAATCTGATTGGCGAAAAAGCCCAAAGAGTAGAGTGACGAATTGTGTCCGGTATTTGCTTTACGGCCCTAAATGTTCTATTACTTCTGCAGACTCGATGACTATCTGTAATCCTTTCAGCTTCCCTGAATTCGAAATTTTTCCTACGTTCTCTATGGGCCTCTAGATTATTTACTCGTTCCTGCTCAGAAAAATCTATATCTGACCTATTCAAACGGTTTCTTTTTCGCTGTGTTTGACTCCTATTGCAAGCTGACTTTCTCTTAAGTCTAGGCATCTTCTAATATATAAGTTTTAAAATAATATATAATATAAGAAATAATAAATTAAAGCTGCGAGCAATTCCTGCGAAAATTCCAATCCGGAAACGAACCGATACCGATATTCACGCAAAATTACACACACTTCAGAAGAGTCTATACACACATATGTGTATGCATGCACAAAAATACGTTACACTGTGTGCAATCATTCATACACATTAAAAATGTTCCGTTAACGCATAACACTCACACACGATGATTTACTTATTATATACTCGACTTATATTAATTTGCATTAAATGTTAAATGCATCACGAACACCCGAATTAATTATATATTATTTTATATATAATATCGAAAATACAAATGTTAATAGACAATCGACGCCAATCACAAACTACAAATTAACATAACACTGAAGCGCGCTGCCACCTTGCAACAATTTTGATACGTTGCCAATAATTTATCGCCGCAATTAAAAAGTATGCGAAACCTTAAATTTAAAATAATGATCTAAAGAATCTAATATATATTACAAAAAAAACATATATTAAAGAAAATAAAGTAGATAAAATGTTATTAAATTTTTTTCAAACATAGACTCAATAGACGTGGGGAGATAATATAATTTACACATATTAATATAATTTATATGCAAAACATATAAAATATATATCGATATGTTATATATATATTAAAAGCTATCGATATGATGGCACATAATATATAGTGAAATCTAAATTAATTTTTTTTTAATAAATAGTCAATATATAAATTATTAAATAATAATAATATGTCTATATTATAAAGCTTGTAAATACCTGCATTCAAGCATACCGATCAACTAACTATTGGTTGTACATAATTTTACACATGTGTGTGTGAACACAAATTAAGTATGTATAAGTGTTTGCATGTATGCACATGTATTTTCGGTAATTGACATGTGCATGGAAAAGAAAAGTCGAGAAACAGCTCGAGCTTCGCGCACGCATCGTTTGTCCTTTTCTTTCCTACGCAAGTAATTTAGCTCTGACGTCATCGAAAACTTCTTTGCTGGTCGAAGGGTCGAAATGGTTTAACTAATAATTTCAGTGTTTATTGTCCGATCGGATTGCAATTTGGAGAATAACTGCATATATTATTTATCTATATACATATATACTAAAGCAGAACGTTAAGAAATTAGTAAATCGCCATGTAAATCAAAATTGGCGGTTTGCGGGGACGGTAGGCGTGTTATTCCAAATTTAAAATTAACTTGATCTGCGTATGGTATACAGGAATCTTCATGCTAAATTTGGTGTCCTTAGCTTTTGTAATAGCTGAGATCGGCGCGTTGATTCAGACAGATGGACAGATAGACGGACATGGCTCAATCGACTCGGCTAGTGATCCTGAGAAAGAATATAGATACTTTGTGGGGTCTGCGACGCCCTCTTCTGCCCGTTACATACATTTGCAAAGTTAGTATACTCATTTTTGACCATTTTCAATGGTTCATGGGTATAATGTTCAGGAAATCATAATAGAGGTAACACATGTTTGCGCTCATAGAGGGTTTGATGAAAACCTCAAACAAATCTTAAAATACTATTTTTGGCCCAAACTTTGCGAACAACTTAAACAACATGTCCGAAATTGAGATATTTTTTACAAAAATAAATACAATGGACACCCAAAGAATATCGCAATATCTGAAACACCCATTCCCAATAAGGAAGGTGAACAACTACACATTGATATTTTTTATGCCCAAAAGTTTATATCCCCCACTTGCATTGATGCATATTCTAAATATTTAGTAATCAAAGAAATAACAAAAAAAACCAAACATAGAGTCCAAAATTTTAGACTCCAACCTTTTCCTTTTGATGGACAATGAACCTAATTTTTTTTCTGCTCAATTCAAATATACAATGACAAGTGCTGGTTTAACAATATATTATGCAGAACCCAGACACAGTTTAACAAACGGCCAAACAGAAAGAGTTCATTCGACTATAATATAAATTGCTTGCTGTAACCAAGAAGAATACCAATTATTAGATTACAGTTTCCTCTGTAAATTTCATCCATCAAATGTTGGGAGTGTTGGATGTATTGAAATCTATTTGCATCAACACACCTGATGCCCCGTTTACTAATCCATCCTCTGTGTCTACATTGACCGTCATCATGTACTTGGCAGTATTTTTTAGAAGAGACGTATAGAGTCCCTGTGTAGCGGAAGTTTTAAAACCCTTCAGTTCTTCTAATATTCTTTGTTTCCTAGATGGTTCCAAATGGCCCGCCTTAATAAAATTTTCAGCCGTAGAGAAAAATTGCTCAGTAGCAATTAAGTTAAGTTTCGTTACATTGAATAAATCTACCTCATTATTATTACTAAACAGATGAATTGCATCATCGGGCACTGCCGATGGTTCGCATATTCTAGATTGGAAAAGGACAATATCATCGGCTGTCATACAACCCGATGCCATATTATTTAAGGAAGAAGCGAAAAGCTGATCGTCACGTTGACGCATTATCTCTGTGAACTCAAAATAGAAAAAAAAAGCTCCCAGAGATACGTACCAAATATTTCATGGTAAGGGTCAGTGGTATTTGGATCGAAAATGCAACTACCTCCTACCGGCTGTAACTCTCTAAGATCACCGAATATGATGATAGAAACACCACAAGAGGAGAAGTATTTTTAAAAATTTGCTTCAAACGGGAATCTAAATATAAAAACATTAACCATTGATATTTCATCAATAATAATTAATTTAAGATCGATTGACTTTGAATGAAGGGTATTAACTAAATCATGGCTTAAGGCCCTTAGAGGTGCTGAGCGAGATTGATTAACAGGAAGTGAAAACATGAAATGCAGTGTCGAACCACTAGTTCCGAATGCTGCTTTTCCTGTTGGTGCACATAAGAGAATTTTAACAGATGTCGGATGAGCTCCTTGTATACTGTTATACATTACGGATAATGACCTAAAATTGCTGATATAAGTCGACTCTTTCCGACTCCGACACCACCTCCAACAAAATCAAAAGAGACTGATTGATTTTGACATTATGCAAAGCATGTGTGAAATATAGCTTCTGCTTTAAATTAAGAGATCTAACTATATTAGCTAAGCTTTGCTGAGAAACTAAGGCTGGAAGCTTATAAAAACGGACATTACTATCTTCATCATTCATATCAATATTTCCATCCACATTTAAAACATTTAGATGTGGATCTATTTCAGGCAATCCTATAACTGTGAAGCCAGCATCAACTACTTCCTGTTCTCCTACTTGATTATTCTCATTTTCTGCTTCCCTTCTTAAGCATCTTCTAGTTCCCTATCATCTAGTAAATTATATTTTCTGCGATTGTTCTCTACTAACTCCTGATTTTCCCTACAGAACAATTCACAGTCAGTGTGTGACTAAATCCAAATGCTCCTCTCGACATGGGGCGTAAAGCATTTTTATCTCTCTGAAATAGTCACTTGTTTCTGTATTGACATTAAATCTTCTATACCTAATTATGCACGCAGTGAGCCTCTTTCTGATGAAGCCACTATTAACGCGAAGAGCGTAAACTATTGATTCAGAAGACCTAGGCACATCTCGTCAAAGTCATCTGCATTTTCTTGGCGAACTCCTCGTTCTCATTAAAGCGTCTGGGCGCTGAATATAATGATCTAAAAGTCCTAAGTAAAAAATTTCCTTTGAGTCTTCGGGCAGATTTTGAAGTTGCTGTCCAGATTTCAGCATTCTGAACCGTTTTTCTGGAACGAGTGTATTAATATACCTAAATGTTGTAACTTTTGCTTAATAGTTACATTGTTGCTGTCTTCAATCTCATTGATTGCCTCACTCATTAACATTGAGATTCCTCTCTGAGACTTGTTTATATAATTAACGACATAGCTGTAGTAAGCATAGGGGTTTAAAATAAACTGAATATCCATATTTGCTCGCTGCATTAAAAGGAGGTGCTTGTTATAAGTGTTTAGCTTGATCGCTGAAAAAGATCGCTTCAAAAAAACTTTTGGTTTTTTATACTTGATCTTACAGCATTAATGTAGCCCTCATAACTAAGGTTAAGTTGATCGTAGGACAAAAAGTTGTTCAAATCGTTAAAATTTTCTACGCTTTCACGATCAAATGGGAAGTCGAGCAGACTTTGAATTTTTTCGAAATTTCTACGATGCTCGGCCAAATTTTGAGCATTTTCTTCTAAAGGGAGGAGAATTTCTGTTTGAGGCATGGGAGGGTATGGGATACCAAATCTACAAATTTGTTTTGACTTAATTTCTCGCCTGCAAGAGTGCCCGTGACTATGGAGTTGATACTCCAAATATGAAGCAACGTCCGGGCAACTAGAATCAACAGTAATAAACTGATCAATAAAGGACTTCACAGACTTAAATGTGGACTCATTCTTTAGGTCGAGCTTGGGGGCGTCTTTCAGCCAGAACATGCCATGTATATATGGAGAGCCTCTTTGCTGAAACTCCACTCGCCAATATAACTTGGTTACCTGGTGACAACCAAAGACACCGCCTTCCTTTTTTATCAGTTTTAAAAACTGTCTATATCGAAAAACGAAATATCTGGCACAGGTCACTGGATCTGCTCTAATGAGACGAGATTTCTCATTAAACCCAAAATTTATCGCTTCTTCTTCGGATACTTCTAGCTTGCCTATATTTTTACATAAAAAGACTAAAACCTCCGGCCACCTAGTTTCCGCTGCGGAAAATGGTATAAAAAAAGTTGGAAGCCCTACCTGCCTAATCATAGCCATCACTTTCTTTTTCTCTTTCTCCCAATGAGCAGGAGACGTGCGAATACCTTTTAAAAGCCTATAGCCATCATCATAATATATTAACCTATTTAATGTTTCCTCATTAGGCACATCAGCAGCCGAAATGCCTTGAGTGGCAGAGTGCTTACGTAAGCAAATTGATGTGCTATTCCTAATGCTAATCATTTCTAACTTTTTGAAGTTATGAAATAATTTATCAGTTCTATAACCTCTTCTATCAAAATTCCTAAGCTCTGATCTAACTATATTTGTAAAACTTTCCTGACATTTCCTTTTAAAGCCTGCAAATATTGTGGACAAAGCCAGCTCCTCTGAATCACAATCGGTTATCATTTCAAGAGGTCGCTGACCCTCTCCTGGTGCTATACCAATTCGAGGAATATTTATGTTTTCAACAGGGACATTTTCCATGAAAGTTTCTTGACCTCCTGGATTCAACTCTACCTCTTCTTCTACAACTCTATGCTCATTAGGTTGTGCTGCCTTTTCTAACATTTGACATACAATGTCCCTGTCGTCTACTGACGCAACAAATGGTACAGTCTCAGCAGAGTAAGAAGCCAATCACTGTTCATTGATAGTAACCTGGTGCTTCTTTTAAAGTTCTGTGTTTACTAAATACCAAATTGCATCAACTATCTTTGACGGCCTTATGGTTTCAGCCATGTAATCATGGTAATACTCCATCCTACGCTTAATATGAATCTGTACTACTTCGGCTTCATTAAATGCACTGGAAAGGGAAGTTACAACATTTGCAACTGGAATTGGTACATTGATCACTGCTCCTTTAATGGCACTTTGACGTCCATATCCAAGAGACTTTATGATCATAAAAGGAAGACGGGGAGAAATCAGCGTTTCTTCTAGAGGCGTCAAGCCTTTCCGGCATTCCGGTAGCTCCGGAAAATGTAAGCCATTTGCAATAGAAGCCTTTGGCTTTTTCCCTGACTTAATACTGCGGCTGCAGGTTTTGCAAAAGCTAAACCTATTATTATGGGATATCCTATTGGTGAAACTACTCCTATATAGACTAACTCTTTGCGACATATTCTTATGGGCTTCAAAGGCCTCACGTTGAGCTCGAATTCGAGCACTGCGGCGTGCACTAGTATTGCCTGCTCAGCATCTTGCCTACACCTCGAACGACGCGAAGTGTTGGCAAGTTGTTCGTCTGTTTTAATTTCAGAATCACTGCAACGTACACGGCGACGAACTGCATCGTGCTCTCTTTCCTGAGATAGAAACTCAGCATCTTTCCAGCGACTGGAACGACGCGAAGTGTTGGCAAGTTGTTCTTGTAATCTGATTGGCGAAAAAGCCCAAAGAGTAGAGTGACGAATTGTGTCCGGTATTTGCTTTACGGCCCTAAATGTTCTATTACTTCTGCAGACTCGATGACTATCTGTAACCCTTTCAGCTTCCCTAAATTCGAAATTTTTCCTACGTTCTCTATGGGCCTCTAGATTATTTACTCGTTCCTGCTCAGAAAAATCTATATCTGACCTATTCAAACGGTTTCTTTTTCGCTGTGTTTGACTCCTATTGCAAGCTGACTTTCTCTTAAGTCTAGGCATCTTCTAATATATAAGTTTTAAAATAATATATAATATAAGAAATAATAAATTAAAGCTGCGAGCAATTCCTGCGAAAATTCCAATTTGAATCCGGAAACGAACCGATACCGATATTCACGCAAAATTACACACACTTCAGAAGAGTCTATACACACATATATGTATGCATGCACAAAAATACGTTACACTGTGTGCAATCATTCATACACATTAAAAATGTTCCGTTAACGCATAACACTCACACACGATGATTTACTTATTATATACTCGACTTATATTAATTTGCATTAAATGTTAAATGCATCACGAACACCCGAATTAATTATATATTATTTTATATATAATATCGAAAATACAAATGTTAATAGACAATCGACGCCAATCACAAACTACAAATTAACATAACACTGCAGCGCGCTGCCACCTTGCAACAATTTTGATACGTTGCCAATAATTTATCGCCGCAATTAAAAAGTGTGCGAAACCTTAAATTTAAAATAATGATCTAAAGAATCTAATATATATTACAAAAAAACATATATTAAAAAAAATAAAGTAGATAAAATGTTATTAAATTTTTTTCAAACATAGACTCAATAGACGTGGGGAGATAATATAATTTACACATATTAATATAATTTATATGCAAAACATATAAAATATATATCGATATGTTATATATATATTAAAAGCTATCGATATGATGGCACATAATATATAGTGAAATCTAAATTAATTTTTTTTTAATAAATAGTCAATATATAAATTATTAAATAATAATAATATGTCTATATTATAAAGCTTGTAAATACCTGCATTCAAGCATATCGATCAACTAACTATTGGTTGTACATAATTTTACACATGTGTGTGTGAACACATATTAAGTATGTATAAGTGTTTGCATGTATGCACATGTATTTTCGGTAATTGACATGTGCATGGAAAAGAAAAGTCGAGAAACAGCTCGCGCTTCGCGCTCGCATCGTTTGTCCTTTTCTTTCCTACGCAAGTAATTTAGCTCTGACGTCATCGAAAACTTCTTTGCTGGTCGAAGGGTCGAAATGGTTTAACTAATAATTTCAGTGTTTATTGTCTGATCGGATTGCAATTTGGAGAATAACTGCATATATTATTTATCTATATACATATATACTAAAGCAGAACGTTAAGAAATTAGTAAATCGCCATGTAAATCAAAATTGGCGGTTTGCGGGGACGGTAGGCGTGTTATTCCAAATTTAAAATTAACTTGATCTGCGTATGGTATACAGGAATCTTCATGCTAAATTTGGTGTCCTTAGCTTTTTGTAATAGCTGAGATCGGCGCGTTGATTCAGACAGATGGACAGATAGACGGACATGGCTCAATCGACTCGGCTAGTGATCCTGAGAAAGAATATAGATACTTTGTGGGGTCTGCGACGCCCTCTTCTGCCCGTTACATACATTTGCAAAGTTAGTATACTCATTTTTGACCATTTTCAATGGTTCATGGGTATAATGTTCAGGAAATCATAATAGAGGTAACACATGTTTGCGCTCATAGAGGGTTTGATGAAAACCTCAAACAAATCTTAAAATACTATTTTGGCCCAAACTTTGCGAACAACTTAAACAACATGTCCGAAATTGAGATATTTTTTACAAAAATAAATACAATGGACACCCAAAGAATATCGCAATATCTGAAACACCCATTCCCAATAAGGAAGGTGAACAACTACACATTGATATTTTTTATGCCCAAAAGTTTATATCCCCCACTTGCATTGATGCATATTCTAAATATTTAGTAATCAAAGAAATAACAAAAAAAACCAAACATAGAGTCCAAAATTTTAGACTCCAACCTTTTCCTTTTGATGGACAAAGAACCTAATTTTTTTTCTGCTCAATTCAAATATACAATGACAAGTGCTGGTTTAACAATATATTATGCAGAACCCAGACACAGTTTAACAAACGGCCAAACAGAAAGAGTTCATTCGACTATAATATAAATTGCTTGCTGTAACCAAGAAGAATTAAAGAATTTAATAAATCAATACAGTCATCCACACAGCAAACACCTTATAATATTTTATTTAATAAGACAGATCATTCAAATTTACCATTTAGAATAGAAGCAGTCGAAACAAAAATGGTAGAGTATCATAATCAAAACAAAACACCAAAAACCTATCAAGTATGAGATGTCATTTATGAGAAAAAACATGGCGAGCGCAATAACTTTAAGCCAAGATATAAAAAGCAAATATAAAAAGAAAATTAAAAAAATTAAATTAATAATTGATAAAAAAAAAAATCGAATTATTCATAATGTAAAGTTTAACCAAATCGAATTATTCATAATGTAAAGTTTAACCATTTTTTTTATCATGTTTTTACCACTAATATTTAATTATTCATATATATATTACTGGGCTCAAACGCTTCTAATATTATAAAATATTCCAATGAGGATTACGTTTTAATTGAAGACAGAAATAACATTTTAGCATATGGAGAATATATATATATATATATATATATTTACATTTGAAATTAGCTAGCTTTTGTCACAACTTACTTCACACAAAACAGTAAAAAGAAGTATTAATGAACTTGGTACTACTTTTAAATGGATCACAGGTAAACCAGATCATAATGGAATGGCTACAATTTAAAAAAAGTTATGAATTTTTAGTAAAAAAACATAGAATGAAACTGCTGACAATAGATCTACAAAATTGGGAGATGCAATTACATTTTAAAAAACCAAAATTTTATATTCCAAAATTTTGAATAACCACGATATGGCAGACATATATAAATTTTTTTTTTGTGTATATTCTCGTTCCGAAGATACCATGGAGCTACAGTAATGATTCTCAGAATCCTAGACTGTGCTCGCTGTACTATGTCGATGTTGCTTCTCGATGCTTTGCCCCATAGCTCGAAGCCAGTATGTTACGTTATCGGCTTGTCGGATGCGCGTGTGATTCATTACCAAGGGCGGGAAACTTTGTTTGTTTAGGGTAAATGTTACCTATTTGCACTTTTCTTCGTTTACTCGTATGCGTCAATCTGCGATCCAATGTTCTACACAAGTTAGATGGCGTGCTAGTTGCATGGTAGCTTTTACTGGGCATTTGGATCGACTTAGTATTGCAGTGTCATCAGCGAATGTGTATAGGGTATATAGAATTGGGCCCAGAACACTTCCTTGAGGCACTCCGGCTTCTATAGTCCAATCGCTTGAAGTGCTTGAACTGCATCTAACCGCGAACACTCTTTTATGTAGGTAAGACTTTAGAAGCTTATGTATGTTTTGAGGCAGCAGTTTGATTATTTTAAACATAAGTCCATCCAGCCATACTCTATCGAATGCTTGTGGAACGTCTAAGAATAAAACTGTGCAATATTCACGATGTTCAAAGGCAGTGCGAATTTCTGTTGTGATGCGGTTAACCTGTTCAATGGCTCCATGTTTTGCCCGAAAACCAAATTGGTGCGATGGGAGTGTGTTGTGTGTTTTGAGGTGGGGACTGATGCGTAGCAGCATCACTTTTTTAAATAACTTTGAGAGACAAGTAAGTAAGCTTATTGCCCTGTATGATGATGGCTGTGTTTTGTCTTTCCCAGGCTTAGGGATCATAACTATAACTGATTTCTTCCACTTTTGAGGGAAGTAACCAATTTTAGTAATTGCGTTGAAGAGCAAGCAGATTCGTAGAACTGCACAAATTGGGAGCTCGATGATCATTTTCGGGGTTATTAAGTCGTAGCCAGGCGATTTTCCAGTCTTCAGTTGCTCTTTAATGACTTTCGTTATCTCGCTTGGCCGAAATTCTACAGGATCTTGTGGTGCTAAGTCAGATGCAGTTAAAGGCGGGAGAGTAAATGAGTTAGTGGCTGGATTTGGTTGAAATACTTTTTTAAGATGATCAAAGAATACTCTTGCTCTGTCCGTGTCACTGCGAGACCAGATTTCGGTAGAGTTACGGAGAGGTACAACCGTTTCTGTTAGTGCCTGTAGGTTCCTGTGGTCTTTCCACAACGAGTTCTTTGTGCCTGTGAGCGTGAGATTCTCGATGTACCTTAGTTGCGCGTCCGCTTCTTCTTTCTTAAGCGCTTTAGTAAGTCTACTCTTTGCGCCAGGTGATCTGTGCTCCTGCCACTCCCTTCGAAGTCGTCGTTTTTCAAGCACAAGCAGTTCAGTATCTCTACTTGTCATCTTAAACTTTATACTGCATACATGGTTGTCTTGTGGAGTTGACGCTTTTGCTGCTGCAACAAGTATTGATTAAATATCACCAGCAAACTGATCAATGTCTTGCTCAGTTTCCAGGGGGCTAGAAAAGCCGGTATGGGAACAAACATATTTTTTGTACCTTTTTTTTGTAAGATGATCAGAGAAGACTCTTGCTCTGTCCGTGTCACTGCGATACCAGATTTCGGTAGAGTTACGGAGAGGTACAACCGTTTCTGTTAGTACCTGTAGGTTCCTGTGGTCTTTCCACAACGAGTTCTTTGTGCCTGTGAGCGTGAGATTCTCGATGTACCTTAGTTGTGCGTCCGCTTCTTCTTTCTTAAGCGCTTTAGTAAGTCTACTCATTGCGCCAGGTGATCTGTGCTCCTGCCACTCCCTTCGAAGTCGTCGTTTTTCAAGCACAAGCAGTTCAGTATCTCTACTTGTCATCTTAAACTTTATACTGCATACATGGTTGTCTTGTGGAGTTGACGCTTTTGCTGCTACAACAAGTATTGATTAAATATCACCAGCAAACTAATCAATGTCTTGCTCAGTTTCCAGGGGGCTAGAAAAGCCGGTATGGGAACAAACATATTTTTTGTACCTCGCCCAGTTGGTCCTATTGCTTGTAAGTCTATACGGTCGATCAATGTGTTGTAGCTGGTACAAAAGATGAAAGAGCAATCACAGGACAGTGATCAGATGAGAGTTCTGGAAGTGCCTCAGCTGTAATGATTGATTGGGATATCCTTTTTGTGATGGCAAAGTCAATCAAATCTGAAAGCTTCATGGGATTTGCTGGCCAGTATGTAGGCGCTCCCGGGGAAACATAGTTAAGTTTGCGTTGCGGTTTGATGATTGCGTTGTACAGCTGTTTTCCTTTAGGGTTCGCTATCCAAGATCCCCAGTACATGTGCAAACGAGTCAAAAAGTGTTGTAAAGTGTATTGTAAAGTGGGCAATAGACAGCAGCCAGAGTGAGAGCACCGTTAAATGCCTTGAGTGGCAGAGTGCTTACGTAAGCCAATTGATGTGCTATTCCTAATGCTAATCATTTCTAACTTTTTGAAGTTATGAAATAATTTATCAGTTCTATAACCTCTTCTATCAAAATTCCTAAGCTCTGATCTAACTATATTTGTAAAACTTTCCTGACATTTCCTTTTAATGCCTGCAAATATTGTGGACAAAGCCAGCTCCTCTGAATCACAATCGGTTATCATTTCACGAGGTCGTTGACCCTCTCCTGGTGCTATACCAATTCGAGGAATATTTATGTTTTCAACAGGGACATTTTCCATAAAAGTTTCTTGACCTCCTGGATTCAACTCTACCTCTTCTTCTACAACTCTGTGCTCATTAGGTTGTGCTGCCTTTTCTAACATTTGACATACAATGTCCCTGTCGTCTACTGACGCAACAAATGGTACAGTCTCAGCAGAGTAAGAAGCCAATCACTGTTCATTGATAGTAACCTGGTGCTTCTTTTAAAGTTCTGTGTTTACTAAATACCAAATTGCATCAACTATCTTTGACGGCCTTATGGTTTCAGCCATGTAATCATGGTAATACTCCATCCTACGCTTAATATGAATCTGTACTACTTCGGCTTCATTAAATGCACTGGAAAGGGAAGTTACAACATTTGCAACTGGAATTGGTACATTGATCACTGCTCCTTTAATGGCACTTTGACGTCCATATCCAAGAGACTTTATGATCATAAAAGGAAGACGGGGAGAAATCAGCCTTTCTTCTAGAGGCGTCAAGCCTTTCCGGCATTCCGGCAGCTCCGGAAAATTTAAGCCATTTGCAATAGAAGCCTTTGGCTTTTTCCCTGACTTAATACTGCGGCTGCAGGTTTTGCAAAAGCTAAACCTATTATTATGGGATATCCTATTCGTGAAACTACTCCTATATAGACTTACTCTTTGCGACATATTCCTATGGGCTTCAAAGGCCATACGTTGAGCTCGAATTCGAGCACTGCGGCGTGCACTAGTATTGCCTGCTCAGCATCTTGCCTACACCTCGAACGACGCGAAGTGTTGGCAAGTTGTTCGTCTGTTTTAATTTCAGAATCACTGCAACGTACACGGCGACGAACTGCATCGTGCTCTCTTTCCTGAGATAGAAACTCAGCATCTTTCCAGCGACTGGAACGACGCGAAGTGTTGGCAAGTTGTTCTTGTAATCTGATTGGCGAAAAAGCCCAAAGAGTAGAGTGACGAATTGTGTCCGGTATTTGCTTTACGGCCCTAAATGTTCTATTACTTCTGCAGACTCGATGACTATCTGTAACCCTTTCAGCTTCCCTAAATTCGAAATTTTTCCTACGTTCTCTATGGGCCTCTAGATTATTTACTCGTTCCTGCTCAGAAAAATCTATATCTGACCTATTCAAACGGTTTCTTTTTCGCTGTGTTTGACTCCTATTGCAAGCTGACTTTCTCTTAAGTCTAGGCATCTTCTAATATATAAGTTTTAAAATAATATATAATATAAGAAATAATAAATTAAAGCTGCGAGCAATTCCTGCGAAAATTCCAATTTGAATCCGGAAACGAACCGATACCGATATTCACGCAAAATTACACACACTTTAGAAGAGTCTATACACACATATATGTATGCATGCACAAAAATACGTTACACTGTGTGCAATCATTCATACACATTAAAAATGTTCCGTTAACGCATAACACTCACACACGATGATTTACTTATTATATACTCGACTTATATTAATTTGCATTAAATGTTAAATGCATCACGAACACCCGAATTAATTATATATTATTTTATATATAATATCGAAAATACAAATGTTAATAGACAATCGACGCCAATCACAAACTACAAATTAACATAACACTGAAGCGCGCTGCCACCTTGCAACAATTTTGATACGTTGCCAATAATTTATCGCCGCAATTAAAAAGTGTGCGAAACCTTAAATTTAAAATAATGATCTAAAGAATCTAATATATATCACAAAAAAAAACATATATTAAAAAAAATAAAGTAGATAAAATGTTATTAAATTTTTTTCAAACATAGACTCCATAGACGTGGGGAGATAATATAATTTACACATATTAATATAATTTATATGCAAAACATATAAAATATATATCGATATGTTATATATATATTAAAAGCTATCGATATGATGGCACATAATATATAGTGAAATCTAAATTAATTTTTTTTTAATAAATAGTCAATATATAAATTATTAAATAATAATAATATGTCTATATTATAAAGCTTGTAAATACCTGCATTCATGCATACCAATCAACTAACTATTGGTTGTACATAATTTTAGACATGTGTGTGTGAACACAAATTAAGTATGTATAAGTGTTTGCATGTATGCACATGTATTTTCGGTAATTGACATGTGCATGGAAAAGAAAAGTCGAGAAACAGCTCGCGCTTCGCGCTCGCATCGTCTGTCCTTTTCTTTCCTACGCAAGTAATTTAGCTCTGACGTCATCGAAAACTTCTTTGCTGGTCGAAGGGTCGAAATGGTTTAACTAATAATTTCAGTGTTTATTGTCCGATCGGATTGCAATTTGGAGAATAACTTCATATATTATTTATCTATATGGTATACATATATACTAAAGCAGAACGTTAAGAAATTAGTAAATCGCCATGTAAATCAAAATTGGCGGTTTGCGGGGACGGTAGGCGTGTTATTCCAGATTGAAAATTAACTTGATCTGCGTATGGTATACAGGAATCTTCATGCTAAATTTGGTGTCCTTAGCTTTTGTAATAGCTGAGATCGGCGCGTTGATTCAGACAGACGGACAGATAGACGGACATGGCTCAATCGACTCGGCTAGTGATCCTGAGAAAGAATATAGATACTTTGTGGGGTCTGCGACGCCCTCTTCTGCCCGTTACATACATTTGCAAAGTTAGTATACTCATTTTTGACCATTTTCAATGGTTCATGGGTATAATGTTCAGGAAATCATAATAGAGGTAACACATGTTTGCGCTCATAGAGGGTTTAATGAAAACCTCAAACAAATTTTAAAATACTATTTTTGGCCCAAACTTTGCGAACAACTTAAACAACATATCCCAAAATGAAGATATTTTTTACAAAAATAAATACAATGGACACCCAAAGAAGATCGCAATATCTGAAACACCCATTCCCAATAAGGAAGGTGAACAACTACACATTGATATTTTTTATGCCCAAAAGTTTATATCCCCCACTTGCATTGATGCATATTCTAAATATTTAGTAATCAAAGAAATAACAAAAAAACCAAACATAGAGTCCAAAATTTTAGACTCCAACCTTTTTCTTTTGATGGACAATGAACCTATTTTTTTTTCTGCTCAATTCAAATATACAATGACAAGTGCTGGTTTAACAATATATTATGCAGAACCCAGACACAGTTTAACAAACGGCCAAACAGAAAGAGTTCATTCGACTATAATATAAATTGCTTGCTGTAACCAAGAAGAATACCAATTATTAGATTACAACGAAATTATTTATTGTGCAGTTAAAGAATTTAATAAGTCAATACAGTCATCCACACAGCAAACCCCTTATAATATTTTATTTAATAAGACAGATCATTCAAATTTACCATTTAGAATAAAAGCAGTCGAAACAAAAATGGTAGAGTATCATAATCAAAACAAAACACCAAAAACCTATCAAGTATGAGATGTCATTTATGAGAAAAAACATGGCGAGCGCAATAACTTTAAGCCAAGATATAAAAAGCAAATATAAAAAGAAAATTTAAAAAATAAAGTAATAATTGATAAAAAAAAATGGAATTATTCATAATGTAAAGTTTAACCATTTTTTTTTATCATGTTTTTACCATGAATATTTAATTATTCATATATATATTACTGGGCTCAACCGCTTCTAATATTATAAAATATTCCAATGAGGATTACGTTTTAATTGAAGACACAAATAACATTTTAACATATGGAGAATATATATATATATTTAAATTTGAAATTAGCTAGCTTTGGTCACAACTTACATCACACAAAACAATAAAAAGAAGTATTAATGAACTTAAATGAACTACTACTTTTAGATGGATCACAGGTAAACCAGATCATATAGATATGGCTACAATTTAAAAAAAAATTATGAATTTTTAGAAAAAACATAGAATAAAACTGCTGACAATAGATCTACAAAATTGGGAGATGCAATTACATTTTCAATAACCAAAATTTTATATTCCAATATTTTGAATAACCACGATATGGCAGACATATATATATTTTTTTTTGTGTATATTCTCGTTCCGAAGATACCATGGAGCTACAGTAATGATTCTCAGAATCCAAGACTGTGCTCGCTGTACTATGTCGATGTTGCTTCTCGATTCTTTGCCCCATAGCTCGGAGCCATAGGTCCAAATGGGTTTTTTTCAAACGGAGTTATATAAGAGGACTGTGTACTCCAAGCTTAGGGAAGAGCGTACGTCTTGGCCTCTATGTGTTTCCGCCAGGTGAGCCGCTTGTCCATATGAATACCTAAGTATGTTACGTTATCGGCTTGTCGGATGCGCGTGTGGTTCATTACCAAGGACGGGAAGCTTTGTTTGTTTAGGGTAAATGTTACCTATTTGCACTTTTCTTCGTTTACTCGTATGCGCCAATCTGCGATCCAATGTTCTACACAAGTTAGATGGCGTGCTAGTTGCATGGTAGCTTTTACTGGGCATCTGGATCGACTTAGTATTGCAGTGTCATCAGCGAATGTGTATAGGGTATATAGAATTGGGCCCAGAACACTTCCTTGAGGCACTCCGGCTTCTATAGTGCAATCGCTTGAAGTGCTTGAACTGCATCTAACCGCGAACACTCTTTTATATAGGTAAGATTTTAGAAGCTTATGTATGTTTTGAGGCAGCAGTTTGATTATTTTAAACATAAGTCCATCCAACCATACTCTATCGAATGCTTGTGCAACGTCTAAGAATAGAGCTGTGCAATATTCACGATGTTCAAAGGCAGTGCGAATTTCTTTTGTGATGCGGTTAACCTGTTCAATGGCTCCATGTTTTGCCCGAAAACCAAATTGGTGCGATGGGAGTGTCTTGTGATGCGTAGCAGCATCACTTTTTTAAATAACTTTGAGAGACAAGTAAGTAAGCTTATTGGCCTGTATGATGATGGGTGTGTTTTGTCTTTTCCAGGCTTAGGGATCATAACTATAACTGATTTCTTCCACTTTTGAGGGAAGTAACCAATTTTAGTAATTGCGTTGAAGAGCAAGCAGATTCGTAGAACTGCACAAATTGGGAGCTCGATGATCATTTTCGGTTATTAAGTCGTAGCCAGGCGATTTTCCAGTCTTCAGTTGCTCTTTAATGACTTTCGTTATCTCGCTTGGCCGAAATTCAACAGGATCTTGTGGTGCTAAGTCAGATGCAGTTAAAGGCGGGAGAGTAAATGAGTTAGTGGCTGGATTTGGTTGAAATACTTTTTTAAGATGATCAGAGAAGACTCTTGCTCTGTCCGTGTCACTCCGAGACCAGATTTCGGTAGAGTTACGGAGAGGTACAACCGTTTCTGTTAGTGCCTGTAGGGTCCTGTGGTCTTTCCACAACGAGTTCTTTGTGCCTGTGAGCGTGAGATTCTCGATGTACCTTAGTTGTGCGTCCGCTTCTTCTTTCTTAAGCGCTTTAGTAAGTCTACTCTTTGCGCCAGGTGATCTGTGCTCCTGCCACTCCCTTCGAAGTCGTTGTTTTTCAAGCACAAGCAGCACGACAATGCCCCGATCCATACCGCCCGTTCTGTAAAATCATGGATTAGAGAAGAAAAAGTGAAAGTTCTCGAGTGGCCACCGGTCTCCCCAGACCTTAATATAATAGAAAACGTATGGGGATGGTTGGCTAGGAAGGTGTACGGTGGTAAACAATATTCCACTGAAGAAGAATTGATCACAGGGATAAAACTCGCATGGTCAATGATTTCCTTGGACTACCTACCACCTTCACTTCCCAATCGAATGTGTGAAGTCCTTGTTAACAAAGGAGAGACAACACATTATTAATTAGCTTCTGAAATACTTAAATTAGTATTTAAAATTGTTAACTTTAACATTTTTTTCGAAATTAACTGAACATAGTCATATTATCGCAGGGGGCGCTATCCTGATGACCCAATTTTAATTTACTCATTTATGAATTGTTTTTCTTTATTATTTATATAAAAATCCATTTAAAACCATTTGCATTGAATTTTAACTTTTCATTTTAAAAATTATTGGAATTATCAAGAAAAAAAATTTGCATAGCTCTAGCTTAAGCAGTCTGCCAAATATTTCACATCAAAGAAGCATGTACAGGGGGGGCGCTAACCTGATGACGCGCAGTATACAGTATATATATATATATATATATTTTGAATTCTGACGAGTGGATTGAGCTATGTCTGTCCGTCTGTCTGTCTATATGGACACCTATCAGAAACTATGTAAGCTAGAACAACGTTTGTGTATTTTCCAGTTTCTCGAAATTTTTTAAAATTGCGACACGCTTATTCCCGCCTCTGTAAATCAGTAATACATGTGGTAACTGTTTAGAAGCAACAATATTAACTTAACAACCAAAGTTGAATATCACGAGTGCTTTGTAAAATAATTGAAATCGGACTATAAATATGTAAGTAAGATATGAGAAGAATTAAATTCATTTTTGAACGTCTACGAGTATACAGTACTCAGACACACAGAAAATAAAATTTTGTATTTGCTATCGGCCGATGGTAACAGTAATCGTTTACCTTGCAACATTAACGATTAAGCAATAGAAGAGCTATTGAGCTGAGTGGTGGGTGGCCGACGAAATTTTGTAGGATTGTGTGTGTGTGTTGTGGCGCGATTCTCATGTGCGACAGCGTTGCATTCTTTTCATTTTATTTTATTATCTTATTTATTTCTTTTATTCTAATAAACTAAAACGAAAGTAGCAACCGAGGGCGCTGCTGTGATATATGTTTATTATTATTATTATAGAAGAGGGAGTCTCCCAGCGGAGAAAGCGCGAGGCACTGCGACCAATATGATCTTTTGTACCCAGAATGCTCTCCAGAATGCTCTCGCATGACAAAAGCTGTTCTGCTTCCCTAATGAAGCATAACAGATCTTTCGTCGAGGAACAGACAATCTGCTCTGGAGTTGCGATTTCCACGTGCAGATGTTTCCTCCTTGTCCATACCAAGGCCGGACAGTCACATAGAATGTGTTTAGTAGTTTCATCGTCCTCTTTGCAGAGCCTGCACTCCGCGTCCGAGGACAAACGCATTTTTTGAGGTGGTAGTTCACCAAGTGGTGGCCACTTAGGTAGCCAATAAGGAGATAGAGGTCTCTCCTGGAGAGTAGCTTGGTCCTTCGATCAACTTTGGGATTGGTAAGCTCTTTAGCCTGCCGCATCCCTGGTTGGAAGAACCAGTAGCGTTCAGTCAATCTTCCAGCCCAGGTTTTCACAAGGGAGGAGATAGTAGACCACCCCACGCCACAGAAGGGTTCGGGGCCGAGCAAGGTGGCTGATGACCCAGCCCTCGCTAGTTCGTCTGCCAGCTCATTGCCCTGGAAGCCAGAGTGCCCAGGTACCCAAATTAGGGTGACTTTATTCCTTATTGACAGCCTCTTGAGACAATTCCAGCAGTCAGCCACCATACGCGAGCCTACTCTTTTTGAGGAGAGGGCTAGTATGGCCGCTTGGCTGTCCGAGAAGATGTATATTTTCGCTCCTCTAGTCCCCTTCTCAAGGATAAGACGGCAGCAGAACTCAATGGCGTGAACCTCTGATTGGAAAACTGTGGGCCAGTTGCCCATAGCAATCGAGGTTCTGGAGTTGGGACCATGTATTCCAGCTCCAACCCCCTGTTCAGTCTTTGACCCGTCGGTGTACCAATGTATACCATTTGGGTCTCTGATGGGGTTGCCAGCATCCCAAACCCTGCGGTCCGGGATGAGGGTTCTAAATTTTGCACCAAAGAAGAGTTCCTTGGTCATAGAATCTGATCTAGTGCAGGTCTCTAAGCCAGGAATGTCTTTGAGTAGGCTAGCATGCCCAGATTCGGTAGCTAGAAGCCCAGATTGGAGCTTGATTCTAAGAAGGCTCATAGCAGCAGTTTCCTTTATATGGATATGCAGCGGAGTCAGATTCAAAATCGATTCCATCATACGAAAATAAGGAAGCAACAAATGATCAGGCAGCTGCCGATTTGTTTGCAGACTTTTTTCAATCAACTTATTTAACAGAACCTTATAGTTCCCCTTTACATCCATACCCTTATAGTATAGAAAATTTTAACACTGTCTTCTGTCCTTCTATCGACAAAACCTCTCTACTAATTGATCTTAAATCGATAAAACCCGTTTTTTCTCCTGGCCCTGACGGAATTCCAGCATGCGTACTTAGATTTTGTGCTGATTCGATTTTGAATCCAATTCATAAGCTATTTGACTTGTCACTATCCAATAGGTATTTCCCACCTATTTGGAAAAACTCTTTTTCCATTCCTCTTCACAAAAGTGGTTCTAACCATGATGTGAAGAACTATAGATGTATTTCCAAGTTGTCCGCAATTCCTAAGATTTTTGAAAAAAATTTTACGGCCCAGTTAACTTTTATGTGTAAATCTATAATTTCACCCCATCAACATGGGTTTATAAAGGCAAGATCAACAGCTACTAATCTTTTAGAATTCTCATCTCACATAAATCAGGGATTTCGGAACAAAATGCAAACTGATGTGGTCTATACTGACTTCAGTAAAGCATTTGACTCCGTAAATCATAATCTCCTAATTCATAAGTTAAATTTGATTGGTTTTCCTCAAAAGCTCCTTCTGTGGATATCCGATTATTTAACTAACAGGTCTCAACGAGTTCTTTTTAAAGAATGGCTCTCTAAGCCGATCTTAGTTACTTCTGGTGTTCCTCAGGGCAGCCACCTTGGACCATTGCTATTTAACCTTTTTATTAACGATCTTCCTTCAATACTCCTTCACTCTAACATTCTTATGTATGCTGATGATGTGAAACTCTGTTTGACACACAATGATCCAGCAAATAACCTTCTTCAAACAGATCTTGATTTGTTTTTTGAATGGTGCAGCCATAATCTGCTGCATCTTAACTGTTTGAAGTGCAAGGTTATGTCATTTTTACAGATGTAACTATCATGTCATCGATTACAATCTTAACCTAACCCCACTCTTAAGAATATCTGAAGTAGCTGATTTAGGTATCCTCTTTGATCATAAATTGAAATTTGATCGTCACATTACACAAATTGTCAATAAGGCATTTCGACTACTCGGGTTCATCAAAAGATGGGCCAAAGAATTCGAGGATCCTTACACGACAAAGTTGCCTTTACACTTCTCTTGTTCGTCCAACTCTTGAATATGGGTCTTGCGTGTGGTCGCCGCAATACCATATTCACCAAGATAGAATTGAGTCTGTTCAAAAGCAGTTTCTACTCTTTGCCTTGCGCAGTTTTAATTGGGTTCCGGGTGTAGACTTACCACCATACTCTAGTAGACTCCTTCTAATTAACCTACCTTTCTTAACTAACCGTCGTATTATGTTAGGCGTTATGTTTATTGTAAAGCTAATAAAGTACAATATAGATTCCCCTACTCTGCTTACTCAACTTAATTTCTGTATTCCTTCTAGAGTTACTCGTAATTTTATGCCATTATCCTTGGCCTTTTGTAATACTAACTTTAGCTTGCATGATCCCTTCCGAGTTCTCTGTGCTGACTACAACAGACTGTCTAGAGTTTTCCACTCCGAGTCCTCCCCTTTACTCTGTTAAACTGTCTATCCTCAATCAATTAACACTACATGCTAACAACTAATATTAATCTACCGATCTGATTGGGTTTTACTGGGTTTTCCCCAATCCTTTGCAGCAAATGTTGGATCGAGAATTCTTGTTTTGTTATCCCCAGCTTAAATTTAAAAATATATACTCTTAATTAAATTTAATTCTAAACTTATTGCAAAATTTTAATTTCAAATTCTAAATTATTTTCTTTTTTTTTTTTTTAAAAAATCTTCATTTTTAATTCGATGTAATCTAATTTTTAATTTTAATTTTAAGTCGACTGTTTTAGTTGACGTTAAATAAATAAATAAAAATAAATAAATTGCTGCAGTAGGACAGGTGCGGAGTGCACCCGCCAAGGAAAGGCAAAGCAGCCTATGCAATTTCGTGCATTTATTGATGGCAGTGACCTGCGTAACCTTGGGCCACCACACAATAGCAGCGTAGGTTACGATCGGTCTTACCATCATCTTAAAAAGCCACCTAATGGTGCAGGATTTGAGACCCCATATTCTACCGAAAAGCCTTCTACATGCCCACATGGCATAAGTGGCCTTTGATAGAGTATTATGCAGGTGGGAGTTCCAGTTTAGTCGCTTATCAAGGGTTACCCCTAGATTCTTGACTTCGTTGGAAAGTTCCACAGGAGAGCCGCCAATATGTAATTGACCAATGTCAATAGAGTAACGCTTAGTGAAGGGAACAATGATTGCCTTTTGAGGATTGATGCTAAGACCTACATCATCGCACCATCTACTGACCGTGTTCAGAGCTGATTGCATCAGCTCTGTCACGGTGTTGGCATAGTTCCCGTTCACTACAAGAGCCAGGTCGTCGGCATAGCCAATCGCTTCCACGCCCTGTTCTGCGAGTATGATTATTAGTTCGTCAACTGCTAGGGACCAGAGCAAGGGGGATAGAACCCCTCCCTGGGGACACCCTTTTACCGCACTAATATGGGCGGTCGTCGTGTCCAGGGTAGAGGAGATAGTCCGGTGTTTGAGCATGGCGTCAATCCACCGGATTATGGGACGGACAATGTTCCTGCGCTCAAGCGCAGTAGAGATAGACCCGTAGCCGGTATTATCGAAAGCACCCTCTATATCAAGAAAAGAGCACAGAGCAATGTTCTTTGATACGAAGGCCTTTTCGATCTTACTCACTAATTTGTGGAGAGCGACCTCTGTCGATCTACCGGCTATATACGCGAACTGCGTGGGGTGCAGAGGGTTGTTTTCCTGCAGAGAGCACCGAATGTGCAAGTCTAGGAGCCTTTCCGCAGTCTTAAGCAGAAAGGAGGTAAGGCTGATCGGTCGGTAGGACTTAGGCTGGTCAAGAGGACGATTCCCCTGTTTGGGGATGAATACCACATTGACTCTCCTCCAAGAGTTGGGTATGTGTCCCCACGTGAGACTGGCTCTAAGAAGGCCGACCAGTGGATCAAGGATATGATCCAGACTGTTTTGGAGAAGGGCTGGAAAGATTTGATCACCCCCTGGGGCTTTGAAGGGAGCGAAGGAATCTACAGCCCATTTGACCTTTTCAGGATCGAAGATGGTACCAGATAAACTGGTTCCAGTGAGTCAGGTGACCAGGTGGCGTCAACGTGACTGGATAGATCTGGGTTGGCCACGGAACCTGGGAAGTGAACTTGTAGTAAAAGTTCAAGTGCTTCCCTACGATCTTGAGTGAAAGAGCCATCTGCTCTTTTAAGAAGCCCTATACCATTAGACGATCCTTTGGCTAATACCTTGTGGAGCCTCGCTGCCTCTGGCAGAGATTCTATGCTACCACAGTAGCTGCGCCACGTATCGCGTTTGGAGCGTCTAATGTTCTTATTATAGTTTGTGAGAGCGTCCCTATAGACGTCCCAACTTATACGGTTAGATCTGGCCTTGTTGAAAAGGCTTCTAACCTTCCTTCTTTGAGCAGCCAGCTCTTCGTTCCACCAAGGAACTTTACGGTTGACCGTTAGTGTCTTCCGAACTGAGCTGGCTTCGAAGGACGAAATAAGCACATCTTGGAGCAGGTTGGCAGCAAGTTCTATCTCACTGACAGAGTTAGGATTGCTGATCAACATGTCTGCTTTCAAAGCCACAGAGGCTTTGAAGAGTTCCCAATTAGTCTTTTTAGGACAAAAGGAGTTCTGGCGGATCTCGACTTGGCCAGGAAGGTCGAACCTGATGTGCTGATGGTCCGACAAGGTGGCTTCGTCTGTGACCCGCCAGTTTATAAGCGAACTCGCAATTGAGTTGCTTATTAGGGTGAGATCTAATACCTCTCCCTAATGGAATTAATAAACGTCGGTTTACATCCGACGTTCGCTATGTCTAAATGACAACACATTAGATAATCAAGGAGAGACTCACCACGTTTGTTGACGTCGCTGCTCCCCCAGATTGTGTGATGGGCGTTGGCATCACAGCCAATCACGAGCGGCTTGTTGTGGAGGCGGCAGAATTCCACAAGCCGCTGAACCTCTGCGGGGGGTACGTCATCCACATCGCCCGGGAAGTAAGCAGAGGCGATCACCACTTCCCGGACGCCATCTGCAGTGGCTACCTCCATAGCCGTTGCCAATAGGTCTCTGTGGATGAAGTTGGTTAAAGGAAAGTGTCTCACACTGTTATTGATCAGTATAGCAGTGCGAGGGGCACCTCCCATACGGTCATATAATAACTTACATGATCCGCATGATAGTCCACGGACGAGGCCACCTATTAACCATGGCTCTTGGACGAGAGCCAGGTCAATCTCCTCTTTACAGACGACCCTGCACAGGGTGGCTGACGCTCCTCTGGCGTGGTGCAGGTTCGCCTGGAGCACTCTAGTTGCGCTCCGCATCCTCTCTCAGCGCCTTGGTGACAGGGCCACATGCCTTGCCCCCCCGAGAGTCGTTGCCTCGGATGCACTTCGGCAGTCTGGCTGAGCTGCTCGGGGGAGGGCGCCTAGCGATCCCAGTCGCGGGAGGTGCCCTTGCGGGTTGTTTGCGTCCAGCGCTGACTGTGGGTCTGGCAGGGGCCAGGAGGCGCCCGCTGCCAGCCACCGGCCTGGTGCGGCCCGTTGAGGGGTTGGGGGCGGAGACCAGAATGGTCGGGGGTTTGGGGCTTTCAGCGCCACTGCGGCCGCAGCACTGGTGGACGCCACCGGTGCGGCAGCCACTGCTGTCGCATAGGTAGGGGCCACCTTTGACGCTTCCGGAGGGGCGCTGGAAGGGGGGGGAATGGTTGGAGAGGGGGATGTGGGACGGGCCGGGGAGGGAGAGGCTCTGGGGACGGAGTTCTTCAGGAGAAGTTTGACTCGTCCAAAGACGAATTTTACCTTCCCGTTGCACTCCGTCAGAGCCTTATACGACTCCTCGTCGACCAACATAGCGAGGTGGGTCGTAGTACCGCTGAGGGTATGCTGGACCACACGCCACAGTTTAGTCGAGAACAACTCCTCGTTTTGGATACCAAGGTATCGCAAAATATCGGCGGGTGTGAGTCCAGCACTACTGGGGAAGTATCCTCTAATGAGGTGAGCTTTGGGGAACTCAGACTCCTCCAGTAGTTTAATGTCAAGGGAGCTGATGGACCTGATGTGTCCAACGGCTCCCCTGACCCAGTCGGCAGTGCGGCTATCCTCGCACACCAGGAGCAGCCACTCATTTCGAGGTATGCAACCCTCGAAACCCGGACTGGCACCCGATGTGGGATGAAGCAGCAGAGCCTTGGCAATGCTAGCTTTCACCGTGGCCACTTGCTCCGGTGAAAGCGGGTTTTTTGAGTCAGCCGAAGTGAAGCCCAGTTTCACGCTGCTCGACACCTGGCTGAGAGGTGGCTTTGTGGACTCCACATGAGTCTTTTTGGGCTTCTTTGAAGACCCTTGAGGTTCGAGGACGGTATCGTCAGCGCGCGTCCGTTTGGCCTTGGTTTCCACGGGGGGCGCGGTGGCGATAGCCAGAGCTTCTGCTCTGCTCGAACCCTTTGCGAGTGCGGCTTTGAAAAGCCTCTTCTCACGGGTCTTCATCTTCACAAAGGCGTTCTCAGAGTCCAGTCGCAGCCGCTGTATCTGAGAGCCTGCTTCCGTGAGACCTGACCTCTGCGAGGCCACGGAAGCGTCGTCAACGAGGCTGATCAGGTCAGCGTCAGCTTCAGCGTCAGAGGATATCACCTCGACGAGCTGCTGCCGGCCTGAGCAGCTATTGGACGAGAAGTCAGCACTGGCGAACTCATCGTCCAAGGGAGTTCGTGGCCTGTCCGGGTCCCCTAAAGTACCAGGGCCAAGACCCGTGGTATTGGGGGTGGAAGCCAGCAGCCCACTGGCTGCAGTGCTGTTGTTGGGGTCGGCCGTTAAGGCCTCGCCCTGGGTTGATGCTGTCGAAGTCGCATCGCACTTGTCTTTTGTAAAATTTATATCCATAGTTTGGACCCACGAGTAGGCGGGAAGGGAAGGTCGCCCACGGCATTGCCCGCGTGCCGTGGGAAGTCTAGATGAAACTGGAGGGCGACAGGTATCCAGAGTCCGCATACTAACGACCGGGCTACCCCCCGGCCATGCATCCCTTGGCGTATGCTGTTCCGCCTTGGATTGGGGTGATTTATAGAATCACAATCTTCGCCCGACTACAATTAGTCAGCACCCCTAGCAGAGACATGACCGTGCTAGGGGCCTGCTTCCAGCCGCCCTCACGTGGAGAGTATAGCCGCACTTCCGACAGTAGGAGCAAGGACGGCACGTACCCCAGCCAAAGCTGGGGTTACATGTGATTCCCCTTACTGTCTCTGACGGCTGACGGCCTGTGATATATGTTATGTACATACAAATTCACTACTTCTCATGTTTAATTAAATTTCAATTAAAAATAGTTTTTCCTCAATTTGATTTCATTGACTTTGTTTTATTTGTTATGCAATATTTAAGACAAACAATTATATTAATTATTCGAAATTGAGGTTGGAATCCTCAGGTGGGCCGGTTTACATTTTGCGTTTTCATATTTATTTATTATTATTTTAAAGATTTTGATATATTTAATTTTATATATTTTGTAAATTTTCCTCTTATTTTATTACATAAGTAAATGTACATATATACGTGTACATGTAAATATGTATATACAAATATACATATGACATTAAGCATTAACAACTGCTTGGAGACATTAGACAGAGCGAGAAGACACAATATGTATTTTAAGGTCGTGCCATAAAATCAAGAAGATGCAAATGTAACGAATTTTGGCACGCGCCTAAAATGCATACATATACTTATTGCCCTCTCGCTTAGTCTAATGGTTACGACATTTGTCTATTCACTTTTGTTCGTCATTTAAATTTGTGCTTGTCGTTCAAACATAGTATAACAACGCGAAATTTAAATCCAAATAAAGCGCAATTTAAATAGTCGTGCCGATTTGTGTTAACTTTTATTAATAAACGTTTATAAAAGTTGCCCGCTGAAGGTGTATTGTGTTGGGATCGCTTGCGGAATTCGTTTGCTACACCAACCTACGACTATTTCTTTATTGAAATAAGCATGGATATTTTTATTTTTGGTATTCTGTAGAGAATTCGAGCGGCATTTCTATACCGTTATTAACAAAACTTTTGTACGGTATATAGTACTCTAATCCATGGCCATGGTCAGGTGCTGAATGTAACGTTCGACTGGTTAATATTAAACACGCTTTTGGCGCTGAACCCTGTTTCCTTTAGCGCCTCAGTTATCTCTTCGGGCAAGAGTATCTGCCAGAAAGCGAATGTTGGTATTTGCGGGCGGTACATTATTGATCACGGTAGTTTCATACTTAAATGTAAATACTTCGCGCCATTGTTTGTTTTAATTACAACTCTGTTATGACTCTGTACATGCGTACGAAAGCTAGTTGCACTAGCACTGATCATTATATATTCTTAGCTAGTAGCACTAGCACTGATTCATTACCCTTTTTTCTATTCGACCATTAAAGGTGAACAAGTGAACAATAAAACTAAAATCAACAATTGAACAAGCAAGATCCTTTTTTTTCGGCAATTAGTGGAAAGGTGGACATTTCGGTTTTCCTCTAAACATTTGGTGACCCAGACGTAAATTTTTTAGTTTGTCGGTCGTTTGTTGCAATTTTCGTGGTCGTTTGATTTGTTGCAATTCGATGGCAAATCAGTATACATACATTCGTTCGCTTATGGTTAATTCTTGCATGTCGGTAACAAATATAAAACTTAAAGATTTATACATATCGGTGTACTCATTGATTCGCGCGCGAAAATTCGGCAACACACATACACACATTTCTTTCGACCTGCTGTGCCCAGTTTCGTGTGCATGTATACTGTCGGAGCAGCATATTAGGATAAATATTATTAATAATATTAAATATTATATAAATATTGTTAGAGTTAAGGTGTTATTATTATAATATAAGCACATTGAATTGATAGATTTAAGCTAGTTTAAGAGAAAGCATATGAATTGTTTAGTGTAAGTTTCTCTTATATTTGTATAAACCGATCGGCAATTGCCGACGGCAAATTTGAGAGTGCGTGGCCAAGCTGTGATCACCGCTCGAATTAGTATTGAATATTCTGTGAAGCCAGCAGCAATTAAAGTTGTATATTATAAATCGAACCACCGCGTCTGACATTTTTTGTTTTGTTAATAACTTATTGTAGTTCGCTAAAAACGCTTAGCGAATTTTCATTGGCGCCCGAGCAGGGACTTCGGTGTGTTTCAGTGTTATAATTGTTGTTGACAATTTTAATTGTTGCCTGGCCTTCACAGTCGTTTTTACGTGCGGGAAAAAGAAAACTTTAAACAAAGTTTATCGTGTTAAATCGAGTGCGAGAAAAGTGCTGATCTTCTTCGTCGCCGCCACACCAGTGTTTGCTGCTACTGGACTAGGAATATCTGGACTGGGAATATTGCCGATGGATAAGTCAAATCGATCAATGTCTATTGAAACCCTAGACTGCCTTCAGGTATTTAGTGCCACAAAATGAGCGTGTGTTATTGAATAATATTGTTGCAAATCGATGCGTAAGCAGTTTAAAATTATTGAACAGCTCAATTTCTGGCACATATATAACTAACACTTGCATGCAAAGTATTCTTGTCTATATGTAGTTGTATGTATGTACATACATTATTAACTGCTATTAATACATAAATCGCCTAACAAGCCGCCAAAATATTCTGCGAACAGCAGACAACGGTACAACATTACACATATGTACATAGAATAACATAAAACATACATACATACATATATTGGTTTTTGTATATACTAACAAGTAATATTCGTTTGCATGATTTTGATTAAACATAAATAAAACAAACAATACGGCAATATTTAATTACATTTTTATTTAAACATAATATTTCTGGTGGTTAAATTGTTTTTAATTGAGTGTGTTATTGTGCCAACGCAAAAATATCGCGATCTTTACATATTTACATATATTCGCGAATTTCGAACATCTGTTGATGCATAAAGTTATACGCACATACATATTTGCGTTTGCACATACACACACGTCCGCTGAGCTCGGACCGTTCTTTGCTTGCGCTCTCAGTTGTTGTTTTGTTTCGCTTTCGATCTCGCTTGCAATCGGCGGCGCTTGCATTTTCTTACCCCGCACCCCGCAGATTTTACAGCTGTCTACAAACGTTGCTTGTTTCGTTTGTTGGATATACATACCACTTAGAGTACGTGTGTATATATTCTTTCGTTAGCATTGCTTACCCCGCACCCCGCATTTTACATTGCTGCCTACAAACGTAGTTACAGTAAACGTTTAGCTTGCCTTACTTTGGATCGCTTGGATCACTTTCGTTGTTTGCTCACACAACGCATAGGTTGCGTGTGTGTGTGTATTAGGCAAGCTAGATTTACATAGTCGGCGTCGTTGCGAGGGTAGCTCACAAAGTTGTGAGATTATTTTCGTTGTTGAGTTATTGATATTTTCTTTTAAAGCAACATGTTTGAGTCTGAAAAGACTAGTGAAAAGCTACAAGTCAGCAAAATAGCTGCAAAATTATCGCTATGTTTGCAATGATTTGATAAGGTTAGCGCTGACATCTCCCGTATGCAAACAGCAATTAAATCAAGGACCATTTCGTCTGATAAAACAAAGTTAGCGTGCCGTTTAGAACTTCTAGACGGTTACATCGAAAAGGCAATGGATTTACAGGCTGAGTTGGATAATTTAAACCCTCAGAATGATTCTAGAGGGCCGTTAGAAGATTTGTGTGTCATCACAAAGGCATTATATATAAATGCATCCAAGGCAACGCCAGAGCCACTAATTGAGCACAATTGCTCCATAGTTTCGAGCCAGCGATCCCAACTGCCGAAAATGCGTTTGCCCAGATTTGGTGGCAAACATTCGGAATACAAAAATTTTATCTGCCTGTTTGAAAGTTTGGTCGACAATGACAATTCCTTGTCAAACGTCGAGAAGTTCAACCATTTAGTTTCGTGTTTGTCCGATGAAGCATTGGGGGTAGTTAAGCCGTATCAATTAACGGATTGTAACTATCCAAAGGCCCTCGCTAGTCTCAAGGCAGTATATGACAACAAATGTCTTATATTCTTTGATACTGTTTCGCAATTGTTTGACATACCTAGCATGACAAAACCATCTGCATCGAGTTTGAGATCGATCATAGTCACGGTGTCTAACGACAGAGACATTGCTAATGTAACTCATATGGTCATGGGAAAGGTAGACCATGGTACCAAGTCTCGTTTTGAAGAGCAGCTTGATTATGATACGCTGCCATCCTGGGAAGATTGTGCTAGACAACTGAATAAAAGATATCAGTATTTGTCAACCGAGGAGTCAACTCGTAACAAAACAAGGTCGCGAATTGACGCCAAGAAGCCCCATCAGGGTAAGTCGTCCTTTGCTATTTCTGATGGAGGGCGTCCATCAACGCCTGTGTGTGTTTTTTTCAAACTGCTGAAAGGCGTTTTTTGCAACTTGAGCGTAAATTATCGAAGGATGCAATTTTAAAAAGCATGTACCATGACTTCATGAAAGAATATATGGGACATATGTCCATTCTGAAGTCAACTCCTCTAGGACAGCATTATTATAGTCCTCATCAATGCGTTCTTAGGCCTGAAAGTTCCTCCACCAAGCTAAGTGTAGTTTTCGACGCTTCTAGTAAGACATCAACAGCTGTTTCTCTAAACGAAACACTGATGGTGGGGCCGACAATTCAGAGGGAGCTATATTCAACCCTGATTAACTTCCGGTTGAATAAGTATGCCGTAACTGCTGACATTTCAAAAATGTATAGGCAGATCAATATTTCTGAAAAAGACAGAAATTTCCAACTAATTTTGTGGAGAGAAAATACTTCACAAAATATTCAAGCATACCGACTTAATACAGTCACATATGGTACAGCTTCTGCACCCTTTCTGGCGATACGCTGCTTATTTGAGCTGGCCAACATGCACGCCCAATCACATCCTATTGGATCAGATGTGATTAAAACGTGTTTCTATGTTGACGATATGTTGGCATGTGCAGATAGTGTTAAAGAACTTAACGCTATTTGCAATCAAGTTCAGACAATATTGGAATCAGGAGGTTTTCCACTTGCCAAGTGGGCAACCAACTGCAGTGATCTGTCGTTTAAAACAAAAGCTGGTGACGAAGTGACTCTGAAGATTGATGAGCAGAGTTCCGTCAAAACTCTTGGGATGCGCTGGGCACCTCAAGAGGATATATTTAAATATTATCTCGACGTGGACAGCTTTGTTTCGGATAGCCCAACGAAACGCAACATATTGTCTGCAGCGTCTCGTCTATTTGACCCTCTTGGGCTGCTATGTCCAATTGTTACCAAGGCCAAAATGTTTTTGCAGGAATTGTGGAGACTTAAAATAGATTGGGATGAAGCCATTCCAATGAGCCTTCACACGACATGGAATAGGTTGACCATGACGTTGCGCGATTAACACGAAATTCGCATTCCTCGATACGTCACAAGGGGCTCAGGACAGATTCGCTCGTGGTGTCGGCATCAGAAAGAAATATTTCATTTCTAAAACTGATCGCCATAGTTCAACGCACCTCGTTCGAGAGCGAATTCAAATTACTGAAAAAATCAGCAGTTCTAGTACCAATGTTGCAGTCATTGAATCCATTTATTGAAAAATTTGAGAAAAATGGAATACAATTTGAGCTCATTAGAGTATTAGGACGTTTGTTACACGGACCTCTCTCTTACGACGCTAAGTTTCCGTTTCTAATGACAAAGAGTTCAGAATTTACTCAACTTTTTGTCAGATATTTACACCGTAGGCACTACCACGCTGGTCCAAAAGTTCTAGTTGGGCTTTTGAGGCAGCAAATTTGGGTGTTAAATGCTCGAAGTTTATGCACTGCAGTTGTGCGAAATTGCATACACTGTTTTCGGTATAAACCAAAATTGTTGGGGCAAATAATGGGAAATTTGCCTGCTGATCGCCTTCGAGAAGGTCGGCCATTTAGAGTATGTGGAGTAGACTTCTGTGGGCCGTTCTATGTCAGCTATAGGATAAGGGGTAGACCACCTGTGAAAATGTATGTTGCCGTTTTTGTTTGTTTTGCCTGAAAAGCAGTCCATTTAGAACTTGTAACCGACTTGTCAACTGATGCTTTTTTGAATGTCTTTAAAAGATTGATTGGAAGACGCGGACTGCCGGAGACGATGGTCAGCGACAACGCGACGAACTTCGTGGGAGCGAGCAACGTGCTGAAGGAGCTGCAGACGGCGTTCAACAGCAGCAAGGAGGCTCTGACGGACTACGCAGCGGAGAGAGGGGTACAGTGGAAATTTATCACCCTCCGCGCCGCGCACTACGGAGGACTTAGGGAAGCCGCTGTGAAGTCCGCCAAACACAGTCTTCTGAGAGGAGCGAGCAACGCCAACCTAACACAGGACGAGCTGAGCACGCACGTCGAGGCGCTGCTCAACTCCAGGCCGTTGCTCGTCGACAGCAGCGATCCCAGCGATGGAGAGGTGCTGACGCCAGGCCACCTGCTTATCGGACAGCCTTTGTTAGCGCTGCCGTCAGAGTGCGAGCCAGACGAGACCAGCAAGAAGCCAGGACCCACATATTTGAAGCGGTGGCAACAATTGTCGGTGCTCAAACGGCACTTTTGGCACAGGTGGTCCAAGGACTACCTGCACAGTCTCCAGCAGCGCGCGCAATGGGCCAAAGGCGAGGCCAACCTCGAGGAAGGGGCGGTCGTGCTAGTGCACGACGACAACACACCCCCTCAGCAATGGATAACAGGGCGCGTAACGCGCACAATTCAAGGGGAGGACGGCAAGGTCCGAGTGGCAGAGCTAAGGACGGCAACAGGCACTACTAAGCGCCCAATACATAAGCTTGCTCGACTGCCATTGGTAGAAGACCGGTGGTCGTCAACGGGGCCGGAATGTCGGAGCAGCATATTAGGATAAATATTATTAATAATATTAAATATTATATAAATATTGTTAGAGTTAAATTGTTATTACGAGGGTCGTTTGATAAGTCCGTGACTTTTTGTATTTGCCGCGCACCTGCTCTAAATACAACACTGCTCCTGTCAGCAGTTATCGATTAACAGCTGACTGTAAAATTTTGAGAAAGCTGCGTTTCTTAGTTTGCGTTTTATAGGCATTGAAAGCAGACGATCTCGTGAATTTTAACGAAAATGGAAAAAAGTGAATTTCGTGTGCTAATTAAGCATTATTTTTTGCGTAAAAAATCCATCACCGAAACCAAGGAAAGACTTGATAAATATTATGGGGACTCTGCACCATCAATTTCAATGGTTAAGAAATGGTTTACTGAGTTCCGTTGTGGTCGTACCAGTACAAGTGATGCCGAACGTTCAGGTCGCCCAAAAGAGGTCGTCATGCCAGAAATCGTCGACAAAATCCATGGAATGATATTGGATGATCGGAGAATGAAAGTGCGTGAGGTAGCTGAGGCTGTAGGCATCTCAACTGAACGGGTACATCACATTTTACATGAATATTTGGACATGAAAAAGCTTTCCGCGCGATGGGTGCCGCGATTGCTCACACACGACCATAAGCGCAACCGTGTGACCATTTCAAAGGAGTGTTTGGCGATGTTCAACCGCAATCCAAACGAATTTTTGCGCCGTTTCGTTACCGTAGACGAAACATGGATCCACCACACCACACCAGAGACCAAAGAACAATCAAGACAGTGGGTTTCTCCGGGTGAACGTGCACCAAAGAAGGCCAAGGTGGGTCTGTCGGCCAACAAGGTCATGGCCACAGTTTTTTGGGATGCACAAGGTATCATTCACATCGATTACCTTGAAAAGGGTAAAACGATCACCGGCGAATATTATTCAGAGCTTTTGGACAGATTCGATATTGATTTGAAGCAGAAACGACCGCATTTGGCGAAAAAAAAGTGCTGTTCCATCAGGACAATGCACGGGTGCACACGTGTGTAGTCAGCATGGCAAAATTTCATAAATTGGGCTACGAACTGCTACCCCATCCAGCATATTCTCCAGATTTAGCCCCCTGTGACTATTTTTTGTTTCCAAACATGAAGAAATGGCTCGGCGGTAAGAGATTCGGGTCAAATGAAGAGGTCATCACAGAAATAAACGACTATTTTGAGGGCCTTGAGAAAACCTATTATTTGGAAGGAATAAAAAAATTGGAAAAACGCTGGACTAAATGTATAGAGCTAAAAGGAGATTATGTTGAGAAATAAAACGCTTCTTTGACGAAAAAAATATATTTTATTCAAAAAGTCACGGACTTATCAAACGACCCTCGTATCAATAGTGGTGTCACATGTCACATGTGTTGCGATCGCAACATGTTCTAAACAATTGACGAGAAGAGAAAGATTTCAGTCATGTTGGCAGCAAACAAATTCGTTGAGTCGCAAGGCGTCGGTATTGTGAAATTACAATACGAAAACACTGTATTAGTGCTGCAAAATGTTTTATTTGTCCCGGAGTTGCATATGAATTTTTACTCAGTAAGCGCAGCAGCAAGATATGACATTTCCACTACATTTAATGGAAAAGAAGCGCTGGTAAAAAACAAATACGGCAAAGTTGTGTTAAAGGCAGTCCAAGAAAACAATTTGTACGTATACTCAGAAAAAAGTGCTGTCTTTACAATAAACAGTTTGTCACCTGCTGTAAATTGGCATAATAGATTTGGCCATCTTATCGAATTGGTACATACTGATTAGACATCTGCATGAGTGGCGAAAAAGGCACATTCAAATGCACAATGCCGAAAATGAATGGAATGAGAATGAAAGCAAAGTCAAACTGGTATGAGTGAGTGAGTGAATTTACGTACGACTCAGTCGCACAACAACGAAACAGATGGAAATGAATTGAATGGAATGAGAACACAGTAAATTGAGACGCTTCATTCGAATGATTCGAGTGACAACTGAAAACAATGGAAAAGAAATGAAATTTGTTTTTATAGTTGTGTATGCATATATGTAATTTGGTTATATATTAAACTTATTACTAAAATAACAATATAATTAACTTAAATTCGAATGCAAAAACATTATTTTGTGTATATTTTCTGGATTGGTGGCTAATAAACAACGCTTTTCTGTAATTAAATTTCTTGCGCTAGAAAATGCGCGTTCCGAAGCCGCACTGCTTGCTGGAATGCAAAATATTTTGCAACTTACTTTATGCAAAAGTGGAAAAAATTGTTTATTCAAATTCCACCAAGCTAAAACATTAAAATCAGGGGATTCAAATCGAGTCATCAATAATTTTAAGGGGACGGCAATTCTTGACAACCCATTCTGTTACAACAGATATGCCCTCCTCTTTTGTTTCCTGATTAACTTCTATTGGAGCACCTTGACGAAATTTGCTTGCATTATTTAAAAAACATTTGTGCTTGACCAGGTTTTATGTGCTGCCTGTAAATTTTAAAACGGTATAGCACGTCTTACAAGCTACAAGGTTGACGAGTTCTTCTCTATCATCGTTTTTAATTTTGGAGAAAAATTGCCAAACTTCGCTTCGGCCTCTCTTTTCAATTAGGCTGTACATGCCACTAGTCAGCTTCTCTTTAATGTCCACTGTGCTTTTTACAACCTATATATTGCAAACAAACTGAATTAAGTCTGAAAAAAATTACACAATAAACACTTATGGACAGGTCACAAATACACAGGTATTAATCTAAGCACGATCAAAACAAATAAGCGAATTGTTATAAATATATATACATTAAAACAACAATAGTAAATTAAAACAAAACGTTACACAAATACATACAGATTTGTCGGCTTCTTTTGAAAATAATGCGTCCATTATTGCGTCTTTGAAGTACAGCTGTCAAGAATAAGCAAAGGAATGGACCGAATTCGCACGCAACAACTCGAATCATTCGAAAGTTCTAGGCATTTCCAAATGTTTCATTTCATTTTACGCTTCATTCATTTACGTTCATTTCGTTGCAGGTAGTAAGTTATGAGTGGAATGAGAACCTCTCACTCATACAATGTCGTTTCATTTCGTGCGTTTCACTCATTCAATTCAATTCCATTCGAATGTATTCTATGTGACGTATGTTATGAGTGGAATCATGCAGATGTCTAATACAGATGTATGTGGGCCAATGAATGTGAAGTCAATCGCTGGAAATAGATACTTTCTCACGTTTATTGGTGATTACTCACGCAAAATCTATGTTTACTTCTTGCAAACCAAAAGTCAAGTGTTTGAGAGATTTAAAAAGTTTCAAAGCTGCGTGGAATGCCAAACCGGACACAAAATCAAGTCGCTACGAAGCGACAACGGAACGGAATATGTTAACAAGGAGTTCACAAAACACTTGGAAAAATGTGGTATCAAACGGCAGTTGGCGGTTCCCTACACCCCGTAGCAGAACGGTGTAGCAGAACGCGCAAATCGTACTATTGTGGAGATGGCGAAGTGTTTGTTCATTCACGCAGGGCTAGAGGAGTTCCTATGGGCAGAGGCTGTAACTACGGCAGTCTATTTGAGGAACAGATGTCCTACAAGAGCACTGGCAGAAGGTACACCATTTGAGGCTTGGAAAGGCCACAAGCCGTCAGTTAAGCACATGAGAGTGTTTGGATCTCGTGCGTTTGCTCTTGATAAATGCACAAAAGGCAAGTTCAAGGCAAAGGGAAAGGAATACATCTTCGTTGGCTATTCCTTTGAAGCAAAAGCATATCGCTTATACGATAGACAGAAGCGATCTATAATTGAAAGGCGAGACTTTCGATTTGTTGAAGGTGAGTTTTGTTGAACTGTGAACCTTGTGAACAAAATAAAGACTTTTGGCGACAGATTGAGCATGAAGAAGCGGTAAAAGACCTGCGCAGTACCTCAGGCAAAGAGGAGGAGGAGTTTGTGAGCGCAAGCGATAATGAAGGCAGCGATGAAGGGAATGGTAGAAGCGAACCTCAGCAGGACGATACCACACCCAGACGAGGACCAGGTAGGCCCAGACTAGTACGTACAGGGCAGCCAGGCAGGCCGAGGAAAGAATACCAGGTGCTCAATAATCTGATCTATATGGATGATATTGAGACACCGAAATCCGCTGCAGATGCATTGCAGGGTCAACATTCGCATGATTGGCAAAAGTCAATGCAAAATGAATTGGACGCTCTTCAAGCAAACGATACATGAACGTTATGTGAGCTACCTCCAGGACACAAGGCTATCGGTTCGAAATGGGAATATAGAATCAAGAGAAGCAAAGACGGCGATATTGAAAGCTTCAAATCACGATTGGTTGCTCAAGGCTGTGGGCAACAGTTTGGCGTAGATTATTGGGAAACGTTCTCACCTGTTATCCGGTATGAGACGATTCGTATGCTGTTTGCAATCGCTGCTGAAAAACAATTGTTTGTGCACCAAGTCAACATCGCAAACGCATACCTGAACAGCAAGCTTCATGAAATTGTGTACATGAAGCAGCCGCCGAATTTTATTGACAAGCATCATCCGAACAAGGTTCTTAAGCTACAAAAGGCTCTCTACGGGCTTAAACAATCAGGAAGAGTGTGGAACAACACACTTGATGACGTCTTAAGGAATATGGGGTTCAAAAGATGCAGGAAAGAGGCTTGCTAATACATTAAGCAAGAACAACGGAAATTCAGCTATATAGCAGTCTACGTCGATGACTTAATAATTTTGGGTCCGAGCGAAAATGACATAACTGAGATTAAGAAGAAGATTGCATCAAGCTTTAAGATGCATGATGGCGGTGCGATCAACTATTTCCTTGGCATGAAAATAGAGCGAGATGGTGAGAGTGGATCTAATAAGATGTGCCAGAAAACGTACATAAAAGGGCTATTAGAAACGTATGGTATGAGAAGCTGTCGTCCAGTAAGCACACCGTTAGACCCAGGATACCAAGTAGGATGCACGAGTGAAAGCTGTGTCCAGGTGAATATTAAAGGTTTTCAGTCACTAATTGGTTCGCTTATGTATTTAGCAGTCCTGAGTCGGCCAGACATTTTGCACGCTGTGAGCAAATCGTCGCAAAGAAACACTGATCCACAAGAGGAACACGAGATTGTAGCGAAACACATTCTGAGGTATCTTGCGGGTACTGTGAATCTGAGTATTATATACCGCAGGTCTGGCGAATCAGTCAAAGGCTTCGTTGACGCTGATTGGGCTAACGAAAAGGACAGAAAATCCTACAACGGTTACGCATTCTTCATGGCAGGAAGTGCGTTCTCTTGGTCGTCAACGAAGCAAAGCGTTGTACTTGAACTTGTAAAAATCATGCAAGCGACGCCGGTACGTGAACAGCAGCCCAGTCATGATATTACCTTACCGAAATTTAATCCTGATGCTGCATGTGTAGAGGTAGCAAAGTGGTGTTCAACTACCAATATTATTCTATCGGAGACCCCCTTCAAGGAAGTAAATTGATGATGGCACTGAACAACTGCATGAAGGGAAGCGCATCCCAATGGCTTACACAAATTTTGTATCATGGTATGACTTGGCGAGAGTTCCAAAAATTAGAAGAACCCTAAAGCATCACCAGTTATATGTTATTTTTGTGCAAACCCGAGACATCGAATTGCTGAATGTCGAAGTAAAATGCGACAGGAGAAAGAGGCGAAACCGAATCGTGAAAAATCAAATATTTCAATAAATTCAATTTTTCCAATCAATGGCCAAAAAAACGAAAATTCAGCCTAAAACAGTATTCAACAGAAGACCGTTAAGCAATGTTGTGTGGCAGAGCCAAAAAGAAGTCTGCTTCAACGAGGTGAGATCTATCCAATTCTTTTGATTCCGGAGCAGAGTGCTCCCTGGTTAAAGACAACATTAGAATTAAGAGATCTGGTAATCGCTTTAATAAAATTGTAATGATAAAAGACATTGGTGGTGGCAGTGTGTGTAGTACATTGCAAATCCTGACTGAACGAAAAAAATATGGAAATATTATTATTTTTTCATTATTATTTATTATTTCATGTAGTTCCGAACGAGCAATTAAGGGTGATATTCTAAAAGGGCGAGAAATACTTAAACAAGGCTTTAAAGTAATTTTATCATATGATAATTTTAAAATTGTAAAATCACAGTCTTAGCCCCGAAGAGAGAGAAGTAGTGCGAATGCAGGAGATCAAGTTGATGAGCTGTAATATTGTTCGGCCAAGCTGCTAGCCCTATGTTGCTTGTCAAAAAGAAGAACGGAAGCGAACGTCTGATTTTAGAGAGTTAAACTCAAATACCATTTCGGATAAATACCCATTGCCGCTCATCAGCGACCAAATCGCAAGACTTCGCAGAGCAAATTACTTTACATATCTAGACATCGCGAGGGGTTTCCACCAAATTCTAATTCACCCTCAATCCGTGGGATATACCGCTTTTATAACCCCAGATGGTCAATTTGAGTTTCTCACAATACCTTTTTGTCTAAGAAACGCGCCATCTGTTTTCCAGCGCGCAGTCATAACTGCACTTGGTGATCTTGCTAATTCATATGTAATTGTTTATATGGACAATATAATGGTTGTGTCGCCAACCAAGGAATAGAAGGACTAAAAGTAGTTTTGAATGTGCTTACAAAGGCGGGTTTCAATTTTAATCTCATTGAATGTAGTTTTCTCAAGACAGTATTTAGGTTATGAAGTACGGCCTGGAGAGATTCGTCCAAACGTGTGGAAGATAGCTTCATAAGGCTCATTGCCTCCTCCTCAAACTGTCACTGGCGTTAGACAATTCATTGGCTTGGTTTCTTTCGGAGATTCGTGCCTAGTTTTTCCCAAATTATGAAACCTTTATATTCGCTTTCTTCTGGTAATGGAAACATTACTTGGGTCGTTGATAAACGTAGACTCAAAGTTGTGACTATCCTCACAAATGAACCAGTTTTAGTAATTTTCGACCCGCAATATCCCATTGAGCTGCACACTGATACAAGTGCCTGTGGATATGGAGCGATACTTTTTCGCCATTACTTAATTGGCCCTGAGTTCGTTGTCTATCCAGATTGCAATTCACTAAATGCTTCTCACGCAAAAGGGGATTTAACCCCCACAGTCCACCGCTGTTGGGCCCACTTACAATAGTTTAATTTTGAAGTACAGTACAGAGAGGGTAAGCGTATGGCTCATGTCGATGTCCTCTCAAGAAATTCTTTGTCACCCGAACACATTTATTTAATAAACAAAATTTCCGAAAAAACAAGTAAATCTGTCTGAAATTTCAAGTACTTGACTTCTTGCTGAGCAACGGTTAGACCCTGTTGTAGCATATCTATATATATATCCCTATAAATATACTAAATTAATGGATACAACTTAGCTTCAAAACATTGTGACACTTTGTCATTAAAAACATAACATTCAAGTACCCAAAAGACAACCAACAATTATACAAATATTCCAGTGCTCAAGTAATACGATCTAACGCTTATACATAAGCCGATCGCGGAGCGTGGGAATGCTGAGTTTGCACTTTGCAGCTCAAGCGGTCAGGCTATACATAACATATGAATGCCTTCTGCAAACATATGTATATGTATATGCATGCCTTCTGCATGCTTATGAATATGTATACGAAACTATGTATATGTATATAGAATAAGTATTGTATGTACAGGTTAGCTCAGCCCAAGATGAGCGCACAAGAAACTTTCGAATAAACTGACTCTAACAGAGCAGACGCTCTGACTCTACAAATTGTCGAACCTTTTTGGAACCTAATATTATATGGCGACCGTGACAGGACGTCAGGACATCAGGACTTGAGACTGAGTCTCGCCTCCGTCTGAGAGCTAATGCCTTGCCACCTTCCCAAACGAATCGCTGATAAATACGTCTAAGAACAACAACAGCAACCCAGCATCAACGTTGCCCGAGAAACGGAGAGAAAAAGAGAAGAGCCACTCGCCAGTGTATTTGTGTATGATGAGTGCGTATGTGTGAGCAAAGCACGGCAAACACCAAAAAAAAAAACAAAATTAACAAAAACACAAACATCAGCAGTAGTGCCAGCAACAAGCATTAAAAAGCAGCAGCAGCAGCAAAAAAAAAAACTCGATTTTTTTAACATAAAAATTTTCTTTTGCATTTGTTCAACTTAAACATCAGCTTCATCGCTACTGTCGACGCATCAACAATAATAACAACAACACACAACAATTGATGGCAGAGGAGCCACAATTTTCAAACGCGCAGACCACGCCCACTCACAATAGCTGAGTACCGGGCAAGGCAGGAAAGGAAGGAACCAAAGAAGCACAAACGCTCCGGAAAAAGAATAAAGCTACTAGAACAACGCCGACTGGTCAAGGAAATGACCCAGTTGGCCAGAGACGAGACGTCCCGGAAACGCTACAAAGAGCGTCTTGAAGACATTGAGAACAAGCTTTCGTAAGGTGCGAAACAACGCAAACGGGCTGCATAAATAAATGCCAATGCCCCAATTTGCTTTAATTTTAATTATATATCCAAGCCGAGGCGGCAAACCCCTGCCTGAAAAACACTAATATCTGTCAGGCTTTTACTAACAAATGTGGTTTTAGAATTTTTTGCTTAATATTGTAACAACTATGTCAGCCAGCAAACATTTTTTGTACAATGAGGGAATTTTAAAGTACTCATCTGAATTAAATTTAAAAAAAAATTATTTTTGATTTTCTAGAAGAAGAAATTAATATATTTTTTTCCTTCAAAAAAAAAAAAAAAAAACGTTTCATTGAATATAAACTAAAACGAGAGTAACAGTCGAGCGTCACGCGACAGTGGGATACCCTTGGACGTATGTTGCTATAAAAAGTATCTAATTGAATAATACCAATCGCAAGCTACAAATTAATCATAACACTGCAGTGCGCTGCCACCTTGCATCAATTTCGATACGTTGTCAATAATTTATCGCCGCAATTTTCCTAGCGCAAGACTGCAAAAAGTGGTGTGAGCAGTATATATCGGTATTTTTTGAAATTTTGAATTGGCCAATATCGATAACTTGCAATATATCGAGTAATCAAAATTAATATTTATTTAATTGCTTTTTATAGTTTTGTATTTTTTACTGACCCTAAAATGTGAATTATTAAATAATAATCATATGTGCACGTAAGCATATTATGAATATTATGAATATGTACACAAGCATCAAAATACTTGCATACATTCATATTCATTTACCACGCCACCTATTGAGTATTAGTATATATTTATGTACATGTATTTTCGGTAATTGACATGTGGATGGAAAAGAAGAATCGAGAAACAGCTCGCGCTACGCGCTCGTATCGTTTGTCCTTTTCTTTCCTACGCAAGTAATTTAGTTCTGACGTCATCGACAACTTCTTTGCTGGTCGAAGGGTCGAAATGGTTTATCTAATAACTTCAGTGTTTATTGTCCGATCGGATTGGAATTTGGAGGATAACTTCATATAGGATTTATCTATATATATACTAAAGCAGAACGTTAAGAAATGAGTAAATCGTCATGTAAATCCAAATTGAAAATAAACTTGATCTGCGTATGGTATACAGGAATCTTCATGCTAATTTTGGTGTCCCTAGCTTTTGTAATAGCTGTGATCGGCGCGTTCATCCAGACAGACAGACAGACGGACAGACAGACGGACATGGCTCAATCGACTCGGCTAGTGATCCTGAGCAAGAATATATATACTTTATGGAGTCTCCTTCTGCCCGTTACATACATTTGGACAAAGTTAATATACCCTTTTTTAACCATTTTCAATGGTTCAAGGGTATAAAAATGGGATGGTTTAGCGATTCTAGCGAGGCAAAAGACCACTGCCAACGTAGTTAATAACGTAAAAATTATATTGTAGATCACACAGACGATATAAATGCGTTGTGGATCTTATTGCTGATCATTACAATAGTGCTAATTCTACAATTTCTGCTTACAATTTATGTTAAGCATAACAAAATTATCAAAAAACGATGTATGAATAGACCAGATTAAAAAAAAAAAAAAATAGATTAGAAGAAAGATTCATAAAAACGTTTTTTATTAACGACAAGAATGGAATGGAGCGAAATAGCGATACGAATAGACGAATTTCGCTACAGGTTTGATAGGTCTTATAAATGTATCAATAGAGATGCAGTAATAAAATCGGAAATTTGAAAAATCGTATAGAGATAGTAGTAGGAGAATATAATAATATAGTTACATTAGTAAATAAATATGAAAATAGGCTCACATCTGAACATAATAACAAATGTTTAAGGGTTATAAAATCCCTAAACACAAGATTAAATAATATCAGAAAAAGAAGGCATATTCTGATAGATGTACCAGAAAGTCTAAGTCAATTGGTTGAATTCAACCCAGGCCAGTTTGAAGAACTAGACGAATCTGTTCAATCAAGCGGCGCTGAGTCCGATAGTGGCATTGAAACACTAAAAGGAAGCGACCAAATTGAATTTAAATCAGAAACAATAACAATTTCTGAAATGGCACAGACATTGACAGAATTAATCAGGCTAGCCACATCTCGGATACCAGAGTTTGATGGTAGGCCAGAAAATCTACAAAGTTTTTTGGATGCTCTAGGTCTACTAGACAGCTTAAAGGGCACACATGAAACGACAGCGATAAGCGTTATAAAAACTAAACTTAAAGGCCATGTAAGAAACCTTATAAGTAATGAGCAGACAATTGCTGCAATCATTACCCAACTGTCAAGTGCAGTAAAAGGAGAATCGGTAGAAGTGATATCTGCCAAGCTTCTCAATCTACAACAGAGAAATAAAACGGCTAACCAATACACCCAAGAGGTGGAGAAACTGACAAAAGCCCTTGAAGGTGCCTATATCAGTGAAGGTCCCTTTAGGAAACAACCAATAAATGAAAAAAGTTCATTCCATCAATTATAGTCTTAATATTGTATATTCGTAACTTTCTATAATCATTCAACTGAAAATAAACTAACATTTCTCATAGATACTGGTGCAGATATCTCACTTTTAAAAGTAAATTCTGATAACTTCAAAATTCAAAATGAAAAAATAATAAACATCGAAGGCATAGGCCAAGGTGTGATAAAGTCTCGAGGAACAACCTCAATAGAACTTCAATCAACAAAATATATTATTCCACATGAATTTCATTTGGTAGACCCAAGTTTTGCAATACCATGTGATGGAATAATAGGCATTGATTTTATAAAGAAATTCAATTGTCAACTACATTTCAAACCAAGTGAAGACTGGTTTTTAATTAGACCCCAAAATTTAAATTATGCAATATAGGTTGCGATAACATATAGCGCTGGCAACAATACAGTTCTTCTGCCAGCCAGATCACAAGTTATTCGGAAAATAGACATTAATGCTGTAAATGATTACATATTTTTCCCAATCAGGAAATACATAATGGAATTTATGTTGCAAATACAATAGCAGCATCCAAACATGTATACATTCGACTTCTAAATACAACTAATTTCGACCAATTGGTCAAAGTAAACAAAATCCAATATGAAAATTTAAAAGATTATGACATTCATAATACCAATACTGAAAATAGAAGCGAACAAGTACTTTCAAAACTGAAGAAAAATTTGCCAGACCAATTTAAAAATCAATTAACTGAATTATGCACACAGTATAGTGATGTGTTCGGACTGGAAACCGAACCAATATCAACAAACAATTTTTATAAACAAACTTTAAGACTTAAAGATGATGAACCAATTTATATAAAAAACTACAGAAGCCCGCATGGCCATATTGTTGAAATTCAAAAACAAGTAGGGAAATTAATTAACGACAAAATCGTCGAACCGTCTGTATGGCGATTAGTAATTGACTATCGTCAAATAACTAAAAAACTACTTTCTGATAAATTTCCACTCCCTAGAATTGATGACATTTTAGATCAACTAGGTCGAGCTAAATACTTTTCATGCCTTGGCTTGACGTCAGGTTTCCACCAAATAGAACTTGAGGAAAACTCAAGGAATATAACATCTTTTTTAAGGAGCAATGGCTCATATCGCTTCACGCGATTACCATTTGGTCTTAAAATAGCACCAAATTCATTTCAGAGGGTGATGACTATATCATTCTCGGGTTTAGTACCCTCTCAGGCATTCCATTATATGGATGACTTAATGGTGATAGGATGTTCCGAAAAACATATGATTAAAATCTTAACTGACGTTTTTAATGTATGTAGGAAATATAACCTAAAGTTGCATCCAGAAAAATGTTAATTTTTCATGTATGAAGTGACATTCCTAGGTCACAAATGCACAGACAAAGGAGTATTGCCAGATGACAAGAAATATGACGTCATCAAAAATTATCCTGTCCCTCATGATGCGGACAGCGCAAGACGATTTGTAGCATTCTGTAACTATTATCCTCGATTTATAAGGAACTTCGCCGACTATTAACGGCACATAACTAGTGAAAAATTCTCTAAGATTTTTTAGAGAGCGAAACAAATGAAAATAAAAGGACGCGGTGGCTTGATTAATAATTTACAAATTGACAATTTATTGCTGCTGCTGGCTTCTACGTTTGCTTATCAACGAATGCTTTCATTAGCGAGAGTGGGCCACATTCCGACCACACTCCCCGAATTCACCGTCGGCATTTGCCGATCGTCAAAAGGCTTAAGAGAGCATTATAAAAAGAGCATGCTCAACTACATTTAAATTCACAATTTTCTCTTACTTTATACTAGCCTATGACTTCAATGTCAATTTCTAATTAATCTACAATTATAATAAAACTAAATAAAACTATGATGCTCCAACATTCCGGCCCCGTTGAAGAGCTCCGGTCTTTAACACCTCGGGAGTCGGGCCAGCTTATGAATTGGCCGCTTAATTGCGCCTGCTGGTGTTTTTATTTCGGCTACCCGAACCTTGCCGTCTTCCCCTCGAATTGTGCGCGTTACGCGCCCGGTTATCCACTGCTGAGGGGGTGTGTTGTCATCGTGAACTAGCACGACCGCCCCTTCCTCGAGATTGTCCTCGCCTTTGGTCCATTGAGTTCGCTGCTGGAGGCTGAGCAGGTAGTCCTTGGACCACTTGCGCCAAAAGTGCAGTTTGAGCGCCGACAACTGCTGCCACAGCCTCAAATATCCTCGCCCTGGTTTCTTGATGCTCTCGTCTGGATCGGATCCTAAAGGCAGCGCCAACCTCTCCATCGCTGGGATCGCTGCTGTCGACGAGCAACGGCCTGGAGTTGAGCAGCGCCTCGACGTCCACCAGATGTGTGCTCAACTCGTCCTGCGTCAGGTTGGCGTTGCTCGCTCCTCGCAGAAGCCTGTGCTTGGCAGACTTTACTGCGGCTTCCCACAGTCCTCCGAAGTGCGGGGCGCGGGGGGGAATGAACCTCCACTGCACTAATCTCTCCGCTGCGAAGTTCACCAGCCTCGCCTCGTTGTTGTGGAACGCCGTCTGCAGCTCCCTCAGTACGTTGCTCGCTCCAACGAAATTCGTCGCGTTGTCGCTGAATATCGTCTCCGGTAATCCGCGTCTCCCGATGAACCTTTTAAAAACATTCAAAAAACCATCAGTTGATAGATCGGTTACCAGATCTAAATGGACCGCCTTTGAGGCAAAACAAACAAAAACGGCAACATACATTTTTACAGGTGGTCTACCCCTGATTCTATAGCTAACATAGAACGGCCCACAGAAGTCTACTCCGCATACTCTAAATGGTCGACCTTCTCGAAGGCGATCAGCTGGCAAATTTCCCATTATTTGCCCCAACAATTTTGGTTTATACCGAAAACAGTGTATGCAATTTCTCACAACTGTAGTGCATAAACTTCGAGCATTTACCATAACACCCAAATTTGCTGCCTCAAAAGCCCAACTAGAACTTTTGGACCAGCATGGTAGTGCCTACGATGCAAATATCTGACAAATAGTTGGATAAATTCTGAACTCTTTGTCATTAGAAGCGGAAACTTAGCGTCATAAGAGAGAGGCCCGTGTAACAAACGTCCTCCTACTCGAATGAGCTCAAATTGTATTCCATTTTTCTCAAATTTATCAATAAATGGATTCAGCGATTGCAACATTGGTGCTAGAACTACTGATTGTCTCAATAATTTCAATTCGCTTTTGAACGATGTGCTTTGTACTACGGCGATCAGTTTTAGAAATGAAATATTTCTTTCTGATGCCGACACCACGAGAGAGTCTGATTTGAGCCCTTTGTAACAGAATCGAAGCACATAAGCCATTATGCGAATCAATTTTGGAAAGTTGGAATGACGATTAATTAGCTCAACAAAACAATTTGGCGTAGTTTCTGCCAAAGTACATACAACAGAACTTTTTTGTCCTCGGAAGATTTGATTTCCGACGCTATTTCAACCAGGTGAAGCTGAGGCCATTGGTCTTCCTCCAGTTTCAAGAAACTTGGCCCATCGAACCATAACGAGCTAACAATCTCGTCTATGTCGGTTCCTCTCGATACTAAATCCGCCGGATTAGCATCTGTTGGAACGTGACGCCACACAATACCTTTCGACAACTCCTGAATTTCTGCAACTCTATTTGCCACAAATGTGCCCAATGTGCCAGAATCGCGTTGTAACCAGTACAGCACAATCTGTGAATCCGACCAGAAATTTAAACTTTCTATATTAAATTTTGATAAGGTTGTCGCAATTTGATGCCAGAGCTTGGCCAGCAAGAGCGCTGCACATAGCTCTAGTCGGGGTATTGTTTTCACGTTTAGTGGAGCTACCCTAGACTTTGCAGTGAGCAATGTAATGCCAACGTCTTGGTTGTTGCAAGCTCGAACGTATATGCAACAACCATATGCATGACTGGATGCATCGGCAAAGCCATGTATCTGAACCCTTTGATACGTATTAAGACATACGTACCGAGGGATGCGGATTTTATGTAAATCGCGCAATGTCATGGTAAACTTGTTCCATGTTGTGTGAAGACTCATTGGAATGGCTTCATCCCAATCTATTTTAAGTCTCCACAATTCCTGCAACAACATTTTGGCCTTGGTAACAATTGGACATAGCAGCCCAAGAGGGTCAAATAAACGAGACGCTGCAGACAATATGTTTCGTTTCGTTGGCCTATCCGAAACAAAGCTGTCCACGTCGAGATAATATTTAAATATATCCTCTTGAGGTGCCCAGCGCATCCCAAGAGTTTTGACGGAACTCTGCTCATCAATCTTCAGAGTCACTTCGTCACCAGCTTTTGTTTTAAACGACAGATCACTACAGTTGGTTGCCCACTTGGCAAGTGGAAAACCTCCTGATTCCAATATTGTCTGAACTTGATTGCAAATAGCGCTAAGTTCTTTAACACTATCTGCACCTGCCAACATATCGTCAACATAGAAACACGTTTTAATCACATCTGATCCAATAGGATATGATTGGGCGTGCATGTTGGCCAGCTCAAATAGGCAGCGAAGTTGTACCATATGTGACTGTATTAAGTCGGTATGCTTGAATATTTTGTGAAGTATTTTCTCTCCACAAAATTAGTTGAAAATTTCTGTCTTTTTCAGAAATATTGATCTGCCTATACATTTTTGAAATGTCAGCAGTTACGGCATACTTATTCAACCGGAAGTTAATCAGGGTTGAATATAGCTTCCTCTGAATTGTCGGCCCCACCATCAGTGTTTCGTTTAGAGAAACAGCTGTTGACGTCTTACTAGAAGCGTCGAAAACTACACTTAGCTTGGTGGAGGAACTTTCGGGCCTAAGAACGCATTGATGAGGAATATAATAATGCTGTCCTAGAGGAGTTGACTTCAGAATGGACATATGTCCCAAATCCAAATATTCTTTCATGAAGTACCATGTACCATGGTACATGCTTTTTAGAACTGCATCCTTCGATAATTTACGCTCAAGTTGCAAAAAACGCCTTTCAGCAGTTTGAAAGGACAAGCCAAGAACTTTAGGATCGGTCTTGAAAGGGAGATCCACTTGGAAACGACCAGAAGATAACTTTACAGTTTTCTTGAAGAACAGTTCACAAGCTTGTTGTTCAGCTGTTTGGCGACCAGCCTTCGACTCGAATGGACATTGATCCAATTCCCAGAAACGGTTAACTAACGAATCGAGAGAACAATTAGTTTGGGCTACTAAACACCCACTGAACTGATGCCTAGGCACTTGTCCAGTATATTTGCCTGCTACTATCCATCCTAGCAGCGTTTTTTGCATTGTTGGAAGTTCAGAACCCAGTTTTATTTGCCCAACGCACAACAATTCATAAAATAATTCTGCTCCCAAAAGAATGTCCACCTTAGCTGGCCTATAAAATTCTGGATCTGCCAGCTTTATATTTTTGGGTATTTTCCAATTTGAAATACTCATGGACTGTCCTGGCTGTGTTGTTGAAATGGATTTCAACACCCAACAGTCAGCCGAAAAATTGTGGGAATTTATGCGCGACTGAATAGAAGCACATATCTTGCTTTTGCTATCTATTGTTGCACCTCCAACCATCGAAATAGCTAGAGATGTTGGCTCCCGCTTGAGCCGTAACATCTGGGCCATACTCTCTGATATCAAATTGATTTGGGAACCACTGTCAAGCAAGGCTCGTGCAGAATGCAACTGACCAAATCTGTCTTTAACATCAACGACAGCAGTGGCGAGAACAATTTGTGCATTATTTGACACATGGCCCAAATGCACGTCTGCCACAGTTGCTTGATGTGTAGATACCTCACCTTGATCAGGAGTAGTATACCTGTGAAGCAAGGAATGGTGAGGCCTTGAACAAACTCTACACTTTGGCGCCTTACACTTAGAGACTGTATGCCCAACAACCAAACAATTTAAGCACAACTTTTGTGCTTTGACATATTCAAAACGCTGCATAACTGAAATTGCAGAAAACGATGGACACGAAGAGATATTGTGCGTTTCTGACTTGCAAAAACACACACAGACGTTGATGGACGCCCTCCATCAGAAATAGCAAAGGATGACTTACCCTGATGGGGCTTCTTGGCGTCAATTCGCGACCTTGTTTTGTCGCGAGTTGACTCCTCGGTTGACAAATACTGATATCTTTTATTCAGTTGTCTAGCACAATCTTCCCAGGATGGCAGCGTATCATAATCAAGCTGCTCTTCAAAACGAGACTTGGTACCATGGTCTACCTTTGCCATGACCATATGAATTATCATTGCATTAGCAATGTCTCTGTCGTTACCTAACGACGACAACGAAGCATAAATAGCAGACACCGTGTCTATGATCGATCTCAAACTCGATGCAGATGGTTTTGTTATGCTAGGTATGTCAAACAATTGCGAAACAGTATCAAAGAATATAAGACATTTGTTGTCATATACTGCCTTGAGACTAGCGAGGGCCTTTGGATAGTTACAATCCGTTAATTGATACGGCTTCATCGGACAAACACGAAACTAAATGGTTGAACTTCTCGACGTTTGACAAGGAATTGTCATTGTCGACCAAACTTTCAAACAGGCAGATAAAATTTTTGTATTCCGAATGTTTGCCACCAAATCTGGGCAAACGCATTTTCGGCAATTGGGATCGCTGGCTCGAAACTATGGAGCAATTGTGCTCAATTATTGGCTCTGGCGTTGCCTTGGATGCATTTATATATAATGCCTTTGTGATGACACACAAATGTATATGTATTGTAATACCTCCTGCTCAATATTTGGCGGTCATTTATTTAAATAGGTAGGCGCGAATTTGTAATATACATACATACATATGACTATATACTTTTGTGTGTAATAAAATGAGTGTCAGGAATTGAGCTTTGTAATATCTTAAATAATTTAATGTCGATCAAAGCGACAGTAAAAAAAACACTATTTACGTGTACGCTCAATTTTTAACACTGAATACCTGGAGACTGTCTAGCGAATCAATAGACATGGAACGACGATTATTATCCATATGGTCCAGCGGCGACGATGAAGACGGCCTTGAAGCTTTTGGTCCAGTTGATGTGATGATGACTCCCACGAGAACGAGTGTCAATGTTTTTTTTTTTTTTTATTATAGTTTGTTCACACCCGCACACGAAACGCGCGAAGCAATTGCCACAAACAGCACAAAATAAATTTTTACCGAAAACTAATTATTAACCAATACACCGAAGTCCCTGCTCGGGCGCCAATGAAAAATTCTCTAAGATTTTTTAGAGAGCGAAACAAATGAAAATAAAAGGACGCGGTGGCTTGATTAATAATTTACAAATTGACAATTTATTGCTGCTGCTGGCTTCTACGCTTGCTTATCAACGAATGCTTTCATTAGCGAGAGTGGGCCACAATCCGACCACACTCCCCGAATTCACCGTCGGCATTTGCCGATCGTCAAAAGGCTTAAGAGAGCATTATAAAAAGAGCATGCTCAACTACATTTAAATTCACAATTTTCTCTTACTTTATACTAGCCTATGATTTCAATGTCAATTTCAAATTAATCTACAATTATAATAAAACTAAATAAAACTATGATGCTCCAACAACTAGATTATGTAAAAGAATGTCCCTTTTGAATGGTCAAGCGAATGCCAGAACGCATTCGAATACCTTAAAGAAAATCTTATGCGCCCCACATTATTACAATATCCTGATTTTCGCAAAGAATTTTGCATTATAACGGATGCTAGTAAACAAGCTTGCGGAGCGGTTCTAACTCAGAACCGTAACGGGATTCAGCTCCCAATAGCTTATGCATCACGTTCATTTACAAAAGGAGAAAGCAATAAGAGTACAACGGAACAAGAACTAGCGGCAATTTATTGGGCAATTACCCATTTGAGACCATACATTTATGGCAAACATTTCACCATTAAAACGGACCACAGACCATTAACGTACCTATTTTCTATGACTAATCCCAGTTTTAAATTAACTCGCATGCGGTTAGAGCTTGAAGAATACGACTTCAAAGTAGAATACCTAAAGGGGAAAGATAATTTTGTAGCAGACGCACTTTCGCGTATAAATATAACAGAACTCAAAGACATGCAACATAAAGTCCTGAAAGTCACTACCAGGCAACAAAGTAGACAAGATAAAAACTGTACACTAAGAAATAAGGAACTATTGCCTAAGCAAAGTATCAAAAATGTATCTAAGCCCAACGTACAGGAAGTCATAAAAAATGATGAAGTACGAAAAGTAGTGACCTTGCGAATAACTGAATCTATTTGTTTACTAAAACGAGGAAATAAAGTTATTGCAAGAATTGATGTTGACGATTTATATACCAATGGAATTTTTCAGTTAGGTCAGTTCTTCCAAAGGCTTGAAATGCAAGCTGGTATGCTAAAAATCAGCCAACTCAAATTGGCACCGAGTGAAAATATCTATGAAACCATTTCAATAGATATTTTCAAAAAATTATTGAGAGTAGCGCTACTCCAGCCGGTGACCATTATAAAAACTGAAAAAGAAATACAATCAATACCGTCTACATATCATGACGATCCAATTCATGGAGGTCATACAGGCATTACAAGAACGTTAGCGAAAATAAAAAGACCCTATTATTGGAAAAATATGACTCGTCATATAAAAGAGTACATACGTAGATGTCATAAATGCTAAATGTCGAAAACAACGACACATACAAAGACCCCAATGACTCACACAGAAACCCCAACAAATGCTTTTGATATAGTGACAGTGGACACAGTTGGTCCACTACCGAAATCAAAATATGGCAACGAATACATCGTCACACTTATATGTGATTTAACGAAGTATCTAGTAACCATACCGGTTGCAAGCAAAAGCGCAAAAACTGTCGCGAAAGCTATATTCGAAAATTTTATACTAAAGTACGGTCCAATGAAGACGTTCATTTCGGACATGAATACCGAGTATAAAAATAAGGTAATTTTAGATATGTGTAAATACATGAAGATAGAAAACCTAACATCTACCGCATATCATCACCAAACTTTAGGGACAATAGAACGAAGTCATAGAACATTCAATGAATACGAGGGTCGTTTGATAAGTCCGTGACTTTTTGAATAAAATATATTTTTTTCGTCAAAGAAGCGTTTTATTTCTCAACATAATCTCCTTTTAGCTCTATACATTTAGTCCAGCGTTTTTCCAATTTTTTTATTCCTTCCAAATAATAGGTTTTCTCAAGGCCCTCAAAATAGTCGTTTGTTTCTGTGATGACCTCTTCATTTGACCCGAATCTCTTACCGCCGAGCCATTTCTTCATGTTTGGAAACAAAAAATAGTCACAGGGGGCTAAATCTGGAGAATATGCTGGATGGGGTAGCAGTTCGTAGCCCAATTTATGAAATTTTGCCATGCTGACTACACACGTGTGCACCCGTGCATTGTCCTGATGGAACAGCACTTTTTTTTCGCCAAATGCGGTCGTTTCTGCTTCAAATCAATATCGAATCTGTCCAAAAGCTCTGAATAATATTCGCCGGTGATCGTTTTACCCTTTTCAAGGTAATCGATGTGAATGATACCTTGTGCATCCCAAAAAACTGTGGCCATGACCTTGTTGGCCGACAGACCCACCTTGGCCTTCTTTGGTGCACGTTCACCCGGAGAAACCCACTGTCTTGATTGTTCTTTGGTCTCTGGTGTGGTGTGGTGGATCCATGTTTCGTCTACGGTAACGAAACGGCGCAAAAATTCGTTTGGATTGCGGTTGAACATCGCCAAACACTCCTTTGAAATGGTCACACGGTTGCGCTTATGGTCGTGTGTGAGCAATCGCGGCACCCATCGCGCGGAAAGCTTTTTCATGTCCAAATATTCATGTAAAATGTGATGTACCCGTTCAGTTGAGATGCCTACAGCCTCAGCTACCTTACGCACTTTCATTCTCCGATCATCCAATATCATTCCATGGATTTTGTCGACGATTTCTGGCATGACGACCTCTTTTGGGCGACCTGAACGTTCGGCATCACTTGTACTGGTACGACCACAACGGAACTCAGTAAACCATTTCTTAACCATTGAAATTGATGGTGCAGAGTCCCCATAATATTTATCAAGTCTTTCCTTGGTTTCGGTGATGGATTTTTTACGCAAAAAATAATGCTTAATTAGCACACGAAATTCACTTTTTTCCATTTTCGTTAAAATTCACGAGATCGTCTGCTTTCAATGCCTATAAAACGCAAACTAAGAAACGCAGCTTTCTCAAAATTTTACAGTCAGCTGTTAATCGATAACTGCTGACAGGAGCAGTGTTGTATTTAGAGCAGGTGCGCGGCAAATACAAAAAGTCACGGACTTATCAAACGACCCTCGTACATTCGTTCATACATCTCTGCAGATAAAACTGATTGGGTTGTTTGGATACAATATTTTACATATTGTTTCAACAGAACACCATCAGTCATGCATGATTACTGTCCATATGAACTAGTCTTTGGAAAATTACCAAGGCAGTTCGCAAATTTTAAACAGATAGAATAGAACCACTGTATAATGTAGAAGATTACTCGAAGGAAATAAAATTTAGATTAGAAATAGCATTCAAAAGAGCTAGACTTATGTTAGAAAAAGCTAAGCCTTATAGAAAACAACATTATGATAAGAAAACTTCAGATTTTCAATTAAAAATAGGAGATAAAGTTATACTAAGGAACGAATCGGGTCATAAGTTAGATCCAGTATATTTAGGTCCTTATACTGTAGAAACCATAGAAGACAGAGGTAACATAGTAATTAGAGATATAAAGCAAAAGAAACAAAAAGTACATAAGGATAGACTAAAAATATATAATCAATGAAACGTTTCATTCATTTAAGAAAAGGTCTGATCAACCCAACAGAAAAAACCAAACAAAAAAATAAAAACAACAAAAAAAAAAACCAAAACAAAAAAAAATTTTTTTGTTTCCTTCTAAGAAAGTTAAACATAAAACAAAAAAAATAACGTTATTCAACATACATTTTTATACCCTTGGACCATTGAAAATGGTCAAAAGAGGGTATACTAACTTTGTGCAAATGTATGTAACGGGCAGAAGGAGGCGTCGGAGACCCCATAAAGTATATATATTCTTGCTCAGGATCACTAGCCGAGTCGATTGAGCCATGTCCGTCTGTCTGTCCGTCTGTCTGTCTGTCTGGATGAACGCGTCGATCTCAGCTATTACAAAAGCTAGGGACACCAAAATTAGCATGAAGATTCCTGTATACCATACGCAGATCAAGTTTATTTTCAATTTGGAATAACACGCCTACCGCCCCCGCAAACCGCCAATTATGATTTACATGGCGATTTACTCATTTTTTAACGTTCTGCTTTAGTATATATATAGATAAATACTATATGAACTTATCCTCCGAATTGCAATCCGATCGGACAATGAACACTCAAGTTATTAGATAAACCATTTTGACCCTTCGACCAGCAAAGAATTGTTTGACGTCAGAACTAAATTACTTGCGTAGGATAGAAAAGGACAAACGATGCGAGCGCGAAGTGCGAGCTGTTTCTCGACTCTTCTTTTCCATGCACATGTCAATTACCGAAAATACATGTGCATAAATATATACTAACACTCAACCAATAGGTGGCGTGGTAAATGAATATGAATGTATGCAAGTATTTTGATGCTTGTGTACATATTCATAATATTCATAATATGCTTACGTGCACATATGATTAGTATTTAATAATTCATATTTTAAGGTCAATAAAAAATACAAAACTATAAAATGCAATTAAATAAATATTAATTTTGATTACTCGATATATTGCAAGTTATCGATATTGGCCAATTCAAAATTTATTGATCCTGAGCAAGAATATATATACTTTATGGGGTCTCCGACGCCTCCTTCTGCCCGTTACATACATTTGCACAAAGTTAGTATACCCTCTTTTGACCATTATCAATAGTCCAAGGGTATAATAATAATTTTTTCTTAACACAATATATTAATATTGAGAACTTAATGACTGCATGTATTATTATTATTATTATTATAGAAGAGGGAGTCTCCCAGCGGAGAAAGCGCGAGGCACTGCGACCAATATGATCTTTTGTACCCAGAATGCTCTCCCTGTCATGACAAAAGCTGTTCTGCTTCCCTAATGAAACATAACAGATCTTTCGTCGAGGAACGGACAATCTGCTCTGGAGTTGCGATTTCCACGTGCAGATGTTTCCTCCTTGTCCATACCAAGGCCGGAGAGTCACATAGAATGTGTTTAGAAGTTTCATCGTCCTCTTTGCAGAGCCTGCACTCCGCGTCCGAGGACAAACGCATTTTTTTGAGGTGGTAGTTCACCAAGTGGTGGCCACTTAGGTAGCCAACAAGGAGATAGAGGTCTCTCCTGGAGAGTAGCTTGGTCCTTCGATCAACTTTGGGATTGGTAAGCTCTTTAGCCTGCCGCATCCCTGGTTGGAAGAACCAGTAGCGTTCAGTCAATCTTCCAGCCCAGGTTTTCACAAGGGAGGAGATAGTAGACCACCCCACGCCACAGAAGGGTTCGGGGCCGAGCAAGGTGGCTGATGACCCAGCCCTCGCTAGTTCGTCTGCCAGCTCATTGCCCTGGAAGCCAGAGTGCCCAGGTACCCAAATTAGGGTGACTTTATTCCTTATTGGCAGCCTCTGGAGACAATTCCAGCAGTCAGCCACCATACGCGAGCCTACTCTTTTTGAGGAGAGGGCTAGTATGGCCGCTTGGCTATCCGAGAAGATGTATATTTTCGCTCCTCTAGTCCCCTTCTCAAGGATAAGACGGCAGCAGAACTCAATGGCGTGAACCTCTGATTGGAAAACTGTGGGCCAGTTGCCCATAGCAATCGAGGTCCTGGAGTTGGGACTATGTATCCCAGCTCCAACCCCCTGTTCAGTCTTTGACCCGTCGGTGTACCAATGTATACCATTTGGGTCTCTGATGGGGTTGCCAGCATCCCAAACCCTGCGGTCCGGGATGAGGGTTCTAAATTTTGCACCAAAGAAGAGTTCCTTGGTCATAGAATCTGATCTAGTGCAGATCTCTAAGCCAGGAATGTCTTTGAGTAGGCTGGCATGCCCAGATTCGGTAGCTAGAAGCCCAGATTGGAGCTTGATTCTAAGAAGGCTTATAGCAGCAACTTCTTTTATACGGATATGCAGCGGAGTCAGATTCAAAATCGATTCCATTGCTGCAGTGGGACAGGTGCGGAGTGCACCCGTCAAGGAGAGGCAAAGCAGCCTATGCAATTTCGTGCATTTATTGATGGCAGTGACCTGCGTAACCTTGGGCCACCACACAATAGCAGCGTAGGTTACGATCGGTCTTACCATCATCTCAAAAAGCCACCTAATGGTGCAGGATTTGAGACCCCATATTCTACCGAAAAGCCTTCTACATGCCCACATGGCATGAGTGGCCTTTGATAGAGTGTTATGCAGGTGGGAGTTCCAGTTTAGTCGCTTATCAAGGGTTACCCCTAGATACTTGACTTCGTTGGAAAGTTCCACAGGAGAGCCGCCAATATGTAATTGACCAATGTCAATAGAGTAACGCTTAGTGAAGGGAACAATGATTGCCTTTTGAGGATTGATGCTAAGACCTACATCATCGCACCGTCTACTGACCGTGTTCAGAGCTGATTGCATCAGCTCTGTCACAGTGTTGGCATAGTTCCCGTTCACTACGAGAGCCAGGTCGTCGGCATAGCCAATCGCTTCCACGCCCTGTTCTGCGAGTATGATTAGTAGTTCGTCAACTACTAGGGACCAGAGCAAAGGGGATAGAACCCCTCCCTGGGGACACCCTTTTACCGCACTAATATGGGCGGTCGTCGTGTCCAGGGTAGAGGAGATAGTCCGGTGTTTGAGCATGGCGTCAATCCACCGGATTATGGGACGGGCAATGTTACTGCGCTCAAGCGCAGTAGAGATAGACCCATTGCCGGTATTATCGAAAGCAGCCTCTATATCAAGAAAAGAGCACAGAGCAATGTTCTTTGATACGAAGGCCTTTTCGATCTTACTCACTAATTTGTGGAGAGCGACCTCTGTCGATCTACCGGCTATATACGCGAACTGCGTGGGGTGCAGAGGGTTGTTTTCCTGCAGAGAGCACCGAATGTGCAAGTCTAGGAGCCTTTCCGCAGTCTTAAGCAGAAAGGAGGTAAGGCTGATCGGCCGGTAGGACTTAGGCTGGTCAAGAGGACGATTCCCCCTGTTTGGGGATCAATACCACATTGACTCTCCTCCAAGAGTTGGGTATGTGTCCCCACGTGAGACTGGCTCTAAGAAGGCCGACCAGTGGATCGAGGATATGATCCAGACTGTTTTGGAGAAGGGCTGGAAAGATTTGATCACCCCCTGGGGCTTTGAAGGGAGCGAAGGAATCTACAGCCCATTTGACCTTTTCAGGATCGAAGATGGTACCAGATAAACTGGTTCCACGTGAGTCAGGTGACCAGGTGGCGTCAACGTGACTGGATAGATCTGGGTTGGCCACGGAACCTGGGAAGTGAACTTGTAGTAAAAGTTCAAGTGCTTCCCTACGATCTTGAGTGAAAGAGCCATCTGCTCTTTTTAGAAGCCCTATACCATTAGACGATCCTTTGGCTAATACCTTGTGGAGTCTCGCTGCCTCTGGCAGAGATTCTATGCTACCACAGTAGCTGCGCCACGTATTGCGTTTGGAGCGTCTAATGTTCTTATTATAGTTTGTGAGAGCGTCCCTATAGACGTCCCAATTTATACGGTTAGATCTGGCCTTGTTGAAAAGGCTTCTAACCTTCCTTCTTTGAGCAGCCAGCTCTTCGTTCCACCAAGGAACTTTACGGTTGACCGTTAGTGTCTTCCGAACTGAGCTGGCTTCGAAGGACGTAATAAGCACATCTTGGAGCAGGTTGGCAGCAAGTTCTATCTCACTGACAGAGTTAGGATTGCTGATCAACATGTCTGCTTTCAAAGCCACAGAGGCTTTGAAGAGTTCCCAATTTGTCTTTTTAGGACAAAAGGAGTTCTGGCGGATCTCGACTTGGCCAGGAAGGTCGAACCTGATGTGCTGATGGTCCGACAAGGTGGCTTCGTCTGTGACCCGCCAGTTTATAAGCGAACTCGCAATTGAGTTGCTTATTAGGGTGAGATCTAATACCTCTTCCCTAATAGAGTTAATAAACGTCGGTTTACATCCGACGTTCGCTATGTCTAAATGACAACACATTAGATAATCAAGGAGAGACTCACCACGTTTGTTGACGTCGCTGCTCCCCCAGATTGTGTGATGGGCGTTGGCATCACAGCCAATCACGAGCGGCTTGTTGTGGAGGCGGCAGAATCCCACAAGCCGCTAAACCTCTGCGGGGGGTACGTCATCCACATCGCCCGGGAAGTAAGCAGAGGCGATCACCACTTCCCGGACGCCATCAGCAGTGGCTACCTCCATAGCCGTTGCCACCAGGTCTCTGTGAATGAAGTTGGTTAAAGGAAAGTGTCTCACACTGTTATTGATCAGTATAGCAGTGCGAGGGGCACCTCCCATACGGTCATATAATAACTTACATGATCCGCATGATAGTCCACGGACAAGGCCACCTATTAACCATGGCTCTTGGACGAGAGCCAGGTCAACCTCCTCTTTACAGACGACCCTGCACAGGGTAGCTGACGCTCCTCTGGCGTGGTGCAGGTTCGCCTGGAGCACTTTAGTTGCGCTCCGCATCCTCTCTCAGCGTCTTGGTGACAAGGCCACATGCCTTGCCCCCCCGAGAGTCGTTGCCTCGGATGCCCTTCGGCAGTCTGGCTGAGCTGCTCGGGGGAGGGCGCCTAGCGATCCCAGTCGCGGGAGGTGCCCTTGCGGGTTCTTTGCGCCCAGCGCTGACTGTGGGTCTGGCAGGGGCCAGGAGGCGCCCGCTGCCAGCCACCGGCCTGGTGCGGCCCGTTGAGGGGTTGGGGTGGAGACCAGAATGGTCGGGGATTTGGGGATGGGGGCTTTCAGCGCCACTGCGGCCGCAGCACTGGTGGACGCCACCGGTGCGGCAGCCACTGCTGTCGCATAGGTAGGGGCCACCTTTGACGCTTCCGGAGGGGCGCTGGAAGGGGAGGGAATGGTTGGAGAGTGGGATGGGGGACGGGCCGGGGAGGGAGAGGCTCTGGGGACGGAGTTCTTCAGGAGAAGTTTGACTCGTCCAAAGACGAATTTCACCTTCCCGTTGCACTCCGTCAGAGCCTTATACGACTCCTCGTCGACCAACATCGCGTGGTGGGTCGTAGTACCGCTGAGGGTATGCTGGACCACACGCCACAGTTTTGTCGAGAACAACTCCTCGTTTTGGATACCAAGGTATCGCAAAATATCGGCGGGTGTGAGTCCAGCACTACTGGGGGAAGTATCCTCTAATGAGGTGAGCTTTGGGGAACTCAGACTCCTCCAGTAGTTTAATGTCAAGGGAGCTGATGGACCTGATGTGTCCAACGGCTCCCCTGACCCAGTCGGCAGTGCGGCTATCCTCGCACACCAGGAGCAGCCATTCATTTCGAGGTATGCAACCCTCGAAACCCGGACTGGCACCCGATGTGGGATGAAGCAGCAGAGCCTTGGCAATGCTAGCTTTCACCGTGTCCACTTGCTCCGGTGAAAGCGGGTTTTTTGAGTCAGCCGAAGTGAAGCCCAGTTTCACGCTGCTCGACACCTGGCTGAGAGGTGGCTTTGTGGACTCCACATGAGTCTTTTTGGGCTTCTTTGAAGACCCTTGAGGTTCGAGGACGGTATCGTCAGCGCGCGTCCGTTTGGCCTTGGTTTCCACGGGGGCGCGGTGGCGATAGCCAGAGCTTCTGCTCTGCTCGAACCCTTTGCGAGTGCGGCTTTGAAAAGCCTCTTCTCACGGGTCTTCATTTTCACAAAGGCGTTCTCAGAGTCCAGTCGCAGCCGCTGTATCTGAGAGCCTGCTTCCGTGAGACCTGACCTCTGCGAGGCCACGGAAGCGTCGTCAACGAGGCTGATCAGGTCAGCGTCAGCTTCAGCGTCAGAGGACATCACCTCGACGAGCTGTTGCCGGCCTGAGCAGCTATTGGACGAGAAATCAGCACTGGCGAACTCATCGTCCAAGGGAGTCCGTGGCCTGTCCGGGTCCCCTAAAGTACCAGGGCCAAGACCCGTGGTATTGGGGGTGGAAGCCAGCAGCCCACTGCCTGCAGTGCTGTTGTTGGGGTCGGCCGTTAAGGCCTCGCCCTGGGTTGATGCTGTCGAAGTCGCATCGCACTTGTCTTTTGTAAAATTTATATCCATAGTTTGGACCCACGAGTAGGCGGGAAGGGAAGGTCGCCCACGGCATTGCCCGCGTGCCGTGGGAAGTCTAGATGAAACTGGAGGGCGACAGGTATCCAGAGTCCGCATACTAACGACCGGGCTACCCCTTGGCCATGCATCCCTTGGCGTATGCTGTTCCGCCTTGGATTGGGGTGATTTATAGAATCACAATCTTCGCCCCACTACAATTAGTCAGCACCCCTAGCAGAGACATGACCGTGCTAGGGGCCTGCTTCCAGCCGCCCTCACGTGGAGAGTATAGCCGCACTTCCGACAGTAGGAGCAAGGACGGCACGTACCTCAGCCAAAGCTGGGGTTCCATGTGATTCCCCTTACTGTCTCTGACGGCTGACGGCCGACTACATGTATTACGTCATTTCTTTAAAAAGCGAGGTGTAGCGTATCTACCCTATAAATATACTAAATTAATGGGTACAACTTAGCTTCAAAACATTGTGACACTTTGTCATAATAAACATAACACTCAAGTACCCAAAAGACCACCAACAATTATACAAGTATTCCAACGCTCAAGTAATACGATCTAACGCTTATACATAAGCCGATCGCGGAGCGTGGGAATGCTGAGCTTGCACTTTGCAGCTCAAGCGGTCAGGTTATACATAACATAAGCATGCCTTCTGCATACATATGTATATTTACATATATGCATGCCTTCTACATGCTTATGAATATGTATTCGAAACTATATGTATATAGAATAAGTATTGTATGTACGGGTTAGCCTAGCCCAAGATGAGCGCACAAGAAACATTCGAATAAAGTCACTCTAACAGAGCAGACGCTCTGACTCTACAAATTGTCGAACCTTTTTGGAACCTATTAGGTTCAACCTAATATTATACTGATAATAGAAATTGTCAATAAACTGGATTCAGACGATTGGGCCGAAAACTTGGCCAAAACGTATGATCTGCGAAAAGGTGTCTTATATCGCAAAGTCCAAAGACCAGGCAAAACAAGTTATTTACCAGTTGTACCTAGAGCTTTCAAAAGTTCAAATGTCAGTTTTTTTGGTTCGCCAAAATGAACCAATACGTTCGCAAATTTGTTTTAAACTGTATAACTTGTATAAGTTCCAGCGGGCCAGATGCTTCACTAGCTCTAAGTTTTTAGAGTTCTGTATATCAGCAACAGTCGAGCGGCACGCGACAGTGGGATACCCTTGGACGTATGTTGCCATAAAAAGTATTTAATGTATAATACTAATCGCAAGCTACAAATTAATCATAACACTGCAGTGCACTGCCACCTTGCATCAATTTCAATACGTTGTCAAAAATTTATCGGCACAATTTTTCTAGCGCAAGACTGCAAGCGGTGTGAGCAGTATTTATCGGTATTTCTTTATAAATTTTGAATTGGCCAATATCGATAACTTGCAATATATCGAATAATCAAAATTAATATTTATTTAATTGCATTTTATGGTTTTGTATTTTTTATTGACCTTAAAATATGAATTATTAAATAATAATCATATGTGCACATAAGCATATTAAGAATATTATGAATATGTACACAAGCATCTAAATACTTGCATACATTTATATTCATTTACCACGCCACCTATTGGTTGAGTATAAGTATACATTTATGCACATGTATTTTTGGTAATTGACATGTGCATGGAAATGAAGATTTGGGAAACAGCTCGCGCTTCGCGCTCGTATCGTTTGTCCTTTTCTTTCCAACACAAGTAATTTAGTTCTGACGTCATCGACAACTTCTTTGCTGGTCGAAGGGTCGAAATGGTTTATCTAATAACTTCAGTGTTGATTGTCCGATCGGATTGCAATTTGGATGATAAGTTAATATGGTATTTATCTATATTTATGCTAAAGCAGAACGTTAATAAATGAGTATTTCGAATGTAAATCGCAATGTAAATCAAAACTGGTGGTTTGCGGGGGCGGTAGGCGTGTTATTCCAAATTGAAAATAAACTTGATCTGCGTATGGTATACAGGAATCTTCATGCTAAATTTGGTGTCCCTAGCTTTTGTAATAGCTGAGATCGGCGCGTTCATCCAGACAGACAGACAGACAGACAGACGGTCAGACGGACAGACAGACGGACATGGTTCAATCGACTCGGCTAGTGATCCTGAGCAAGAATATATATACTTTAGGGGTCTCCGACGCCTCCTTCTGCTCGTTTCATACATTTGCACAAAGTTAGTATACCCTTTTTTGACCATTTTTTGGATTTAAATTTCGCGTTTTTATAATATGTTCGAACGAAACGCACAAATTTAATTGACGAACAGAAGAAGAACAACGCATAGACAATGCAAAAGCGAATAGACAAGTATCGTAAGCATTAGACTTAGCGAGACAGCAATAAGTATTTGCAATAATAAGTATAAATTCGTCACACATGCTTCTTCTTGATTTTTTGCCTTGTCTAATGTCTATATGTATGTATGTCAATATGTACACATGGATGTAAATACTTGCATACATTCAGATCGATCTACCACGTCATCTATTGGTTGTATAATGTATGTTTGTAATGTGTATATGTACGTATGAGTTTTAACATATATGCACATGTATTTCGCTAATTGATATGTGGATGGAAAAGAAGAATCGAAAAACAGATCGCGCTACGCGCTCGCATCGTTCGTCCCTTTCTTTTCTGCACAACAAAGACCATTTGACGCTTGCTGCCGCGATCGACATGTGAACTGTTGATGTTGATTTTCATTGAATACAAATTTTAGCATATGCCAAAATTCGTTACATTCTTCTAAGAATGCATATTGTCTTCTCGTTCTGTGTAATGCCTCCACGTATGTGTAAATGCTTAATGTCAAATAAATGTATATTTGTATAAATATACTTATGTACTTTTAAACATAGCCATATATGTATGCGTATATAAAGTAAAATGCTAAAGTTCTTCATACATATATGTACGTATACATATACATATGTATGGGCAATAGCAAAAGTCCCATTAATCTGCAAAGAGCAAAAGAGGACGACTGATCTGCTCGGAGGGAGAGAGAAGCAGCTTTATTTCTATGCATGCACATTTTTCCCTTCTTCATTCTTTTAGTAGACGGCGAGTTGTGCACAACGAAAAGAATATTAAAAGTGATTTTGTTTTGCTTTGTTTGTTATTATTTGGTTGTTGTAGATACACGGGTAACCACTGGTAATAGTATAAATTCCAACAGGTTATGGGCCCAGCATGAAATAAAACAATTAAATGTTTTACAGCTTTGAAGCTCGTTGGGGTGTTCAAAAAAAAAAAAAACAAAAAGTGAAAAGTTAACCGAAATTTGTGAACAAAAGTGGCAAACCTAAAAAGGAACCGGTAAAAAGGCAGCGGAAACGAATAGTGTCTGTGTACGTATGCGTGATCCCAAGCATAGATAATCGTTACAAAGTAGAGTAGGTGAAATAAAATGGATAAAGCATGTGAGGACTCAATTTGAGCCCCACATTTTTTTTGTTATATATTCTTTTTCTCCTTTTTTTTATTATTAGCATGTAATTAGATGTAAGTATTGTATAGTTTTAAGTTTATTCCAATGAAGGATTATTTTTCTTTTAAAACCAAAACCGGCGTTTTAGTCGAGTAAAACCAACCCAAGAGTAGAGAGGGTAAAGGGTATAGGCTCGCTCACCGCGCGAACATCGAACACCAGCAAAGAAAGCAAGCACAGGCGAACAACAGAGCGAACGCAGCCAAACATCGAAAAGAACGCAGCCGAACGACAGAGCAAGCGCCGCAGCAGAGCGAGCGCAACGACAGAGCAAGCGCAGCTGAACGACAGAGCGAGCGCCGCAGCAGAGCGAGCGCAGCCGAACGACAGAGCGAGCGCAGCCGAACGACAGAGCGAACGCAGCCGAACGACAGAGCGAGCGCCACGACAGAGCGAGCGCAGCTTAACGTCGGCAGAGCGAGCACAGCTTAACGTCGACAGAGCGAGCGCAGCAAAACAACCAATGAGAAGCGCTACAATCACAGCAGCCGAGAGAGCGCTGCAGTCACAACAGCCGAGAGAGCGCTGCGGAATGCGTAGGCGGCTTAAGCTCAGCGACTGCGCTGCCAAGGTCGACGCCGGCACATGGAGGGAGAATATAATTGCTGCACGTGGATTTGTGAAAGTGAACAAGTAAAGACGCGTGTGACCAAGGAAAAAAAACAAAGAGAAGGAAGACGACCGTTGCTACGAGGAGAACGACAACAAGGACCACGAAAAGGAGACGAGCTTTTTTCCACTAAGACGACACCAGGACCAGAAGAAAACAAGACCAAGGACAACACCGACAGACGCGTGGACCAAGGTGAGCGAGCCGCTACATGACCGATTCTTAGGCAGGCCCTGTTTTCGGGTGTTTAGGTAGGGCAAGTTTAGGCATATATATTAGTTTAGTTTTAGGATAATCTAGGAAAATAAAGATGTGTTTTGAAAAATGAAAGTGCGCGTGTGAAATTAGGTGTCGGTGGGGACGGAGGGGCGTGTCTGTCGAGGGAGAAAGAAAAGGGGCGTGTGAGTGTGTGTGTGTGTGTGCATGTCCTTGTGCAGGCGGCGACCGCGTGGCCCAAAGCTGTTCCAGGGTTCCACTGGTGTGCCACCCGGTAAATACCCAGCCCATACAGTGGAACCTCTGGAGCAGACACGAGTCGGTGATCCCGGAACGCGAGGTAAATACCCGGTTCCGAGATTTAACCGAACTGTGGAGGCGGCCACAAGTCCCTGTCGTGTCTGCATGGTGAGCAGGCCCAGAGGCAGGGAGACCGCGTGGCCAAACTGTTTCGGAGTTCCACTGATGTGCCAGCCGGTAAATACCCACCACATACAGTGGAACCTCGAGAACAGCCGCGTATCGGCGATGCCGGAAGTTGAGGTAAATACCCGACTCCGTGACCGACCGAACCGCGAAGGCGGCCACAAGTCGGGCGTCTGCCGTGCCTACACAGGGCACACGTGTAGAGGCGAAACGAAAGGCTGCACGGCCCAACTGTTCCGGAGTTCCACTGGTGCGGAAGCGGACAAAAGTCCACGTGGCCCCACACTGATCCGTGCTTCCACTGACGCGCGAGAAGGTCAATACGGAGGTAACCACTGGATCCGCTTTAACGGCTCCTTACACACGATCACCAACAGCACACACGTTACATAGGTAAAATAAAGTCGGCCATGCCGGCTAAGCAGAACACCACGTGTTCGTCTTTGCGATGACCCCAAAACCGCAGAAGGTCAATCTCCTCGTTTCGGCTCGGGTCTCAGCAAATTTTACAAATTTTTCCTGTAAAGTGGCCCTGGCGCGACTGAGCTCACTTCAGCCTGAGACGCTACCTTACAGGTGGCGCCCGAGCAGGGACCCTGAGACAAAAGGACGAAACTAGGAGAGGCTGTGGCTTAAAGAACCACGAGACCGACTGAATGGCCGGGGAGAGGGTGTTGAGGCGGAACACGTGGCCTAGCGGCAGACACGCGGTTGTTTTAATTTTTCTTGCATGTTTTGTTTCTGTTTCGTTCCGATTCTGTTTTTTTTTAAGTCCTCGCATGTTTTTTTTTTGCTCGCAAAGTTAAGCGTTACTAGTGCAATAAGAAAAAAAAATTGCAATAAAAAAAGGGAAGAAAGAGAAGAAGCAGATAGTTATAAGTTGGAAAAGGAAAAAATAAGTAAATAAGTAAAATAATAAGGGGCGTCCTTTCGCAGATACGAGGCCCGTAGGGAGACGCCTAACACACACCTCTCGCCCCGAGATGACTCCACGGGAGAGTCACCCGAAGACCGATCGGGTCACCCGAAGACTGATCATTTTTGTGTATAAGGCGGGCTGCTGGCTAGCAAGAGGCAGTCAAGCACCAGCAGCCAAAGTGAACACAGCGAGTTCAAAGAAAAGGATCCTTGGCAGGAGTTAAAAAAAGAAACCCTCAAAGAGTATCCTCAAAGTGCCAAGTGAAAAACGCGACGCGTAAAAGACATCCTCGAGACAATTTAATCCCCACCGCGACGCGAATAAAAGACATCCTCGAGCCAGCTTACAACTCCAGCTGCGACGCCGGGAAAAGAAAAACGTGAATTCCTCAAGCCAAAATATAACCAGACCGCAACCAACCCACTAACGATGGTGGGCGTCCGCTGGATCGCTTTCCGGAGAAAGACGGAACTGGAGGCACTGACAGATGAATTAAACTTAGACCGAGGAGGCACCGTGGAGGACCTGCGGTCCCGCATGACCACGTTCATCCACAGGAAGGACCATTCATCGGACCCTGGAGCGGTTGGCTTTCCTGGAGGCACATTATGGCAGTGCCGTGAGTCCTGACAGGAGACTTCCCACTATCAGGACGGCCGGGAGTTCACCAGCAAGGCCACTCATGATGGAGGACGACAGTACGACACTGGCCCACACAGCGGACCGCATGCGCAGGTGGGGAATCACGATCGACGGTAAATCGAACCCCCTCCGTCTTATCGAAAGATTGGAGGAACGGGCAACAACGTACAGGATCGACCCCCGAGACATCCCACAGGCCCGCCCGAGTTGTTAACGGGTAACGCCGAGGACTGGTTCCGGACAAACGGCCTTCAAGGAGAGAAGTGGACAGTCTTCCGGAAGGAACTCCTCGACTTTTTCTTGCCGCCTCGCTATTTCCAGCGGCTGGAGGACGAGATCCGACTGCGCCATACAAGACATATATGGTCGACATTCGCCTGATGATGCGCAGAGCCGGATACACGGAGGCTCAGGAACTGGAGAGGGTTTACGAAAACCTGCAACCCCAGTACGAACTCTTCGTGATACGGAACGACTTCCAGACTCTCTGGGAATTGACGGCCCTGGTAATAAATTACGAAGTAACACGGGAACGAGAACAACAACAACAACAGTGGAGTTCGTACCGGGAGCGACAACCAACGAGAGGGGCAAGGAACGAGTGGAACGGCGCTCAACGAGGGGCACCATGGACACCAGGGAACGGGGCGTCGTACCCCAACCTCAACGCACCACCGGCCCCGATGACTTCAGGAGAGCAGGCGATAATCAACGTCCGAGAGGTCTGCCGTAACTGCGGAGAAGTAGGACACTTCGTTCGGGAATGTCGGGGGCAGCGAAAACTCTTCTGCTGGACATGCGGCAGGCGTGGATTGCTGCCAGACCCAAACGTCGGAAATCGGACAACCGCCCCCACTGAAAGCAGATGCAGCGGTGGCAGCGACCACAACCATCCGTCGACTTAGGAGCAACAAGGAGCTTTATTGGGGAACGGCTGGCACAGAAGATCGGGAACCCAGGGAACCAATACCAGGAAGACAGTGGTCGCCTTAGCGGATGGCACCCGTAAGGAACTTACGCGGGCAACATGGGCGGACACTGGGAACATCTTGCACCCAGGTGCAGATGTTAATATTACCCAATGTATTGGACGACGTGTTGCTGGGACTAGATTTCCTTGGGGCCATCAACACGACTAAGGCCTGCGGGGGAGCGAAACTACACTTGGGATCCCGAACTGCCATGCCAATAAGGAGCCAGGACTCGGAACACAGGAATCAGAACACGCACAGGGATCACGTGTCACGGAGCACATGATCGTGATGAAGGCTGACCGGCCCATCAAGGAACGGTACTATCCGAAAAACCCCGCGATGTTAGAAATCATCAACGCCCAGATCGACGAATTGCTCAGGGAAGGGTGCATCGAGCCCTCGAAGAGTCCACACAGCGCCCCGATCGTCCTGGTAGGGAAAAAGTCGGGCGAAATGCGGTTGTGTGTGGACTTTCGACAACTGAACTCGCGCTCGATCCCTGATGCGAATCAACTCCATCCTGGAACGACTCCGAAACGCCAAATACATCAGCACGTTGGACCTAAAGAGCGGATACTGGCAGATCCCCATGGCCAAAAGGAGCGCATTTACGGTACTCGGCAGGGGTCTGTTCCAGTGGAATGTTATGCCTTTCGGATTACACTCCGCCACCGCGACGTTCCAACGCGCCCTGGATCAAGTGATAAGACCGGAGTTGGAACCCCACGCCTTCGCCTACTAGGACGACATCATCGTCATAGGCACTTCAGTGGAGGATCATGTCCAGAATCTGAGCGAGGTGTTCAGAAGCTTGAGGGCAGCAAACCTCCGGCTCAACCGGAAGAAGTGTCACTTCTTCCAACGCAAGTTGGTGTGCCTAGGCTATGTTGTCAGCGAGCAGGGGATCCATACCGATCCAGACAAAGTAGCAGCGGTACGGAAATTACAACCCCCGTCGAACCCAAAGGAGTTACGCCGGTGCCTAGGAATAGCCTCCTGGTACAGGCGGTTCGCTATTACTGCTCAAAGGACGTCGCTGGGAATGGAAGGACGAGCAGCAGGAAGCATTCGACCGCCTCAAGGCACTCCTCACCGAAGCACCAGTCCTCGCATGTTCCGATTTCAGCCGAAAGTTCGCACTCCAGACAGACGCGATGGATTTCGGACTGGGAGGCGTCCTCACCCAGGAAGAAGGGGAACGGGTCATCGCCTACGTAAGCCGTCGCCTTATCAAGGCCGAGGAAAACTACTCTGCTACGAAGAAGGAGTGTCTGGCGATCATCTGGGCTATTCGTAAGTTGCATTGTTACCTGGAGGGGTACCGTTTCGACGTGATCACGGACCACCTGGCGCTGAAATGACTCAACACCATCGAAAACCCAACGGGTCGGATCGCACGATGGGCCCTCGAACTACAACAATACCAGTTCGACGTGCACTACCGGAAGGGAAAGCAGAATGTGGTGGCGGATGCCCTCTCCCGACAGCCGATGGACACACTATTCAGTACTTCAGCCCAGCTTTCCTGGTGCAAGGACGCGAACCACGATTACCGGGAGCATTATACGACGAAGTTAACCCCGGCGCAGAACAAGACGGTCGCGACCCCATCAAGCGAGCCAAACAAATGGAGCAACTATTTTTTGTGGCACGGGAAAATGCGCAGCGAGCGTCGGCCTAACATAGTCGCAACTACAACCTGCGGCGACGGGAATGGAGACCGACCCAAGGTACTCTGGTACTACTCCTTCAACACGTCCTCTCGAAAGCGGCGGACGGCTTTGCGGCCAAATTGGCACCGAAATACGAAGGGCCCTATAAGGTAATTCGTTTCCTCTCCCAAAACATAGTTCGACTCCAGCGCGAAGGGACCCGAGAGCGACGCACCGCCCACATAGCCGACCTGAAGCCGTTTCAGCGAGAGGAAGAGGATCCACGAGACAGCAGCGAGGGACAACCTAGGCCTGTCAATAAGGCCAACTAGATATTAAGGTTTATTTTTTAATTCGTTCTTTTTTCCAAACAAACACCGTCTCACCGTTCCGTAGTGCTTAGTTAGGTAGGATTAGGATTCCGGGGTATAACCGTGTTTATATACCACAGAAAATCAGACCCAGACCACGAGAAATGGCCAACCGACACCAATGGAACGAGCACCGCCGGGACGTGGAGGAATGGCTTGAGAGATTACCCGCCGTACTGGCCGACGACGAGGTGCACCCTCCACTGCAGGGCGTGGAAGATGTTGACGATGACGATGTCAGCACCATCGTCTTCCCCGGCATACACCCTGTGGTCATACCCATCGCCAGCTAGACGACAGACACCCCCGAATTATTCTGCGCCCGCCAGCAGGTGATCGAGGACGAAGAGGGAGTGTCCTCGACCCGTCCAGGGAGAGCCCTCCGATGGGTCGATCCGGAGGCACCCTCATCCCCGGAGGAAGCGAGTGAACGCGCGGCAGCCATCCTCGCCACCCTCACACCCGCACACCAGCTCAGTGAGTAGGAGGAGAGGCTCCAGCTCACCCGCGACGACGCCACCTTAATGCTGGACCCGGAGGAGGAGGCCCCAAACACCCTTCTCGCACCCCGCGGAGACTCGGTCGAAGCCCCACCCACCTCACACCTGCAGACCAGCTCAGCGATTCGGAGGAAGGGCTCCAGCTCACCCGCGACGACGCCACCTTAATGCTGGACCCGAAGAAGGAGGCCCCAAACACCCTTCTCGCACCTCGCGGAGACTGGGTCGAAGCCCCACCCACCTGGCGAGTCGCCAGGGTGACGCTGGGCCGCGGCAGTACCCCCGTCATCTCTTTTCATTGGTATAGGGGGGTTGTGAGGACTCAATTCTAGCCCCCACATTTTTTTGTTACATATTCTTTTTCTCCTTTTTTTATTTGTACGGATTATGAGCGGAGTCACCCGGTGCTACAGCTGTCATAACAGCGGATTAACATTCTATGTGTCGATGCATAATTGAACTGAGGTGTATTCTTTCTAAAGCTCTCTTGTAACTTTGCGGTCATAGCGATAAGACGTAGTTTTTATGTATACTTAAAAAAAATGAATTTAAATGGAGAAATAAACTGAAGATAAATCTATGATTCGTATTTGCGAACCCCATTACTATGATGCCAAAGCAGTGAGGCATCACAACTATTCATTGGTGGCCCATGAGGGGAATCTTGCTTATAAGAATCATATTTATTAATTGCTAAAAGCTGTTTGGCAATTTTATCTTCGTTGTTGGCTTCTTAACGTCAACTAAAACAGTCGACTTAAAATTAAAATTAAAATTAGATTACATCAAATTAAAATTGGAAATTTAAAAAAAAAAAAAGAAAAAAATTTAGATTTTGAAATTAAAATTTTGCAATAAGTCAAGAATTTAAAATTAATTAAAAATATATATTTTTAAATTTAGGCTGGGGATAACAAAACAAGAATTCTCGATCCAACATTTGCTGCAAAGGATTGGGGAAAACCCAGTAAAACCCAATCAGATCGGTAGATTAATATTAGTTGTTAGCATGTAGTGTTAATTGATTGAGGATAGACAGTTTAACAGAGAAAAGGGAGGACTCGGAGTTGAAAACTCTAGACAGTCTGTTGTAGTCAGCACAGAGAACTCGGAAAGGATCATGCAAGCTATAGTTAGTATTACAAAAGGCCAAGGATAGTGGCATAAAATTACGAGTAACTCTAGAAGGAATACAGAAATTAAGTTGAATAAGCAGAGTAGGGGAATCTATATTGTACTTTATTAGCTTTACAATAAACATAACGCCTAACATAATACGTCGGTTAGTTAAAGAAAGTAGGTTAATTAGAAGGAGTCTACTAGAGTATGGTGGTATGTCTACACCCGGAACCCAATTAAAACTGCGCAAGGCAAAAAGTAGAAACTGCTTTTGAACAGACTCAATTCTATCTTGGTGAATATGGTATTGCGGCGACCACACGCAAGACCCATATTCAAGAATTGGACGAACAAGAGAAGTATAAAGCAACGTTGTCGTATAAGGATCCTCGAATTCATTGGCCTATCTTTTGATGAACCACAGTATTCGAAATGCCTTATTGACAATTTGTTTTATGTGACGATCAAATTTCAATTTATGATCAAAGAGGATACCTAAATCAGTTACTTCAGATATTCTTAAGAGTGGGGTTAAGTTAAGATTATAAATGATGACATGATAGTTACATCTGTAAAATGACATAACCTTGCACTTTGTTAATAATAAAGTGGATTTCTTTATTTTAGTTTTAATGTTTATTTATTTAATTTAGTTTGTGCTTCGTGCACTTCCATTCCGTTGTACATATTTTGAGCAAGAGAAGTAATTATGTTAATTTAACATTACGTTAAGTATTTGATAACAGCCGATTTAATCTTATGCTAATTAACATTACATATCGAGGCATACACATTTATTCCAACACGCCTCTTAAATTTGTTGTCTTCGTTCTATCTTACATTACTTTAACTTTACAGCATTTCTATTTCTTATAAATTTTTGTTTGTCTAACGCTTTGGTTAACATGTCTGCTATATTTTTCATAATTTTCGTTTACATAGTGATACTGCACTTCAATGTGCTTCGAATTTTTTGTAAAATTACCAAATTTAGCAATCGCTACTGCGCCTGAATTATCTTCATAAATCTTTATCGCTTTTCGTTATTAATATTAAATATTTCACATAGCATGTTTTTGACAAATAATATTTCTGTTACTGCTTCCGACAGGGCAATGTACTCTGCAAACGTTGAGCATTTTGTTACAGTGTGTTGTTTGTGAGTTTTCCAATATATTATATTTCCATACATTCTTATTATAAATCCCGTTGTGGATTTTCTATCAACATTATCTCCTGCATAATCTGAGTCTACCATACAATCTAGTATTTCATTATTTTTATTCTCTTCAAAAGTTAAATTCAAATCTCTTGTCTTATATAAATATTTTAATACTCTTAACGCGTATTTATAGTGTGTTGAATTATAACAACTTTGATATCTGCTTAGATAATTTACGGAATATGATATATCTGGTCTTGTACCTGCGCTTATATATAATAATTCACCTATCAAGTTTCTGTATTTAATTTTTTCATCACATTCAGTTGCTTGATCTAATTTTAAGTTTGTTTCCATTGGAGTTTCGTACAGTTTAGCATTTTCGAGATCATACTTCATTGCTAGTGATTCAATATATCTTTTTGATTTAACGTCATTTTCTTACTTTCAGTACTATAATTAATTTCTATTCCAATATAACTGCCGATTTTTCCTAAATCTTTCATTGTAAATTTGTTCATTAAACTGTCTTTTATTTCTGTTATTTTTGTTTTGTTCTTACTGCATATCAGGATGTCATCTACGAATACTAAGATATATACTTCATCTTTATCCGCTCTTTTTACATATAAACAATAATCGTAATTGCTTCTCTTAAAATTTAATTTGTCGAGATATTTATGTAAACATTCGTACCATGCTCTTGGGCTTTCTCTCAATCCATATAATGCCTTAATCAATTTATAAACTTTGTTTTCTCCTGTTTCGTAACCCTTCGGTTCATTTACATAAACTTCTGATTTTACATAGCCATTTAAAAAGGCTGTTTCGACATCCATCTGATTTATAAACAGACCATTTTTACAACAATATGATAGTAATACTTTTAATGTTTGCATTTTTCCTACTGGTGAATATACGTTTTCTAGTCGTTCTCTTTGTTGGAAACCTCTTACTACTAGTCTAGCTTTGTAAGTCCCATCACTTTTCTTTTTGTACACCCATTTAACATCTATAATCTTTTTGTTTATCGGTTTTTCTACAATTTGCCACGTATTATTTTTATTTAAGCATTGCATTTCTGTGTTCATTGCTTTGAGCCATTCTATTTTTTCATTGCTATTCATCGCCTCTTCATAAGTGTTTGGTACAATTGCATTTACATAATTGATATAAATAAAATGAGTTACTGGGTTACCGTATAGATTTACTGGGCGTTTCTTTCTATTTGATGTTCTCTGCACTGCTAAATGTTCTTTGTTCTCCTCACTCTCGCTTTCATCGCTAGTTTTTGAATTAACTTCGTCCATGTCATTTAGTTCGTGTGTCTTAGCGTTATCTTCATAATCTTCTTCATTTTCATTTATTTGACTTTCATTATCATTCTGTTTGTTTTTCTCTAGGCAAATTAATTTTGTTTTCTCTTCTACAACTTGAACATGTCTTGCGTTTATTACTCTATTGTTTAGTAAAACTCTATATCCGTTTGTATTATATCCGACTAAAACTCCTAATTCCGATTTGTTATCCCATTTGCTCTTTCTGCGTACTTCCGGAACTCTAACAAAAACTCTACTTCCGTATATTTTTAAATTTTCTACATTTGGTTTTATGCCGAAAAATATTTCGTATGGGCTTTTATTAACTGCAGTGTTTGCGATTGTTCGATTTTTTAAATAAGCTACTGTGTTCATAACTTCTGGCCAATATCGCCTATGAATGTTTGCCTCTCTCATCAAGCACCTACCAATATCCATTGCCGATCTATTGTATCTTTCTGCTACGCCGTTTAATTCATGTACATACGGTGGACATGTAGTTAACTGAATTCCCTTATATTTTACAAAGTTTGATATTTCTCTATTCATATATTCTTTACCGTTATCGCATTGTATTTGTTTTACTTTCTTACTGAACTGATTCTCAACATAATTTACATATTCTTTTAAGCAGCTCGCAGTTTCAGATTTATTTCTAATACAATAAATTCTCGCGCATTTACTAAAGTCGTCAACAAATGTCAAAAAATATTTTTCCCCACAATAACCTGTTGTGCTGTGTGGTCCGTTTAAGTCTGTATGTATTAACTCTAATGTTTCTTTAGTTTTCTTTCTATTGTTCTCGAATGGTTCGTTTGACATTTTACTTTGTATACAATTCGCGCATTTCATTTCGGTATTCTCGATTTTATCAGGCAGACCATCTAGCATTTTACTCTTAATAATTCTATTCAAATATTGAAAATTTACGTGGCCTAGTGCCCTGTGCCATTTTTCCTTTTCAGTTAATTTTGTTACATTTGTGTATATTTCATTTGTTTTATTTTTTAGCATGAAGCTTTTTTACGTTATATAAACTATCAATTTTATTTGCAACTGTCAACAATTCTCTTTTTTCGTTGTAGATTTTTGTATCATTATTTCTGGCTACGACTGTACATTTATTTTCAGTTATCTTTGATATGCTCAGCAAATTTTGTTTTATGCCTTTTACAAAGTATACGTTTTTAATATTGATCAAATTTTCATTGTTGTATGTTCTAAAATATGTTTCTACATTTCCAATCTTTGTCGCTTGCAATTGTTTGCCATCGGCTACTTTAACATCAATCGGATTTTTTAAATTTACAAAGGTCTTAAAAAGTCTACAATCGTTTATGATGTGATCAGTGCATCCACTATCTAATAACCAGTTTACTGTAGTTTCGTTACTACTTTCGCTGTTATTACATTTTATTATTTTTTCGTTTCTTATCATTCTAATTGTCCATGACTGTACGCCGTCGCTGTTTTCTTGTTGTCTTCCTTGGTTCCCGTCTCCTGAGTAATGTCCACGTCCAATTCCACGTCCTCGACCACTTCCATGACGTTGACCTCTGCCTCGACCGCCTCTTTGATTCGTATTCTGATATCGCCGCCTGTTGTCTTGTTGTTGTTGTCTGTTTTCGCCTCTCGCATTTTGCTCAGCATGCCAGCAGTCCCTCTGGATATGACCTGTTTTGCCACACACATAGCATTCTTTTTTAGTTTTGGTGTTAAATGTGCTTACGTTATTTTGTCTGTCCCCTGGACCTCTGTTATAGCTTTTTTTTTCACTTTTGATTTTACGTACTCTACCGTTCGTTGAGCTTCCGGAATCACGTCTAAGAAGTCTCCAATGTAACTGTAGCTTGTTGGTAGCGCTTTTAACAGATACCGCATTTTTTCGTTTTCGTCTATGGTGCCTCCAGCGTTTTTAAATTTATTCACTGCTTTCTCGAATTCAATAAAAAATTCTTCCACTGTTTCATAGTCTTTTAGTTTGATTTCGTCGATTTTTCCTCTGCACAGTATTTGCAGGGCTGTTGATTTTACCGAATACATTTCGTTTAGCTTGTTCATAATTTGTAATGTCGTTTGGCACTCACTAACATATTCTAACTGTTTGTCTGATATTGTACTGATTAAAATTGTTTTTGCTTTCAAGTCTGTTTTCATCCATGTTGTTACATTATCTTCCGTTGTTCTTGTTCGCACTGCTGGTTCTTTGCACTCTTTGTATTCTAGTATTGTCATTAATCTGAACTTCCAGCTTCCAAAATTTACCCCATCGAATATGGGCATAACAATGTCTTCAATTTTTGCGTTTGCACTCATTTTTCCCGCTTCACTATTAATCTGTTTGTACACTTCTTTTATGTCTCTTTCTGTTTCGTTCATTTTTTGCTCATTTTTATATAGAGTCACACTTTTTTTTTTTTACACTTTTCTTTTATCAAAGCGTGCACGTGGATTTTGGATTTTAATCTGTTGCCATCAAACCCTTTTAGTTTATGTTTTTAATGTTTTTCCGTTTATTTGTTTATTATTTTTCAATAGTCTTGTTTGCGTATTTGTATTTTTTAATAGTTCACACTTTTAATATTGTATTTCTCTTTTCAATGTCTTATACACTTGTTCCTTTTGTCGCTTCACTTGAACACCATTTATTTTTCTCGAACTTGGATTTAGTTAAGAGACTTTGGATTTTCAACCTTGCTCTGCTACCATGTTAATAATAAAGTGGATTTCTTTATTTTAGTTTTAATGTTTATTTATTTAATTTAGTTTGTGCTTCGTGCACTTCCATTCCGTTGTACATATTTTGAGCAAGAGAAGTAATTATGTTAATTTAACATTACGTTAAGTATTTGATAACAGCCGATTTAATCTTATGCTAATTAACATTACATATCGAGGCATACACATTTATTCCAACACACTTCAAACAATTAATTAATTGCAGCAGATTATGGCTGCACCATTCAAAAAACAAATCAAGATCTGTTTGAAGAAGGTTATTTGCTGGATCATTGTGTGTCAAACAGAGTTTCACATCATCAGCATACATAAGAATGTTGGAGTGAAGGAGTATTGAAGGAAGATCGTTAATAAAAAGATTAAATAGCAATGGTCCAAGGTGGCTGCCCTGAGGAACACCAAAAGTAACTAAGATCGGCTTCTTTAACGAGAGCAACAGTCGAGCGGCACGCGACAGTGGGATACCCTTGGACGTATGTTGCCATAAAAAGTATCTAATTGCATGATACTAATCGCAAGCTACAAATTAATCATAACACTGCAGTGCGCTGCCACCTTGCATCAATTTCGATACGTTGTCAATAATTTATCGCTGCAATTTTCCTAGCGCAAGACTGCAAAAAGCGGTGTGAGCAGTATATATTGGTATTTCTTTATAAATTTTGAATTGGCCAATATCGATAACTTGCAATATATCTAGTAATCAAAATTAATATTTATTTAATTGCATTTTATAGTTTTGTATTTTCTACTGACCCTGAATTATTAAATAATAATCATATGTGCACGTAAGCATATTATGAATATTATGAATATGTACACAAGCATGTAAATACTTGCATACATTTATATTCATTTACCACGCCAACTATTGGTTGAGTATTAGTATATTTTTATGCACATGTATTTTCGGTAATTGACATGGGCATGGAAAAGAAGAGACGAGAAACAGCTCGCGCTTCGCGCTCGCATCGTTTGTCCTTTTCTTTCATGCACAAGTAATTTAGCTCTGACGTCATCGACAATTTCTTTGCTGGTCGAAGGGTAGATATGGCTTATCTAATTACTTCAGTGTTTATTGTCCGATCGGATTGCAATTTGGAGGATAAGTTCATATAGTATTTATCTATATATATGCTAAAGCAGAACGTTAAGAAATGAGTATTTCGAATGTAAATCGCAATGTAAATCAAAATTGGTGGTTTGCGGGGGCGGTAGTCGTGTTATTCCGAATTGAAAATAAATTTGATCTGCGTATGGTATACAGGAATCTTGATGCTAAATTTGGTGTCCCTAGCTTTTGTAATAGCTGAGATCGGTGCGTTCATCTATACAGACAGACGGACATGGCTCAATCGACTCGACTATTGATCCTGAGCAAGAATATATATACTTTATGAGGTCTCCGACGCCTCCTTCTGCTCGTTACATACATTTGCACAAAGTAAGTATACCCTTTTTTGACCATTTTCAATGGTCCAAGGGTATAAAAAGAACTCGTTGAGACCTGTTAGTTAAATAATCGGATATCCACAGAACGAGCTTTTGGGGAAAACCAATCAAAGTTAACTTATGAATTAAGAGATTATGATTTACGGAGTCAAATGCTTTACTGAAGTCAGTATAGACCACATCAGTTTGCATTTTGTTCCGAAATCCTAGATTGATGAGAGATGAGAATTCTAAAAGATTAGTAGCTATTGATCTTGCCTTTATAAACCCATGTTAATGGGGTGAAATTATAGATTTACACATAAAAGTTAACTGAGGCGTAAAATTTTTTTCAAAAATCTTAGGAATTGCGGACAACTTGGAAATACATACATCTATAGTTCTTCACATCATGGTTAGAACCACTTTTGTGAATAGGAATGGAAAAAGAGTTTTTCCAAATAGGTGGGAAATACCTATTGGATAGTGACAAGTCAAATAGCTTATGAATTGGATTCAAAATAGAATCAGCACAAAATCTAAGTAAGCATGCTGGAATTCCGTCAGGGCCAGGAGAAAAAACGGGTTTTATCGACAAAGTTCGGCAGGCAGTTCAGATGCCAAGCTGACTCTACAGTGCATGTCAACTACAACTTCACCTATGACTCATCGAAAGGTACTACAAGCAACAGCTCGAGTTGTACTCAGTAACACACATATAGGATGCCAGGCCACGGTAAACGCGCTTCTTGACCAAGGATCAAAAGCAACTATCATTTCGGAGCATGCTGTGCAGTCTCTCCAGCTCTCCCGAAGCACAACTCGCACTTCAATCACCAGAGTCGGTCAAGATTCAAGCCGACGCTGCAAATTCATAGTAAGTTGTTCGGTGCAAACAGCAACTAACCCAAATTTCTCATTAAAGGTCGACGATGCTTATGTTTTGAACACGTTGACATCACACATGCCAAGTCAAAGTTTTCCAGCAGGAAACTGGAGTCATATCCATGGTCTCATGCTCGCAGACCCCTATTATTATAGATCCAAGCGAATCGATATAATTTTTAGAGCCGACCTTATGGCACAACTCTTGTTACCTGGAACAAAGATTGGCTTGCCAAACGAACCCATAGCGCAGAATACTCAACTCGGACAAATCACGTTGGCAGAGACGAGCGAAAACTCAACCATAACCACGGATTCCTACGGTCAGCATGTTGCATCATGCGTGCTACTACATCATGCAGTTTTCAAAGAAGAAAGCCTCACCACAAAACAACGTTTCGTTTTTGACGCATCGGCCCGGACCTGCCAGCCGTTCTCTTAAATTGGAGACAATATCAGTTTGTTTTCACTGCCGATATACAACGAATGTAGCGCTGTATCAATGTCCACCCTGATGACACGCAGTACCAGAGGATTTTATGGCGGGCGGCGGATGGAGTCATCAAACAGCATTGCTTAACTACCGTCACGTTTGGAACAGCGTCTGCACCTTATACAGCTATAAGAGTCATCCATCAAATAGCTGAAGACACACAGACAAAATTTCCTATGGCATCCAACGTTCTCAAAAATGAGAAATATGTCGACGACATTCTCTCAGGTGATCATTCACACGAGGCAGCAATACGGAAAAGTTTGCAAACTATGCTAGCTTTAAAATCCTCTGGCATGGAGCTACGAAAATGGGCTAGCAAGGACCAGGATCTGATGGCAACGATACCTCTCGAGCATCGATGCAAGCAGACATTCCTCAGTTGGGACAATGCGGACACCATCAAAACACTGGGTATGTACTGGTTGCCCAAGCAAGATTGCTTCACTTATAAATTACAAGCAAATACTCCAGCCAGTTTAACAAAACGGGAAATCCTATCGACCATAGCACGTTTATTTGATCCTCTTGGATTAATCGCTCCAGTTGTATATTCAGCAAAGATTATATTGAAAGAAATTACACTAGCGAAGCAATATCACGAGGACGGATCGAGTACATTGCTGGATTGGGATGAGCCAGTTCACAACACCATTGCCGTCAAATGGCAACAATTTCGACAGCAGCTAATGAATGTTAACACGATCAAGATACCACGCAGCGTCAAATTTATACCACAATTTAGTAGTGAGATACAACTGCACACCTTTTGCGAGGGATCCTCCAGTGCTTACGTAGCAGCAGTGTATGCACGCACCCAACAGTCTGATGCGACTTTCAATACAACTCTCATCGTTGCGAAATCAAAAATTTCGCCAACCAAGCCGTTAACAATACCGCGCACTGAGCTATGCGGTGCAGTATTAGCTACCAAACTCATCAAATGGGTGCTGGAGAATAACCGATGGACCAATGCGCACATATCTACCTTTTTTTCTGGACCGATGCTACCATTGTTCTGCACTGGATTAAAGGAGACATTACTAGGTGGAAAACGTTTGTGGCCAACCGAGCGTCTTACATTCTCGACCACACCTCAGCGGCTCAGTGGCACCACATAGACACATCGGAAAACCCAGCAGATTGCGCAACCAGAGGCCTACCACCGAGCCAAATACCTGATATTTGGTGGCATGGCCCATCCTGGCTATGCAAACCCCACAATATTTGGCCAAACCCGCAATCACAATTGCTCAATCCAGAAGAAACGGATCTGGAGGCCAATTCCATAAAAATTAGAGCCTTCACTACCTTGTCAGACACAAAGGATTCTATTATTGACCGATTCTCGTCGTATACAGAACTGCTACGTGTCACGGCATACATGTTACGATTCTGCCACAACGCTCATGCTCGAGCACAACGAAGTCACGGATCACTCTCTCCTGACGAACTGGATGAGGCCCTGTGCTGCATAGCTCGCCTTCCATAATCCGATACATTTCACGCCGATATCCAAGCGCTTAAAAGGAACAAGCTATTACCACCCCGTAGCACACTTTCAAATCTTACACAGTTTCTTGACAACAACATCTTGAGGATTCGTGGCCGTCTCAAGCATTCAAATCTCTCTTTTTATCGAAGACATCCAATTAATTTACCTCATTGTCACTTACTTACAGATTTGGCAATTGAACACTCTCATCAGCTCACTCTACATGGCGGCGCTCAATTAACACTGGCTCACATACGATATAAATTCTGGATTCCCAGAGGCAGACAAGCAGTCAAGCGAATCATCCGGAAATGCGTCACATGTTTTAAGGTAGCTCCAGTTGTAGCGAAGCAATTAATGGGTGGCTTGCCATTACATCGAGTCAACCCCCCAACTCGTCCGATCATTACAACAGGAGTTGACTACACCGGTGTTATGTAGCCATTTTTATATGCTTAGTAACCAAGGCAGTCCACTTGGAAGCCGTCACTGGACTTTCAACAGAGCACTTTCTGCAAGCATACACGCGATTCATCGGACGTCGAGGACAATTTCAACATATGTATAGTGATAACGGCACAAATTTTGTTGGTGCCAGTACAGCGCTTAACCAGCCCATCACTTGCAAAGCAGCCCTAAATGAATCGACATGCCTACATGGGACAAGGTGGCATTTCACACCTCCATATTCTCAAAATTTTGGTGGCATCTGGGAGGCAAACGTGAAAGCAATTGTTGAAATATGAAGCTAAAATATCCCCAAATTAGTATTTAATAAAATACCAAAAATAGCATTATAGTTCTTAAGTTATTCGGTCAAACGTAAAGTGAAACACGCGGTGTATTCCTTCTCTTTTGATTTTGACACTTATGAGAGTGGCTGGTTGCTGGTGCTTAAATAAAAAGTTAACATATCAATATATCACTACAAAACAAATCTGGTCTAATTATTTAACGTAGAACTCCCAATAGGTTATGGGCCCAGGTCACGTTGAGTTAAATAATTAATATAATTTCATCTTAATTAGAAGTGTCTGCGAATTCTTGTTAAAAAAAAGCACATGGAAAAAGTGAAGCGCAACATAAAACCGGTTGACGGTGAAAAATATTCTGTTTGGAAATTTAGAATCAGAGCACTTCTCGCTGAACTAGATGTTTTAAAAGTAGTTGATGAGGAAGTTCCTGAGAAAATTACTGATAGTTGGATAAAAGCAGAGAGATGTGCAAAAAGCACGTTGATAGAGCATTTAAGTGATTCGTTTTTGAATTTTGCAACAGCCGACAATACGTCGCGACAAATTCTTAGGAATTTAGACGCCATTTATGAGTGCAAAAGTTTGGCGTCGCAATTAGCTGTTCGAAAGCGATTGCTGTCTCTCAAGCTGCATGGTGAAATAGCATTGCTAGCCCATTTTAATATTTTCGACGAATTAGTAAGTGAGTTGTTAGCGTCAGGAGCGAAAATCGATGAAATGGATAAGGTGTCACATTTGTTGTTGACAATGCCATCTTCATATAATGGAGTAATAACCGCGATTGAGACCTTAGCTGAAGAGAATCTTACTCTAGCGTTTGTCAAGAATAGATTACTCGACCACGAAATAAAAATTAAAAACGACAGTAATGATACAAGCAGAAAAGTTATGACAACAGAATTTCAAAACAAGAGTAATACTAGAAATAGTTATTTCCATAATAATAAAAATAAAATTAAAATGAAATGTCATCACTGTAATAAAGAGGGACATTTTAAAAAAGATTGTTTTGCATATAAAGGAATAATGAATGATAAAAATAAAAATAAAGAAAATAATAAACAGGCACAAACAGCAACAGCACAGCCTGGCTTCTCGTTTATGATAAAAAGTGTTAATTTAAATTCTAAAAGCAAAAATAAAGTGAATTTTATTCTGGACTCTGGTGCCACTGAACACCTTATATATGATGCTATTTATCGACCACATTGATCTGGAATCTCCAATAAAGATTGCCGTTGCCAAGCAAGGAGAATTCATTTATGCAACGAAACGTGGAATTGTGAGGCTGCAGAATTAAAAACAAATTACGTTTGATGATGTTCTTTATTGCCGTGACGTTGCCGAAAATTTAATTTCTGTCAAGCGTTTGCAAGAGGCTGGTATGACCGTCCAATTTAGAAGCAACGGTGTGAAGATTAAAAAGAATGGAATGGTTATTGCTGAGAATTCAGGTATGTTCAATATGCCAATTTTTGAATTTAAAGCTTTGAATATAAATAATGAAACGAGCAATTTGTTCGGTTATGGCATGAGAGATTAGGTCCCATTAGTAAAGGGAAATTTCTAGAAATAAAAAGAATTAATTTGTTTTGTGATAATAATATTCTAGCCAACGTTAATCCAACTAACGAAATATGTGAAGCCTGTCTGAATGGAAAGCAAGCAAGATTACGCTTCGAAAAGAGTAAAAATAAAGAGCATATAACAAGACCCCCGTTTGTCATCCATTAAGATGTGTGCGGCGCAATCACTCCCGTATCAATTGACGATAAAAACTATTATGTCATTTTCGTAGATCAGTACACACACTATCATAAAATATAAATCATATGTTTAAAGATTTTGCGGAAAAAACTGAAGCACATTTCAACCTTAAAATTGTGAATCTCTATATAGATAATGGCAGGGAATACCTATCGACAGAAATGCGTAATTATTGTGTAGAGAAAGGGATAAGTTATCATTTGACTGTACCCTATACCCCGCAATTGAATGGTGTGGCAGAAAGGATGATCCGAACCATAACAGAAAAAGCTCGATCTATGGTTAACGGTGCTCAGTTAATTTTAATTAATAGAACTCCCAGTAGGGCTCAAGGAATAAGTTCGAAAACTCCATATGAGGCGTGGTACAACAGAAAGCCTAGTTTAAATAATTTTAAAGTCTTTGGTTCAACTGTGTATGTTCATGTTAAAAATAGGAAAAGGAAATTTGACGAGAAATCATTTAAAGCAATTTTAGTTGGTTATGAACCAAATGGTTTCAAATTATGAGATGCCCATAATGAAAAGTTTTTTGTGTCAAGAGATGTAATAGTAGATGAAACTAACATGGTTAATTCTAGGTCAAAAAGTCAAATAAAACTCCTGAATGAAAGTAAGGAGGGTGATCAAAAAGAATTCCTGAATAAGAGTAAGGAAGGTGATCAAACAGATTTCTTGAATGAAAGTAAAGAAAATAATGTTTCAATGTTTCCGAATGATAGTAGGAAAGGAAAGTTCCTGAATGAAAGTAAGGAAAATAATGTTTCAATGTTTCCGAAGGAAAGTAGGAAAGGAAATCTCCCGAATGAAAGTAAGGAGAGTGATGAAATAAATGTCCTGACTGAGAGTAAGGATGGTGTTGAAACAGAAATCCGGAATGAAAGTACGGAGACAAATTTTGACCTAGAACAGCCTAGTGAATGTGTTTCAAGAAGAAGTGATAGGTTAAAGAACAGGCCACAAATATCCTATAATGAGGACGAATTTGACTTTAATAGTCACATTCTAAACGCACACACTATCTTTAATGATATTCCTAATTCCTTTGAAGAGATACAAAGCAGGAGGGAGGAAGCAGTTGAAAATGAATTAAATGCCCATAAAATAAATAATACCTGGTCGATTGTTAGGCAGCCTGAAAATGTAAATGTTGTTGATTGTAAATGGGTGTTTACTTTAAAATCGGATGAATTTGGAAATCCAGTTCGGTACAAAGCGAGACTAGTTGCGCGTGGTTTCACGCAGAAATATCATATTGATTATGAAGAAACATTTGCTCCTGTGGCTAGGATAGCAAGTTTTCGTTTCTTAATATCAATTTCCATTCAATATGATTTAAAAATACATCACATGGATGTAAAAAGTGCCTTTCTAAATGGAAAGTTAAAAGAGGAAATTTATATGAAAGTTCCTCAAGGTGTGTCATATGTAGTCGGTACTGTATGTAAATTGAATAAAGCAATTTACGGTCTCAAGCAAGGAGCTAGGTGCTGGTTCGAGGTGTTTGAGCAAGAACTAAAGGAGTGTGACTTTGTTAATTCGCCAGTTGATCGATGTATTTATATTCTAGATAAAGGCGATGTAAGGAAGAACATATATTTACTTCTGTATGTAGATGATCTGATTATAGCAACAGCAGACATAAACCAAATGAAATAATTTAAAGAGTATGTAATGAACAAGTTCAGAATGACTGACTTGAATGAAATGCGAAATTTCATTGGAATGCGAATAGAAATTTGCAATGATAAAATACTCTTAAGTCAGTCTGCATATATTAAAAAGATTTTGAATAAATTCGAAATGGATGATTGCAAATCAGTGAGTACACCCCTTGCAAGCAAGCTGAATTATGAGTTGTTAAATTCAGATGAGAGATATGACGCACCATGTAGAAATCTAGTCGGTTGTCTGATGTATGTAATGCTTTGTACGCGGCCAGACTTAGTTACTGCTGAAAATATTTTAAGTCGATATATGAATAAAAATAATGCAGAACTATGGGTATGCTTAAAAGGAATTCTTAGATATTTGAAAGGGAATATCGGTATAAAGTTAGTTTTCAGAAAAAATTAAAATTATGAACAATTAGAAAATAATGTTATTTGTATTGAGTATATATCCACAGAGAAGCAACTTGCAGATATATTCACCAAGCCCTTACCAGCGGCACGTTTTCTTGACTTGCGAAGTAAAATGGGACTATCTGAAGAACAACCGAAATAACTAATAATAATATAGTTGTAACTAATTTTATGACTTTTTTATTAATTTTATTTCTCATAAAGAAATATGAAATATGTTTGTTTGTAGCTATTACTTTTTTTAATTATCAGAGTGATCTGATTGGGTTTTATGGGTTTTCCCAATCCTAGCAGCAAATGCTGGATTACTGTAATGTATCCCAAATGAATGAAAGTAATGAAGAATGGACAGTACCAAGCCACATTAGAATAAGACAATTTATGTATTTTTTTAATTTTGATTTTGATGTTAAACTTAAACGTACAATGCAATTTTTGAGGGGGCGTGTTGAAATATGAAGCTAAAATATCCCCAAATTAGTATTTAATAAAATACCAAAAATGGCATTATAGTTCTTAAGTTATTCGGTCACACCTAAAGTGAAACACGCAGTGTATTCCTTCTCGTTTGATTTTGACACTTACGAGAGTGGCTGGTTGCTGGTGCTTAGATAAAAAGTTTACATATCAATATATCACTACAAAACAAATCTGGTCTAATTATTTAATTATTTAACGTAGAACTCCCAATAGCAATGAAGTATCATCTTAAACGGATCGTCGGCAGCCACAAGCAGACGTATGAGGAGCTTACTACAGTTCTGATCAGGATTGAAGCATGTTTGAACTCACGTCCACTTTGCCCGCTAACCGCCGACCCTGACGACTTAGAAGTGCTGACCCCAGCACATTTCTCAATTGGTGACGCACTACTGGCACCGCCACAAGTTCGCCCGAACAATAAGCCTTTGCGTGAACTACAATATTTTTTGCACAACAACACATGACGCGACAATTCTGGTCCCAATGGTCTCGTGATTGGTTGTCACACTTGCGAACTCGGCCTAAGTGGTGCCCAATCAAAGAGAATCTTAACATCAACGACTTAGTCATTATAAAGGATGATAATCTACCACCAGCTAAATGGACTGTGGGCCGAGTCGTCGAACTGCACCCTTGATCGGACTCGCTATTCAGAGTGGTTACATTAATGACGAAATCTGGCATTCAAAAGAGGTCAATCACAAAGCTTTCTCCATTTCCTATTTCGACATAATTATGATCAACACACGGATCAAGAATAACAAGGAGCCTTTATGCTGGACGATGCATTGACGGGCGGCATGTACGAATTATGAGCGGAGTCCCCCGGTGCTACAGCTGTCATAACAGCGGATTAACATTCTATGTGTCTTTCTAAACATCTCTTATAACTATGCGGTCATAGCGATAAGACGTAGTCTTTATGTATACCTAAAAAAAATGAATTTAAATGGAGAAATAAACTGAAGGTAAATGGTGCATATATGATTCGTATTTGCGAACCCCATTACTATGATGCCAAAGCAGTGAGGCATCACAACTATTCATTATTATTAGCATGTAATTAGATGTAAGTATTGTATAGTTTTAAGTTTATTCCAATGAAGGATTATTTTTCTTTTAAAACCAAAACCGGCGTTTTAGTCGAGTAAGACCACCCCAAGTGTAGAGAGGTTCCAGGGTATAGGCTCGCTCACCGCGCGAACATCGAACACCAGTAGAGAGAGCAAGCACAGGCGAACAACAGAGCGAACGCAGCCAAACGAGAAAGAGCGAGCGCAGCCAAACGACGGAAAGAGCGCAGCCAAGAAACGGAAAGAGCGAGCGTAGCCAAGCAACGGAAAGAGCGAGCGCAGCCAAACAACGAAAAGAGCGCAGCCGAACGACAGAGCGAACCGAACGACAGAGCGAGCGCAACGACAGAGCAAGCGCATCCGAACGACAGGGCAAGCGAACCGAACGACAGAGCGAGCGCAACGACAGAGCAAGCGCAGCCGAACGACAGAGCAAGCCGAACGACAGTGCGAGCGCCGCAGCAGACCGAGCGCCACGGCAGAGCGAGCTCCACGACAGAGCAAGCGCAGCCGAACGACAGAGCGAGCGCAGCTTAACGTCGACAACCAATGAGAAGCGCTGCAGTCACAGCAGCCGAGAGAGCGCTGCAGTCACAACAGCCGAGAGAGCGCTGCGGAATGCGTAGGCGGCTTAAGCTCAGCGACTGCGCTGCCAAGGTCGACGCCGGCACATGGAGGGAGAATATAATTGCTGCACGTGGATTTGTGAAATTGAACAAGTAAAGACGCGTGTGACGAGGAGAACGACAACAAGGACAACGAAAAAAAGACGACACCAGGACCAGGAGAAAACAAGGACGAGGACAACACCGACAGACGCGTGGACCAAGGTGAGCGAGCCGCTACATGGCCGATTCTTAGGCAGGGCCCGTTTTCGGGCAGTCGGTGTTTAGGTAGGGCAAGTTTAGATATATATATTAGTTTAGTTTTAGGATAAGCTAGTAAAATAAAGATGTGTTTAAAAAATGAAAGTGCGCGTGTGGGTGTGTGTGTGTGCATGTGCCTGTGCAGGCGGCGAACGCGGGACCGCGTTGCCCAAGCTGTTCCAGGGTTCTACTGGTGTGCCAGCCGGTAAATACCCAGTACATACAGTGGAACCTCGAGAACAGACACGAGTCGGTGTTCCCGGAACACGAGGTAAATACCCGGTTCCGAGATTAACCGGAAATAGCTGCGTGACGGTGGTCCCGGAAATTGAGGTAAATACCCGGCTCCGAGATCAACCGAAACAGCGGAGGTGGCCGCGAGTCGTGCGTCTGCCGCGCCTGCAGTGTGGGCGTGCGCGGAAGCGGACAAAAGTCCACGTGGCCCCACACTGCTCCGTGGTTCCACTGACGCGCGAGAAGGTCAATACCCAGCACGTACAGTGGAACCTCTGGAGCAGCCGCTAGTCGATGGTTTCTGAGGCTTGAGGTAAGTACGAGGCTCCGAGACCATTAGAGAAGCGGAGGTGGCCACTGGATCCGCTTTAACGGCCCCTTACACACGATCACCAACAGCACTCACGTTGCATAGGGAAAATAGGGAACACCACGTGTTCGTCTTTGCGATTACCCCAACTCAGAAGGTCACTCTCCTCGTTTTGGCTCGGGTCTCAGCAATTTTTACAAATTTTTCCTGTAAAGTGGGCCTGGCGTGACTGAGCTCACCTCAGCCTGAGACGCTACCTTACAAGCAAAACGAAATATAAAGCCGTTTGACGGTGAAAAATATTCAGTGTGGAAGTTTCGTATCAGTGATCTTTTAGAAGAGAACGATTAAATAAAAGTTATCGATAGTGTACCAGAAGTAATATCCAGTGAATGGAAAAAAGGCAGAGAGGAATGCAAAAAGCATTATTTAAATGATTCACTGCTTGGATTTGCAAGCAATGAAAATTCTGCAATGAAAATTTTTGAAAAATTAGATACAGTATATGAGCGCAAGAGCTTAGCATTACAACTCTCTATACGTAAGCAGTTGTTAGCATTGAAACTTAAAGGTGATACACCACTAGTGAATCATTTTAATTTATTTGATGATTTAATGACAGAACTAGTAGCTGTAGGAGGCAAATTAAATGAAATGGACCAAGTGCCAATTATGACAGAGTGATAACAGCAACTTAACGTTGGCCTTTGTAAAAACAAGTCTCCTTGATCAAGAAAAAAGCTGAAAACTATCAGTAAGGACACAGGTGTTAAAGTATTGTATAAAGTATTGATCCTCATAAGGATCAGAAAGAAAATAAAATGAAAACTAATTTCAAGAACAACAAAAAAGGTTTTAATAATAGAACTAAACCAAAGCCAAAATGTTTTCACTGTGATAATTTGGGACATTTGAAAAAGGATTGCTACAGTTTTAAAAGAATTGCAGGTAGTCAAAATACAGACAAAGATACACATAAACAGGCACAAGTTGTAATTACATCACAGTCAGGGTTTGGTTTTGAATTCATGATTGTGCAGAAAATTGGCGAATTGCATGAGGGAGATATTTCGTTTATCTTAAAATCGGGTGCATCAGATCACATTATTAAAGATAAAGATTTGTTTTCTGACTATATCGATCTACGTATGCCTGTAGAGATTTCTATAGCCAAGCGTGGCGAATGTATCCAAGCTACATCTCAAGGAATAGTACGACTCCGCAGCCATGGAAATGAAATCACGCTGGAAGATGTACTATTCAGCCAGGACATTCCCCATAATCTTTTATCAATGAGAAAGATGCATATAAGTAATGGCAAGCTTTAAGATATTAAACGCAACTATTTGTTTGAGGATACACATTTGTTAAGGAATGTCGAATCAAGTAATGAGCTATATGAGGCCTGCATAAATGGAAAGCAATGCAGACTTAAACTTGAAAAATTCAAGAATAAAGAACACATTAAGCGACCCTTATTCGTAGTTCATTCGGACGTTTGCGGTCCAATAACACCTTCTACAATTGAGAATATAAATTAGTATGTTATTTTCATATGTTATTTTCATAGGAGTCAGCCGTCAGCGGTAGTAAGGAGAACCTCATGTAACCCCAGTTTTTGCTGAGGTACGTGCCGTTCTTCCTCCTTACATTCGGAAGTGCGGCTATACTCTCCACGTGAGGGCGGCTGGAAGCAGGCCCCTAGCACGGTCACCTCTTTAGAGGTGCTGACCAATTGTAGTCGGGCGAAGATTGTAATTTATAAATCACCCCAATCCAACGGAACAGCATACTCCAAGGGATGCATGGCCGGGGGGTAGCTCGGTCGTTAGTATGCGGACTCTGGATACCTGTCGCCCTCCAGTTTCACCTAGACTTCCCCCGGTACGCGGGCTATGCCGTGGGCGATTTTCCCTTCCCGCCAACTCGTGGGTCCAAAGAATGGATAAACTTTTTAATCAAGATAAGTCTGATGCGACTTCAACAGTATGCACCTAATAACCACCAGGAAGAGCACTGCAGCCATTGGGCTGCTGGCTTCCACCCCCAATACCACGGGTCTTGGCCCTGGTACTCTGGGGGACCCGGACAGGCCACGGAGTCCCTTGGACGCTGAGTTCGCAAGTGCTGCTTTCTCGTCGAATAACTGTTCAGGCAGGCAGCAACTCGTCGAGGTGATATCCTCTGACGCTGACCTGATCAGCCTCGCTGACAACGCTTCCGTAGCCTCTCAGAGGTCAGGCCTCATGGAAGCAGGCTCTCAGATCCAGCGGCTGCGACTGGAGTCTTTGTAAAACTGAAGACTGGTGAGAAGAGGCTTTTCAAAGCCGCACTCGCGGGAGTTCTAGCAGAGCGGAAGCTCTAGCTATCGCTACTGCGCCCGCGTGGAAACCAAGGCCAAATGGACGCGCGCTGACGATACCGTCCTCGAACCCCAAAGGTCTTCAAAGAAGCACAAAAATACTCATGTGGAGTCCACAAAGCCACCTCACAGCCAGGTGCCAAGCAGTGTGAAACTGGGCTTCACTTCGGCTGACTCTGAAAATCCGCTTTTACCGGAGCAGGTGGCTACGGTGAAAGCCAGTATTGCCAAGGCTTTGCTGCTACACCCCACACCGGGTGTCAGTCCAGGTTTCGATGGTTGCATACCTCGAAATGAATGTCTGCTCCTGGAGTGCGAGGATAGCCGCACTGCGAACTGGGTCAGGGGAGCCGTTGGACACATTAGGTCTATCAGCTCTCTTGATATAAAACTACTGGAGGAATCTGAGTTTCTTTCTTTGAATGTGCTTACAAAGGCGGGTTTCACTTTTAATCTCATTAAATGTAGTTTTCTCAAGACAGTATTTAGGTTATGAAGTACGGCCTGGAGAGATTCGTCCAAACGTTTGGAAGATAGCTTCATTAAGCTCATTGCCTCCTCCTAAAACTGTCACTGGCGTTAGACAATTCATTGGCTTGGCTTCTTTCGGAGATTTATGCCTAGTTTCTCCCAAATTATGAAACATTTATATTCGCTTCGTTTGGTAATGGAAACATTACTTGGGACGTTGACAAACGTAGACTCAAAGTTGTGACTATCCTTACAAATGAACCAGTTTTAGTAATATTCGACCCGCAATATCCCATTGAGCTGCACACTGATACAAGTGCCTGTGGATATGGAGCGATACTTTTGCACAGTATAGAAAATAAGCCCCATGTCATCGAATACTTCAGCAAAACAACTACGTCTGTAAAATCTAGATACCACTCTTATGAGCTTGAAACCTTGAATGTGGTAAAAAGCCGTTACACATTTTCGCCATTACTTAATTGGCATTAGTCCCTAAGATAATAGAAATTGTCAATAAACTGGATTCAGACTATTGGGCCGAAAACTTGGCCAAAACGTATGATCTGCGAAAAGATGTCTTATATCGCAAACTCCAAATACGAGTCGGAACAAGTAATTTACCAGTTGTACCTAGAGATTTCAAATGATCAGTAATGAATCAGGTGTACGAGTCTATAATGCATTTAGGGTGGCAAAAGACACATGACAAACTGTATACGTTTTATTGGTTTGCCAAAATGAACAAATACTGTAATGTAGCGTCTCAGGCTGAGGTGAGCTCAGTCGCGCCAGAACCACTTTACATGAAAAATGTGTTAAATTGCTGAGACCCGAGCCGAAACGAGGGGCCACTTGGTCTTTTTTCCGCTTCCACGCACGCCCACACTGCAGGCGCGACAGACGCGCGACTCGCGGCCGCCTCCGCTGTTTCGGTTGATCTCGAAACCGGGTATTTACCTCAACTTCCGGGACCACCAACACGCGGCTGTTCCCGAGGACCCACTGTATGTGCTGGGTATTGACCAGCTGGCACACCAGTGGAACTCCGGAAAAGTTTGGGCCACGCGGTCTCCCTGCCTCTGGTCGTGCGCACCATGCAGACACGGCAGGCGCTCGACTTGTGGCCGCCTCCACAGTTCGGTTAAATCTCGGAACCGGGTATTTACCTCTGTTCCGAGATCATCGACTCGTGTCTGTTCCCGAGGTTCCACTGTATGTGGAACAGCTTGGGCCACGCAGTCTCGCGTTCGCCGCCTGCACAGGCACATGCACACACACACACACCCACACGCGCACTTTCATTTTTTAAACACATCTTTATTTTACTAGCTTATCCTAAAGCTAAACTAATATACTATATATACCTAAACTTGCCCTACCTAAACACCGTCTTGTTTTTTGCCCGAAAACGGGCCCTGGTCCACGCGTCTGTCGGTATTATCCTCGTCCTTGTTTTCTCCTGGTCCTGGTGTCGTCTTCTTGGAAGAAAGCTCGTCTTCTTTTCGTTGTCCTTGTTGTTGTTCTCCTCGTGGCAAGGGTCGTCTTCCTTACCTCTGTTTTTCTTCTTCTTCCACACGCGTCTTTACTTGTCTCGTTGCACTTTTTCACCGTTCACACTTCGACTGCCAAAATCCACGTGCAGCAATTATATTCTCCCTCCATGTGCCGGCGTTGATCTTGGCAGCGCAGTCGCTGAGCTTAAGCCGCTTACGCATTCTGCAGCGCTCTCTCGGCTGTTGTGACTGCAGCGCTCTCTCGGCTGCTGTGACTGCAGCGCTTCTCATTGGTTGTTTTGCTGCGCTCGCTCTGTCGACGTTAAGCTGCGCTCGCTCTATCGTGGCGCTCGCTCTGCTGCGGCGCTCGCTCTGTTGACGTTTAGGCGGCTCTCGCTCTGCCGAGGCGCTCGCTCTGTCGTTCGGCTGCGCTCGCTCTGTCGTTACGTTTGCTCTGTCGTTCGGCTGCGATCTTTTCGTTGTTTGGCTGAGCTCGCTCTTTCCGTTGTTTGGCTGCGCTCGCTCTGTCGTTTAGCTACGCTCGCTCTGTTGTTCGGCTGTGCTTGCTCTCTGGAGGTGTTCGATGTTCGTGGCTGCGCGGTGAGCGAGCCTATACCCTGGAACCTCTTAAATCTACTCCTGGGGTACTCTCGTTTGACGAAAACACTGGGTTTTGGTTTTAAAGAAAAAATAGCTCTTCATTGGGAAAAATAAACTTAAAACCATTCAATACTTACATCTAATTACATGCTAATAATAAAGAAAAGAATATATATAAAATATAACAAAAATGTGGGGGCTCAAATTTGAGTCCCAGATCCCCGGGGTGCGAGAAGGGTGTTTGGGGCCTCCTCCTCCGGGTGCAGCATTAAGACGGCCTCGTCGCGGGAGAGCTGAAACCTCTCCTCCCACTCACTAAGTTGGTCTGCGGTGCTCGTCCCATTGGTGTCTGTTGGCCATTCCTCGTGGTCTGGGTTTGTTTTTTTTTCCTTTGGGATATAAACAAGGTTATACCCTTGAAATCTAATCCTACCTACTTAAGCCCTACGGAACGGTGAGACGGTGTTTGCTTGGAAAAAGAACGGATGGATTAAAAATAAACTTTAATAACTAGTTGGCCTCCTCTTCCCGCTGAAACGGCTTCAGGTCGGCTATTTGGGTGGTGCGTCGCGCTGTAGTCGGACTATGTTTTGGGAGAGTAAACGAATTACCTTATAGGGCAGTTCGTATTTCGGCGCAAATTTGGCCGCAAAGCCGTCCGCCGCTTTCGAGAGGACGTGTTGACGGAGTAGTACCAGAGTACCTAGGGTCGGTCTCCATTCCCGTCGCCGCAGGTTGTAGTGGCGACTTTGTTCGGCCGATGCTCGCTGCGCATTTTCCCGTGCCACCAGAAATAGTTGCTCCATTTGTTTGGCTCGCTTGATGGGGTCGCGACCGTCTTGTCCTGCGCCGGGAGTAACTTCGTCGTATAATGCTCCCGGTAGTCGTGGTTCGCGTCTTTGCACCAGGAAAGCTGGGCTGAACCCTGTAGTGTCCGAGACGGTGCTGTTGATTGCCAGTGATATCTCCGGAAGCAGGATGTCCCACGTGTTCTGCGGTCCGTCGATATATTGGGCAATCATAGTTTTAATGGTCCTGTTTGCTCGCTCCGTGGGGTTCTGCTGAGGGCTGTATGGCGCCGTGTGTTCCAACTGCATGCCCAATCGTTTCCTAAAAGCCTTGAACGCGCGACTGGTGAATTGGGTCCCATTGTCGCAAACAAACGACCTAGGTGTTCCGAAACGCGCGAGGATCCTTTCTCTGAACGCCTTCTTAAGGTGCGCCGTGGTTGCCTTGCGACGAGTTCGACTCATTTGGAGAACAGGTCGAAGAAAACCAATAGCACCGTGTTCCCTTCTTTGGACCTCGGTAATGGTCCCACGAAGTTTGCGCAAAGGGTGTCGAATGGCCTTTTAACCCGTCTTGTCAGCATTTTTCCGGCCGGCTTTCGTTGTTTGGCTTAAATTTCTGGCAGATGGTGCACCTTTTGACGTATCGAGCGACGTCTCGGAACTTTCCTGGCCAGTAGTACCTCTGGGCAACCCTCGTCGTAGTCTTCCTGATCCCCAGGTGTCCGGCGGTTGGTGCGTCATGGCACTCCTGCATAATCCTCCCCCTTGTCACCTTTCCGACGCACAGTTTCCATGGAATGCTGTCCTCTTCGTCGGGTTTCACTCCTAGGTGCCGATAGAGCTCGCCATTCTTTATGGTGTAATCGGGGTACTTCTCGGGTTCCTCCTCCAGCTACTTGCATCGGCGTTGTATCTAAGGCTTGGAGTAGTGTGTCCAACGGCTGTCGGAAGAGGGCATCCGCAACCATGTTCTGCTTTCCCTTCCGGTAGTGCACGTCGAACTGGTATTGTTGTAGTTCGAGGGCCCATCATGCGATCCGACCCGTTGGGTTTTCGATGGTGTTGAGTCATTTCAGCGCCAGGTGGTCCGTGGTCACGTCGAAACGGTATCCCTTCAGGTAACAACGCAACTTACGAATAGCCCAGACGATCGCCAGACACTCCTTCTCCGTCGCAGAGTAGTTTTCCTCGGCCTGGATAAGGCGACGGCTCACGTAGGTGATGACCCGTTCCCCTTTTTCCGTCTCCTGGGTGAGGACGCCTCCCAGTCCGAAATCACTCGCGTCGGTCTGGAGTGCGAACTTTCGGCTGAAATAGGGATATGCGAGCACTGGTGCTTCGGTGAGGAGGGCCTTGAGTCGGTCGAATGCTTCCTGCTGCTCGTCCTTCCATTCCCAGCGACGTCCTTTGAGCAGTAATAGCGAACCGCCTGTACCAGGAGGCTATTCCTAGGCACCGGCGTAACTCCTTTGGGTTCGACGGGGGTTGTAATTTCCGTACCGCTGCTACTTTGTCTGGATCGGTATGGATCCCCTGCTCGCTGACAACATAGCCTAGGCACACCAACTTGCGTTGGAAGAAGTGACACTTCTTCCGGTTGAGCCGGAGGTTTGCTGCCCTCAACCTTCTGAACACCTCGCTCAGATTCTGGACATGATCCTCCACTGAAGTGCCTATGACGATGATGTCGTCCTAACGTAAATGCGGTACACTCGCGGCTCCTTTTGGCCATGGGGATCTGCCAGTATCCGCTCTTTTTCCAGTCCGTCGAATTTCGAGAGTTCCTCTTCTAGAAATTCCGAGATCCGCGGTTCCATGATAGGTGTCGGTGGTTGTTCCTCGGTCAGGGTGCTCACGGTGGCGAGTCCTGTTATGGGCGGGGTTGGCTCTTCCTGCCCGTTGGTACCGCCTCCCTTATCATCGCTTTTTCGGACCGGGTTCTTCCGGACTGCCTCGTCGTCCTTGGATCCTAGCAGGTCCTCTATCCGTTCTTTGTGTCTCAAGTTGTCCTGGTCCTGGCAGTTGGCTGTCAAATTCGTTTGCTCCGTGTTTTTCTTTTGGTGTTTGTTGGCGGTCGCACGGTTGCCGGCTGCATCTCTTGGTTCTGTGTTCTGGTTCCTGTGTTCCGAGTCCTAGTTTCTGTGTGGGATGTCAGCCGCGCGGTTGCCGGCTGCATCTCTTGGTTCTGTGTTCTGGTTCCTGTGTTCCGAGTCCTGGTTTCTGTGTGGGATGCCGGCCGCGCGGTTGTCGGCTGCATCTCGGTGTCCTAAGTCCTGGTTTCTTATTGGTGTGGCAGTTTGAGTTCCCAGGTGTAATCTCGCTCCCTCGCAGACCAGAGTCGTGTTGATGGCCCCAAGGAAAAAAAGTCCCAGCAACACGTCGTCCAATACATTGGGTAATATTAACATCTGCACCTGGGTGCAAGATGTTCCCAGTTGTATGTCCGCCCATGTTGCCCGCGTAAGTTCTTTACGGGTGCCATCCGCTAAGGCGACCACTGTTTTGACCTGGCATTGGTTCCTTGGGTTCCCGATCTTCTATGCCAGCCATTCTCCAATAAAACTCCTTGTTGCTCCTGTGTCGACAGTTGCCCACACCACGTAATCCTCGATTATTATTCGAGCCGAGATGCGTCCGCCGTGAACTCGCAATAAGTTTGCTACTTCCGGTTGGCTGTTGTCGCTGCCTAAGCTGCATCTGGTTTCAGTGGGGGCGGTTGTCCGATTCCCGACGTTTGAGTCTGGCAGCAGTCCACGGTGAGTACTCCCCGCCTGCCGCATGTCCAGCAGAAAAGTTTTTGCTGCCCCCGACATTCCCGAACGAAGTGTCCTACTTCTCCGCAGTTACGGCAGGCCTCTCGGACGTTGATTATCGGCTGCTCTCCTGAAGTCGTCAGGGCAGGTGGTGCGTTAAGGTTGGGGTGCAACGCCCCGTTCCCTGGTGTCCATGGTGCTCCTCGTTGAGCGCCGTTCCACTCGTTGCTTGCCCCTCTCGTTGGTTGTCGCTCCCGGTACGAACTCCACTGTTGTTGTTGTTGTTCTCGTTCCCGTGTTACTTCGTAATTTATTACCAGGGCCATCAATTCCCGGAGAGTCTGGAAGTCGTTGCAGGTTTTCGTAAACCCTCTCCAGTTCCTGAGCCTCCGTGTATCCGGCTCTGCGCATCATCAGGCGAATGTCGACCATATATGTCTTGTATGGCGCAGTCGGATCTCGTCCTGGATTCTGGACATGATCCTCCACTGAAGTGCCTATGACGATGATGTCGTCCTAACGTAAATGCGGTACACTCGCGGCTCCTTTTGGCCATGGGGATCTGCCAGTATCCGCTCTTTTTCCCTACCAGGACGATCGGGGCGCTGTGTAGACTCTTCGAGGGCTCGATGCACCCTTCCTTGAGCAATTTGTCGATCTGGGCGTTGATGATTTCTAACATCGCGGGGTTTTTCGGATAGTAACGTTGTTTGATGGGCCGGTCATCCTTCCGGCGTGGAGACGCCGGACAGTCCGTCGAATTTCGAGAGTTCCTCTTCTAGAAATTCCGAGATCCGCGGTTCCATGATAGGTGTCGGTGGTTGTTCCTCGGTCAGGGTGCTCACGGTGGCGAGTCCTGTTATGGGCGGGGTTGGCTCTTCCTGCCCGTTGGTACCGCCTCCCTTATCATCGCTTTTTCGGACCGGGCTCTTCCGGACTGCCTCGTCGTCCTTGGATCCTAGCAGGTCCTCTATCCGTTCTTTGTGTCTCAAGTTGTCCTGGTCCTGGCAGTTGGCTGTCAAATTCGGTTGCTCCGTGTTTTTCTTTTGGTGTTTGTTGGCGGTCGCGCGGTTGCCGGCTGCATCTCTTGGTTCTGTGTTCTGGTTCCTGTGTTCCGAGTCCTGGTTTCTGTGTGGGATGTCAGCCGCGCGGTTGCCGGCTGCATCTCTTGGTTCTGTGTTCTGGTTCCTGTGTTCCGAGTCCTGGTTTCTGTGTGGGATGCCGGCCGCGCGGTTGTCGGCTGCATCTCGGTGTCCTAAGTCCTGGTTTCTTATTGGTGTGGCAGTTTGAGTTCCCAGGTGTAATCTCGCTCCCTCGCAGACCAGAGTCGTGTTGATGGCCCCAAGGAAAAAAAGTCCCAGCAACACGTCGTCCAATACATTGGGTAATATTAACATCTGCACCTGGGTGCAAGATGTTCCCAGTTGTATGTCCGCCCATGTTGCCCGCGTAAGTTCTTTACGGGTGCCATCCGCTAAGGCGACCACTGTTTTGACCTGGCATTGGTTCCTTGGGTTCCCGATCTTCTATGCCAGCCATTCTCCAGTAAAACTCCTTGTTGCTCCTGTGTCGACAGTTGCCCACACCACGTAATCCTCGATTATTATTCGAGCCGAGATGCGTCCGCCGTGAACTCGCAATAAGTTTGCTACTTCCGGTTGGCTGTTGTCGCTGCCTAAGCTGCATCTGGTTTCAGTGGGGGCGGTTGTCCGATTCCCGACGTTTGGGTCTGGCAGCAGTCCACGGTGAGTACTCCCCGCCTGCCGCATGTCCAGCAGAAAAGTTTTTGCTGCCCCCGACATTCCCGAACGAAGTGTCCTACTTCTCCGTAGTTACGGCAGGCCTCTCGGACGTTGATTATCGGCTGCTCTCCTGAAGTCGTCAGGGCAGGTGGTGCGTTAAGGTTGGGGTGCAACGCCCCGTTCCCTGGTGTCCATGGTGCTCCTCGTTGAGCGCCGTTCCACTCGTTGCTTGCCCCTCTCGTTGGTTGTCGCTCCCGGTACGAACTCCACTGTTTTTGTTGTTGTTCTCGTTCCCGTGTTACTTCGTAATTTATTACCAGGGCCGTCAATTCCCGGAGAGTCTGGAAGTCGTTGCAGGTTTTCGTAAACCCTCTCCAGTTCCTGAGCCTCCGTGTATCCGGCTCTGCGCATCATCAGGCGAATGTCGACCATATATGTCTTGTATGGCGCAGTCGGATCTCGTCCTCCAGCCGCTGGAAATAGCGAGGCGGCAAGAAAAAGTCGAGGAATTCCTTCCGGAAGACTGTCCACGTCTCTCCTTGAAGGCCGCTTGTCCGGAACCAGTCCTCGGCGTTACCCGTTAACAACTCGGGCGGGCCTGTGGGATGTCTCGGGGGTCGATCCTGTACGTTGTTGCCCGTTCCTCCAATCTTTTGATAAGACGGAGGGGGTCCGATTTACCGTCGATCGTGATTCCCCACCTGCGCATGCGGTCCGCTGTGTGGGCCAGTGTCGTACTGTCGTCCTCTATCATGAGTGGCCTTGCTGGTGAACTCCCGGCCGTCCTGACAGTGGGAAGTCTCCTGTCAGGACTCACGGCACTGCCATAATGTTCCTCCAGGAAAGCCAACCGCTCCAGGGTCCGAAGAATGGTCCTTCCTGTGGATGAACGTGGTCATGCGGGACCGCAGGTCTTCCACGGTGCCTCCTCGGTCTAAGTTTAATTCATCTTCCAGTGCCTCCAGTTCCGTCTTTCTCCGGAAAGCGATCCAGCGGACGCCCACCATCGTTAGTGGGTTGGTTGCGGTCTGGTTATATTTTGGTTTGAGGAATTCACGTTTTTCTTTTCCCGGCGTCGCTGCTGGAGTTGTAAGCTGGCTCGAGGATGTCTTTTATTCGCGTCGCGGCGGTGATTAAATTGTCTCGAGGATGTCTTTTACGCGTCGCTGTTTTTCACTTGACACTTTTGAGGATACTCTTGGAGGGTTTTTTTTTCTTAGATCCTGCCAAGGATCCTTTTTTTTGAACTCGCTGTGTTCACTTTGGCTGCTGGTGCTTGACTGCCTCTTGCTATCCAGCAGCCCGCCTTATATACAAAAATGATCGGGCTTCGGGTGACCTGATCGGGAAACGCGGTGGTCCTCGAGACGAAACAGAAACAAAACATGCAAGAAAATTAAAACAACCGCGTGTCTGCCGCTAGGCCACGTGTTCCGCCTCAACGCCCTCTCCCCGGCCCCTCAGTCGATCTCGTGGTTCTCTAAGCCATAGCCTCTCCTAGTTTCGTCCTTTTTGTCTCAGGTCTCTGCTCCGGCGCCACCTGTAAGGTAGCGTCTCAGGCTGAGGTAAGCTCAGTCGCGCCAGGGCCACTTTACAGGAAAAATTTGTAAGATTTGCTGAGACCCGAGCCGAAACGAGGAAAGTGATCTTCTGCGGTTTTGGGGTCATCGCAAAGACGAACACGTGGTGTTCTGCTCAGCCGGTATGGCCGACTGTTTTTTCCCTATGCAACGTGTGTGCTGTTGGCGATCGTGTGCAAGGGCCGTTAAAGCGGATCCAGTGGCCACCTCCGCTTCTCTAATGGTCTCAACGCTCAGAGACCATCGATTAGCGACTGCTCCAGAGGTTCCACTGTACGTGCTGGGTGCTGGGTCTCGCGGGTCAGTAGAACCACGGAGCAGTGTGGGGCCACGTGGACTTTTGTCCGCTTCCGCGTACGCCCACATTGCAGGCGCGCAGACGCGCGACTCGCGGCCGCCTCCGCTGTTTCGGTTGATCTCGGAGCCTGGTATTTACTTTAACTTCCGGGATCGCCGACACGCGGCTATTCTCGAGGTTCCACTGTATGTGCTGGGTATTTACCGGCAGGCACATCAGTGGGACTCCGGAACAGTTTGGGTGCCCCTCGCCCCCGGTGGCCGCCTCCGTGATTCGGTTAATCTCGGAACCGGGTATTTACCTCGTCCTTGTTTTCTCCTGGTCCTTTTGTCGTCTTCGTGGAAGAAAGCTCGTCTCCTTTTCGTTGTCCTTGTTGTTGTTCTCCTCGTGGCAAGGGTCGTCTTCTTTATCTCTGGTTTTCTTCTTCTTCCACACGCGGGTTTACTTGTCTCGGTGTTGTCCTCGTCCTTGTTTTCTCCTGGTCCTGGTGTCGTCTTCGGGGAAGAAAGCTCGTCTCCTTTTCGTTGTCCTTGTTGTTGTTCTCCTCGTGGCAAGGGTCGTCTTCCTTATCTCTGTTTTTCTTCTTCTTTCACACGCGTCTTTACTTGTCTCGTTGCAATTGTTCATCGTTCACACTTCGACTGCCAAAATCCACGTGCTGCAATTTTTTTATTTTCTCCCTCCATGTGCCGGCGTTGATCTTGGCAGCGCAGTCGCTGAGCTTAAGCCGCCTTCACATTCTGCAGCGCTCTCTCGGCTGTTGTGACTGCAGCGCTCTCTCGGCTGCTGTGACTGCAGCGCTTCTCATTGGTTGTTTTGCTCCGCTCGCTCTCTCGTGGCGCTCGCTTTGCCGTGGCGCAAGCTCTGCTGCGGAGCTCGCTCTGTCGACGTTTAGGCGGCGCTCGCTCTGTCGTTCGGCTGTGCTCGTTCTGTCGTGGCGCACGAGTTACCACTTGTGACCTGAGCGGTGGAGTTGTTGAGGAGGGTTGAGGGAGATAATTGTGCTTTCTTTGTAACTTCTTATGTGGTGAAATAAGTTTTACTCGATATGTACAATAATGCGACCGTACGGTTCGGAAGTCAAGACAGAAGTAATTTTATTTGAGTTTTGTTCTTAATGGCTAACTTATAATTTCGGCAGAATATGTTGTTGCGTGGAATTGTCGCGTTGCTCTGCCTAAAGCTTCATCTGGAGACGCCGGTTCGGCGCTGCTGATCGTCGACACATCGTGATTTTTGCATCGAGGTACCGTTGCTTTGCCTTACGCTTCATCGGAAGACGCCGGTCCCTCGTGGCTGATCGTCGACACATCGTGATTTGGGCACCGACGTTCCGTTGCTATGAGCGTCGATTGTGTTGACTCCGACCAATATGTTCGTATGCTGCGTCTGTAGAGTCAGCGACTATTTTGTAGCCCAAACAAGCGGCAACTCATATACTGGACGTTACTCAAATGTGGTGAAATAGATGATTTGAGCAGAAGAGCGGCTGTTGATGTAAGACTTCGTTAGTCGCTGCGTTAGGTCTGTGTGAAGGCATGAGGGGGTTTCAAGGGGGAATGGCAGCTGTCGGTGCCGGGCTGGTGACTCCTCCCCCCTAGAATGGAGCAAAGGCCATAACGATGGAATGGCCGGAGCGACAATAGGCAGCTGGCATTCTGTGAGCAGGTGGACGATGTGTATGTTGCGCCGGAATGTCCAGGAGACGACGACTATGACTACCAGTAGCAGGAGCAGTATGTAGACGGCTGTGGTGTGTTGTGTTGATTGATGGTCGAAGTTCAGGATTCTATTTAATTTTGTTATTGTACATAATATAATTAGGAGTTACAATAAAGTGGCTGTTATTTATTGGTAGGGGGATTATTTTTGCAATTTTGTATTCTTCGTCGAAGTTTAGGATTCTATTTAATTTTGTTATTGTACATAATATAATTAGGAGTTACAATAAAGTGGCTGTTATTTATTGGTAGGGGGATTATTTTTGCAATTTTGTATTCCTTTTTCTTAAATACAAGTTTTGACATTGAATATAATGTTTGAATTGTGATAGGTAGTATATAATTTTAAAACTGTATAAACGCTCATCTGATTGGACATATAGATTTGGGTTTTGAAATATATTTTTGTTTTTAGTAGTTCTTCTTTGTTTAAGATGAGTTTTGGAATAATATTTAGTTAAGCAAGTAATAAGTTTTCGATAATGTCTTTGAGGTGGTTAAGTAATAGTTCGATACTGTAGTCAATTCTATTTATGTATTGTAATTTTCTTAATAAATGTTGTTCTTCTTTTAATTCTTTAACAATTTTGTTTTAAGAGTTCATAAGAAAGTTGTTTATTAAAATTTGTTCATAATTTATGTGTTTGCTTACATTTCCTTCTATGAGTGCTTTTCCTAAGTCTATTTTATCGAAAAAAAAAATGGGTGGACCCATTGTAGTATGCACACTTGAGGGCTAACATACATAATTGCATGGTCAGAAGTACTCACGCTGGCCAAGCGCTGATCGCTTATATGTGTGCCTATAGCACTCCCCGTCCAGCACCGTCGCTCGGCGACAGTACATATATATATATATATAAGATACGCATATAAGCGTCGCTGCGCTGCTCCCTACGCCGGCAGCGCTGCTCCTCGACTTAGGCTAAGAAACCTTTGTATGTAGATCATAAGATTATTCACGAATTAACTTCGAATGGAGCGGGACCTTCCCTGCTCCTCAAATTGAATTAATAAAGAACAGTACAAACATAAATAATCTTTCTCATTGTCACCAACGCGGGGCGTAACTATATGGCGACCGTGACAGGTATAAGAAGTGACATGCGAAGGACATTAAACGCAACGGCGGTAGCACAACAACCAAGACGGCGGCAAGGCGGAGAAACAACGATCTGAGTGAGTAGAGTGTGTGTGTGATGGGTAAAAACAGAGGCGGAGTTCGAAATAAAGCAAAAAAGAGAATAGCGCACCTAAAGTGGTTATTATATACGAATAATCCACCGCCCGAATGGTCGAAAGCTCAAAAACTACAAGCTGAGCTAGACCACTATGTCAAATATCTTAAGGAAACAATCCCCAACACACCCGCTCACTCAGTGAACCAAATAAAATCGTTAACAAATAATAACAAAATTCAACCTCCCCAGCCAAAAAGCCTGTCGGAATTTAAGAAAATCTGCCCGAACGACTGCGAGGGACCATTGTTCACACCACATTGTGAACATACGTGCAGGCATTGCAGGCCTGGCACACAACCACAATAAGCTGCTAACAACCACAATCAACGTGGTGAGCAGCCCGCTCGCTACGTCATCGAGGGAGTGTCAGCGTGCCAACACTGGCGACGCCCAGCTGACACAGGATAACGTGGTGTGCAGCCACTCCAGCCCAGCTGACACAGGATAACGTGGTGTGCAGCCCGCCCACTACGTCAACGCGGGAATAGTATTCGCACTGTGGTGCGCTATCCGCACACTACAGCAACGGTGGATCAATGATTTTCACCAGCGACAACAACAACTGACAAGAGAGAACCGACAGCGCTTCAAAGAGCGCAATTTTTTTTTTAATAGCACTGTGTGCAAAATTTTTTCGATTGCACTGCGATGCATATTTTTTTCTATAAAAACCAATTGTAACATTGAGCGGAATCTTTTCTGCTCGATGAGAAGTTCGGCCTGTAAAGCCACACGAAAATTTAGGTAGGAAACCTGTAATTTCATACGGATGAATTAATTTTAAATTTCTCACCGCCGCAAGGCGTCTCAACAACAATATAGATATCTTAAAATTCAAAAAAGCGAATAAAAGACAAATTAATAAATAAACAATAAGTAAATGTCCACGGGGGAATTGCTTGAAGATTGTTGGAAGGATGTTTCGTGCATGAGTATTTTGAATTGAGTGCAAAATGTTTTGAATATGTTGCCGGAGAATTCGTAAACTATCTGTCCGGGGATCCCGAATAAACTTATAAAGTGTTTTAACGATTTTACTATGTTTAGGGAGTTACGATTTTCAATAGGGTATGCTGCCGCGAATTTAGAGAATTTGTCGATCAAAGTCAGGTTATATGTGTTGTTGATACAGTAAATGTCGATGTGGGTTATGTCAAGGGGTTTTTCGGGTGTTGGGGGAATAAAGAATGAGATTTTCTGGGGGTGTCTGTCGTATTTAAGTCTTAGGCAAGTTTCACATTGGTTGATTAACTGTAAAATTTTGTTATTCATGTGGGGGAAAAAGTACTCGCGTTTTAAGTGAAGAAAAGTCTCGACGATGCCTCTGTGATTGTTGTTGGTGTGATAGTCGGAGATAATTTTATCCTGTTCTTAAGTTGTTGTTATTTCCGTAAGGAAAGAAGAACAGCTAATTAGTTTGAATGCTGGGTTATTAGAGAAGTATACGGCGTATACTTGTTCTAGTACTTTGAGAATGGTTTCGTCAGCAAAAACTCGCTGAACTAGTTGTTTTAAAAGTAGTTGATGAGGAAGCTCCTGAGAAAATTACTGATAGTTGGATAAAAGCAGAGAGATGTGCAAAAAGCACGTTGATAGAGCGTTTAAGTGATTCGTTTTTGAATTTTGCAACAGCCAAAAGCGCAAAAGTTTGGCGTCGCAATTAGCTGTTCGAAAGCGATTGCTGTCTCTCAAGCTGCATGGTGAAATAGAATTGCTAGGCCATTTTAATATTTTCGACGAATTAGTAAGTGAGTTGTTAGCGTCAGGCGCGAAAATCGATGAAATGGATAAGGTGTCACATTTGTTGTTGACAATGCCATCTTCATATAATGGTGTAATAACCGCGATTGAGACCTTAGCTGAAGAGAATCTTACTCTAGCGTTTGTCAAGAATAGATTACTCGACCACGAAATAAAAATTAAAAACGACAGTAATGATACAAGCAGAAAAGTTATGACAGCAGAAATTCAAAACAAGAGTAATGCTAGAAATAGTTATTTTCATAATAATAAAAATAAAATTCGCAAACCATTTAAGGGTAAGGGCAAAATGAAATGTCATCACTGTAATAAAGAGGGACATTTTAAAAAAGATTGTTTTGCATATAAACGAATAATGAATGATAAAAATAAAAATAAAGAAAATAATAAACTGGCACAAACAGCAACAGCACAGTGTTAATTTAAATTCTAAAAGCAAAAATAAAGTGAATTTTATTCTGGACTCTGGTGCCACTGACCACCTTATATATGATGAGATCGACCACATTGATCTGGAATCTCCAATAAAGATTGCCGTTGCCAAGCAAGGAGAATTCATTTATGCAACGAAACGTGGAATTGTGAGGCTGCAGAATGAAAATCAAATCACGCTTGAGGATGTTCTTTATTGCCGTGACGTTGCCGAAAATTTAATTTCTGTCAAGCGTTTGCAAGAGTCTGGTATGACCGTCCAATTTGGAAGCAACGGTGTGAAGATTAAAAAGAATGGAATGGTTATTGTTGAGAATTCAGGTATGTTCAATATGCCAATTTTCGAATTTAAAGCTTTGAATATAAATAATGAAACGAGCAATTTGTTTCGGTTATGGCATGAGAGATTATGTCACATTAGGGAAATTTCTAGAAATAAAAAGAAATAATTTGTTTTGTGATAATAATATCCTAGCCAATGTTAATCCAACTAACGAAATATGTGAAGCCTGTCTGAATGGAAAGCAAGCAAGATTACGCTTCGAAAAGAGTAAAAATAAAAAGCATATAACAATACCCCTGTTTGTCATCCATTCAGATGTGTGCGGCCCAATCTATTATGTCATTTTCGTAGATCAGTACACACACTATTGTGTGACCTATCTCATAAAACATAAATCAGATGTTTTCACTATGTTTAAAGATTTTGCGGCAAAAACTAAAGCACATTTCAACCTTAATATTGTGAATCTCTATATAGATAATGGCAGGGAATACCTATCGACAGAAATGCGTAATTATTGTGTAGAGAAAGGGATAAGTTATCATTTGACTGTACCCTATACCCCGCAATTGAATGGTGTGGCAGAAAGGATGATCCGAACCATAACAGAAAAAGTACGATCTATGGTTAACGGTGCTCAGTTAGATAAAAGCTTCTGGGGCGAAGCAGTATTAACTGCTACCTTTTTAATTAATAGAACTCCCAGTAGGGCTCAAGGAATAAGTTCGAAAACTCCATATGAGGCGTGGCACAACAGACTAGGCCGTTTAAAGAATTTTAAAGTCTTTGGTTCAACTGTGTATGTTCATGTTAAAAATAGGAAAAGGAAATTTGACGAGAAATCTTTTAAAGCAATTTTAGTTGGTTATGAACCAAATGGTTTCAAATTATGAGATGCCCATAATGAAAAGTTTTTTGTGGCAAGAGATGTAATAGTAGATGAAACTAACATGGTTAATTCTAGGTCAAAAAGTCAAATAAAACTCCTGAATGAAAGTAAGGAGGGTGATCAAATAGAGTTCCTGAATAAGAGTAAGGAAGGTGATCAAACAGATTTCTTGAATGAAAGTAAAGAAAATAAGGTTTCAATGTTTCCGAATGATACTAGGAAAGGAAAGTTCCTGAATGAAAGTAAGGAAAATAATGTTTCAATTTTTCCGAATGAAAGTAGGAAAGGAAATCTCCCGAATGAAAGTAAGGAGTGTGATGAAATAAATGTCCTGAATGAGAGTAAGGATGGTGTTGAAACAGAAATCCGGAATGAAAGTACGAAGACAAATTTTGACCAAGAACAGCCTAGTGAATGTGTTTCAAGAAGAAGTGATAGGTTAAAGAACAGGCCACAAATATCCTATAATGAGGACGAATTTGACTTTAATAGTCACATTCTAAACGCACACACTATCTTTAATGATATTCCTAATTCCTTTGAAGAGATACAAAGCAGGAGGGACAAGTCTTTATGGGAGGAAGCAGTTAAAAATGAATTAAATGCCCATAAAATAAATAATACCTGGTCGATTGTTAGGCAGCCTGAAAATGTAAATGTTGTAGATTGTAAATGGGTATTTACTTTAAAATCGGATGAATTTGGAAATCCAGTTCGGTACAAAGCGAGACTAGTTGCGCGTGGTTTCATGCAGAAATATCATATTGATTATGAAGAAACATTTGCTCCTGTGGCTAGGATAGCATGTTTTCGTTTCTTATTATCAATTTCCATTCAATATGATTTAAAAATACATCACATGGATGTAAAAAGTGCCTTTCTAAATGGAAAGTTAAAAGAGGAAATTTATATGAAAGTTCCTCAAGGTGTGTCATATGTAGTCGGTACCGTATGTAAATTGAATAAAGCAATTTACGGTCTCAAGCAAGCAGCTAGGTGCTGGTTCGAGGTGTTTGAGCAAGAACTAAAGGAGTGTGACTTTGTTAATTCGCCAGTTGATCGATGTATTTATATTCTAGATAAAGGCGATGTAAGGAAGAACATATATTTACTTCTGTATGTAGATGATCTGATTATAGCAACAGCAGACATAAACCAAATGAAATAATTTAAAGAGTATGTAATGAATAAGTTCAGAATGACTGACTTGAATGAAATACGATATTTCATTGGAATGCGAATAGAAATTTGCAATGATAAAATACTCTTAAGTCAGTCTGCATATATTAAAAAGATTTTGAATAAATTCGAAATGGATGATTGCAAATCAGTGAGTACACCCCTTGCAAGCAAGCTGAATTATGAGTTGTTAAATTCAGATGAGAGATATGACGCACCATGTAGAAATCTAGTCGGTTGTCTGATGTATGTAATGCTTTGTACGCGGCCAGACTTAGCTACTACTGTAAATATTTTAAGTCGATATATGAATAAAAATAATGCAGAATTATGGGTATGCTTAAAAGGAATTCTTAGATATTTGAAAGGGAATATCGGTATAAAGTTAGTTTTCAGAAAAAATGAAAATTATGAAAATATATTTACAGGCTATGTAGATTCTGACTGGGGAGGAAACGAGATAGACAGGAAAAGTACAACTGGTTTTATTTTTAAAATGTTTAATTCAAACACAATATGTTGGAACACAAAGCGTCAAAGTTCTGTAGCTGCTTCGTCGACTGAAGCTGAATATATGGCTTTGTTCGAAGCAGTAAGAGAAGCTTTGTGGTTGAGATCTCTTTTAGAGAGTGTGAATATCAAATTAGAAAGACCTATAAAAATATTTGAAGATAATCAGGGATGTATTAGTATAGCTAATAATCCCTCATGCCATAAAAGATCAAAACACATTGATATTAAATATCATTTTGCAAGAGAACAATTAGAAAATAATGTTATTTGTATTGAGTATATATCCACAGAGAAGCAACTTGCAGATATATTCACCAAGCCCTTACCTTATAGTTGTAACTGATTTTATGACTTTTGAAGACAGTCTTTAATTTTATTTCTCATAAAGAAATATGAAATATGTTTGTTTGTAGCTATTACTTTATTTAATTATAAGAGTGATTTGATTTTTTTGGTTTTCCCAATCCTAGCAGCAAATGCTGGATTACTGTAATGTATCCCAAATGAATGAAAGTAATGAAGAAAGCACAGTACCAAGCCACATTAGAATAAGACAATTTATGTGTTTTTTTAATTTTGATTTCGATGTTAAACTTAAACGTACAATGCAATTTTTGAGGGGGCGTGTTGAAATATGAAGCTAAAATATTCCCAAATTAGTATTTAATAAAATACCAAAAATGGCATTATAGTTCTTAAGTTATTCGGTCACACCTAAAGTAAAACACGCGGTGTATTCCTTCTCTTTTGATTTTGACACTTACGAGAGTGGCTGGTTGCTGGTGCTTAAATAAAAAGTTAACATATCAATATATCACTACAAAACAAATCTGGTCTAATTATTTAATTATTTAACGTAGAATCCCAATAAAAAGAGTATGTCATTGTTCAGATCGATGTTTATATAAAGTTCGTTTATTTATATCACACCTGAAAGATACGAGGGTCGTTTGATAAGTCCGTGACTTTTTGTATTTGCCGCGCACCTGCTCTAAATACAACACTGCTCCTGTCAGCAGTTATCGATTAACAGCTGACTGTAAAATTTTGAGAAAGCTGCGTTTCTTAGTTTGCGTTTTATAGGCATTGAAAGCAGACGATCTCGTGAATTTTAACGAAAATGGAAAAAAGTGAATTTCGTGTGCTAATTAAGCATTATTTTTTGCGTAAAAAATCCATCACCGAAACCAAGGAAAGACTTGATAAATATTATGGGGACTCTGCACCATCAATTTCAATGGTTAAGAAATGGTTTACTGAGTTCCGTTGTGGTCGTACCAGTACAAGTGATGCCGAACGTTCAGGTCGCCCAAAAGAGGTCGTCATGCCAGAAATCGTCGACAAAATCCATGGAATGATATTGGATGATCGGAGAATGAAAGTGCGTGAGGTAGCTGAGGCTGTAGGCATCTCAACTGAACGGGTACATCACATTTTACATGAATATTTGGACATGAAAAAGCTTTCCGCGCGATGGGTGCCGCGATTGCTCACACACGACCATAAGCGCAACCGTGTGACCATTTCAAAGGAGTGTTTGGCGATGTTCAACCGCAATCCAAACGAATTTTTGCGCCGTTTCGTTACCGTAGACGAAACATGGATCCACCACACCACACCAGAGACCAAAGAACAATCAAGACAGTGGGTTTCTCCGGGTGAACGTGCACCAAAGAAGGCCAAGGTGGGTCTGTCGGCCAACAAGGTCATGGCCACAGTTTTTTGGGATGCACAAGGTATCATTCACATCGATTACCTTGAAAAGGGTAAAACGATCACCGGCGAATATTATTCAGAGCTTTTGGACAGATTCGATATTGATTTGAAGCAGAAACGACCGCATTTGGCGAAAAAAAGTGCTGTTCCATCAGGACAATGCACGGGTGCACACGTGTGTAGTCAGCATGGCAAAATTTCATAAATTGGGCTACGAACTGCTACCCCATCCAGCATATTCTCCAGATTTAGCCCCCTGTGACTATTTTTTGTTTCCAAACATGAAGAAATGGCTCGGCGGTAAGAGATTCGGGTCAAATGAAGAGGTCATCACAGAAACAAACGACTATTTTGAGGGCCTTGAGAAAACCTATTATTTGGAAGGAATAAAAAAATTGGAAAAACGCTGGACTAAATGTATAGAGCTAAAAGGAGATTATGTTGAGAAATAAAACGCTTCTTTGACGAAAAAAATATATTTTATTCAAAAAGTCACGGACTTATCAAATGACCCTCGTAGATGCCGAAAGTGCCTTATTTGGTGTACCAAATCGCATCATCGCCGATCGGGGCAGATGCTTCACTAGCTCTAAGTTTTCAGAGCTCTGTATATCACAAAAAAAAACCTCACTTGATTGCTACGGGAGCGAGCCATGCAAATTGGCAGGTTCAACGCGTGGTGAGCACTCTGAAAAATTTGTAGTCAGTAGTAGAATCGAGCCAACGACCAGTCGAACGCTACAATCAGGTGCTGACTGTATAAGGCCATGGATTATAGTACTATACTCGTATATAAACTAAATACAAGTTTGTTTTTGTATTTATTATATTTAAAGAAAGCAATTTAATAAAGTTGAATATTATTATTATTAATATTATTTTATTTAAATATCTACTATAACGATTAATTCGCTATAAGTTATTAATTCTCAATAAAAATAGCGCTTTTTTGGATTTAAATTTCGCGTTGTTATAATATGTTGGAACGACACGCACAAATTTAATTGACGAACAAAAGAAGAACAACGCATAGATAATGCAAAAGCGAATAGACAAGTATCGTAAGCAGTAGACTAAGCGAGAGAGCAATAAGTATTTGCAATAATAAGTACGTATAAAGTCGTTACACATGCTTCTTCTTGATTTTTTGCTCTGTCTAATGTCAATATGTACAATACACATGGATGTAAATACTTGCATGCATTCAGATCGATCTACCACGTCACCTATTAGTTGTATAATGTATGTTTGTAATGTGTACATATATGTACGTATGAGTTTTAACATATGTATATGCTGTAAAGTTGTGTCCTCAATATTAATATGAGGTCATTGTCGGAGAGGTTTAAACGCAAATATAATTGATTTGTTTACTTTATTATTTACGACATGTATGTATATGTTTACCTAAAAGACTGTGCGCGTAGATTGACGTCCGATCGGTGTTCTTGCAAAACTTAGAGTGTCAGCGAGTTTTCTTATCTCCCATTACATCTGTTCGAAAGCTCTCCCGCGCTTTTACACGTTATACAGTAAGCATCTACAGTGGAACAAGTACGACCAAACAAGACTTCAAACTTTGGGACAAGCAAAACCGAACATGCCGTCCGCCAATGCTAGAACTAGCATGAAATGTCCTTGCTTGTTCCTAGTCTTGAATGGAAGTTTACAGAGTTTCGAAACTGATCGCTTCAACTGACCTGTTTTAGTTTTAAGCGTTACAACGCGGACTAAAGAATCCTGTCCTGGATGCAAGTCGATAACTCGACCATTAACGATAACGATCGTCTTTAACGAGCACGAGCTCATTCAGCTTGATGTTATCGGTACTCCGGCGGTGCGAACATTGAATCTCCGATTAAGAAATGTTCTGGAGTCAATGCTTCTAAGTCGTCAACATCAGCTGTGAGCGGACAAAGGGGTCGGTAATTGAGACAGGCTTTAATATTGATAAGAACTGTTGATAACTCTTCGTACGTTAGTCGCCGATCAGCAACAACGCGCTTCAAATGGTGCTTAATGGATTTCACGTTGGCTTCCCATAGCCCTCCAAAATTCGGCGAATGAGGGGGATTAAAATGCCACGTTGTCCTCTGTGAAGCCAGTTTTGGAGCGATCAATCGATCGAAGTCCTTGTAAAGGGCCTTAAGCACGTTGTCTGCTCCGACAAAATTAGTTCCGTTGTCGCTGTAAAGGTGCTGAACTGTGCCACGTCGTCCACTGAAGCGGTCTAGGGCTAGCAAGAAATGTTCTGTGGTGAGACCAGTAACTGCCTCCAAGTGCACCGCCTTTGTAGCCAGACAGATAAAAATCGCGATGTAGCCTTTGTAAAAGCTTTTCCCCCGAAGACGTGCAGCCTTCAGCTCTATGGCACCGGTGTAGTCCACGCCGGTGGCGATAAATGGTCGATTTGGTGGGTTGACTCGATGCAGCGGTAAGTCTCCCATGAGTTGCGTCGTACCGGTTGGCTACACTCGAAAGCATTGTTCGCATTTCTTCAACACCCGACGAACAGCCTACCTTCCTGTGACTATACAAAAGTTCTGCCGTGCGTGTGCCAAAGTTAGCTGGGCACCTCCATGCAGTGTTTGGTAATGGGAATGCCTCATGATCAAATCCGTGAAGTGAAGATTACTGGGTAAGATGATCGGGTGCCGACGTTCGTGAGACAAGTTAGAGTGCCGTAATCGCCCTCTTACTCTTAGAATGTCCTACGATAAGCTTCGAACGTTTCACTTCTGTTATGTCTTCTGGAAACGACTGACTGAAACGATGATTCGCACCACCTCCCTGAACGCGCAGTCAAGCTCCAGAGTAGATAATGGGTTAGTAACGCATGCGTTGTTCATGAAGCGTAAAATATAAGCAGTGACGCTTACGGTCTGGGTGTACGTAGAAAATCGTTCAATAAAATCGGGAACGGGAGCCGAATGGTGAGAATGAACCTTATCCGGTGTCCTTTCCAAGGCGGGATCCTCTTGACAGACTGGGCCGACATCTATCTGCGGCCAGCAAGCCCGATCGCGTATCAACCAAGATGGTCCTCTCCACCATAACTGGAAGTTCTTCAGTTCCTCCGGAGAAAGCCCTCTCGTTGCACAATCTGCTGGATTCTCCGTAGTGCCGACATGATTCCACTGCGCTGAGGTGGAGTGATCGGAGATGAAGGCTATCCGATTAGCGACAAAGGTCTTCCATCGGTTCACGTCGCCGTTCAGCCAATGAAGAACAATGGTAGCGTCCGTCCAATAGAAACTTTCCATAGGTATACTGAAGCTGCGTAGGATGAGGAGGATCAATCGCAGAAGGCATGGAGCTGCATCGATGAGACAGAATGCGGTGCGTACTGGATCCAGCGCTCGATACTAATTTCACCAATCCTCCGCAAGCCATCTCCGAAAGTGCGCCAACGCTCGGCGAGCATGTCAGGGACATCATCGTCCCAATGTAATGATACTTGGGCGCCGCCTGTAATCGTTACCTTAGCCGAAGTCACCTCCTTCAGGATCAGCTTTCCAGCGAGGAGAACAGGCGCAATAAGACCCAAAGGGTCAAACAACTTGACAATGCAGGATAATATGATCCTCTTAGAAGAACCTTCTGGTAGGTCGAAGTTGACCTTGTATCTAAAACAGTCCTTCTTCGGCAGCCAATACATGCCCAGAGTCTTAACTGGATCTCTCTCTTCCCAGCTAAGATCAGTTTGAGAACAGCGATGTTGTAATGGGATCGTACACAATAGCTAGACCACTTGCGTAATTCCATGCGCGCGGATTTTATTACTTCAGTGACTTGTTGCCTCTTCTCTTCTGCATCTTCGATATTATGCCCTCCAGAGAGTATTTCATCCACGTATATTTTAGTCATAAGGACCTCCTCTGCCTTCGGATAGTGGTGCCACTCATTCTCTGCCAACTGACGAATAACTCTGATAGCTGTGAACGGCGCGGAAGCTGTCCCAAATGTGAGCGGTGACAATGCATAAGTGTTGGTGTTTCCATCCGCCGCCCGCCCTAAAATCTGCTGATATTGCGCGTCATCTGAATGGACATCTATGCAACGATATATCTTCTGTATATCCGCGGTGAAAACGTAACGGTATTTTCGCCAATTCATGATGACTGAGGACATATCATTTTGCAGAGTGGGTCCAGTCCATAAAATGTCATTCAGCGATCTCCCATTGCTAGGCTTCGCTGAGGCATCGAAGACAATCCGCTGTTTGGTTGTATGCAGCTCCTCCTTGTGGCAATACACAAGAAGCAATTTTGCTTGGAGTAGAACTCCCACGCAGCATAGAACCACTTTCACTGCCCGCTGCAGATGCGATTTGCTGAAGTGTAAACTACTCTTCTATTTCCTCCTTATATTGCAGCCATCGCTCCGGGGCAATAGAGAGACGTCGTTCCAAATGCAGGAATCGAATTATAGCCATCTGATGAGATCTTCCTAAAACCATGCTCAGATCCAAATAGGTTTTAAATGGCAGACCACATAACTTTACACCAGCGATCCTCCTCGGTTGTAGTGGTGCTTTCGGGAACTGCTTCGACGTCACAAAACCGTTTGAGCAGCGATTCAGTGTCCAAAGATGCTTGGTGACACCGTATGCGGGTACCGGCTTCTTCTGCTTGTCCTGACAAAATCCATCCAAATTGAGTGTTTTGAGGTATTGGCTCGCATGAAGAACCGATTCTCGTCTCTGACAGTAAGATTTGCGCCAACAAGTCAGCTCCCAAGATGAGGTCAATCCGTTTTGACCGATTAAAATGAGGATCTGCCAACGGGATTCCTTTAATATGACTCCAATGCTGAGACAAGAAGCTTATAGCAGGCAAATGTGAAGTCACGGAGTTGAGGACATATGCCGATATATCTAGGACGTAGTTAGGATTGATAATACTTAGGGCTTCAAATTCAGCCATGTATCTGCAACGGTGACCATTCGCTTGACCTACACCAACGATTGATGCACGAGTACTGGCTCTCTTCAAATGAAGCTACTGATCCACATACTCTGAAACAATTGTTGCTTCTGATCCTTGATCGATGAGTGCATTGACGACTGCGTGAAGTCCGTTGATCGGGTTTCGTACTGTGACCCGAGCGGTTGTGAGGAGAATGTTCCTCCTTTGAGCTCCAGAAGATATGGCTGAGTGACTGCTGTATGTTATGCCTGAATTTAGCTCGGTATAAGTTGGCTGCAGAGCATTTCCGGGCTGAGCTGCTAGAATTGGATGATTTGACGATTGAGCCTGAGTGGAGGATGGGAAGTGAAGCAGGGTGTGATGACGCTGTCCACAGACTTTGTAACTATTGCAGCGAGATTTTTTTTATTTATTTTATTTATTTAGTTTATAGTCGAACTATGAACAGTCGACTTTTTTAAAAGTAAAGAAACAATTAAAATTGGATTTAAATTATTTAAGTTGAATTTTAAACTAGAGGTTATTTTAAATTAAAGGTAAAACCTTAAATGTAAAAAAAAAAAAAAAGAAAAAATTAAAAATTGTGCAAATGTGCAAACTGGGATAAAGAAAAGCCGATCCAACATTTGTTGCAGAGGATTGGGGAAAACCCAGAAAAACCCAATCAGATCAGGAGAGTTAGTGTTAGTAACCAAATGTAAGAGTGTTAAAGCATGCAGTATGTTGAAAGTACTACTATGAATACAAAGAAGACAATTATGTGTTTGACTAAATTCTAGATAAGTGGGCGAGGAGTTGTAATTTTAAGCTAGATATCAAGTTGTTATTGTTAGCTACAATTAAGTATAGTTTATTATAGTCCGAACATAATACCCTGAATGGCTCATGCAGGGCATAGTTCGAGCTACAATTGGGAAGTTTTAGAGGAAGGTAATTACGGGTGATTCTACCAGGGACAGAAAAGTGTAGTCTACTAAGTAAGTCGCTACTATCTATGTCACCTTGGATAAGGTTGTTAATAAATATAACACCAAGCATGGTTCTACGATTAGTTAGAGAAGGCAGATTAAGTAACAAAAGTCTACTAGGATAGGAAGGAAGTCTTGAATTTACATCCCAGTTAAGGCCTCGCAAGGCAAACATTAAGAAGTTTTTTTTTAAAGCATGATATCGGCTTAAACAATGGCTACATAACTGCCTTCGAAACTATATCCTTTCTTTTGTAAGCATCCAAAGCTAGGAAAGCAGGACAACGCCGTAAAATGTGCTCTCCTCCCAGTGATGGCATAGACAGTTCGAGCGCCTCTGTTGATCCTGAGTGTGTGTACGCGAACACGCTTGGTCGAAGCCATGCTATCCAGTGAATCTCAAACTTTGAATCGCACACCAAAGAATAGAACAGAGCTGCAAAGAAGACAAAGAGAGCGGGCGCCCAGCGAGTTCGGTGATGCAGTTATGCGTCTATGTTTCTCCCTTCTTTGCTGTTATATCTTATAAGTGTATGTAATGTTATGTTGACTAACAAGTCGAAATTGCGCGGCAGTCGAACGGAGTTATGTACATACATACATAAAGAATAAAGTGAAATCAAATTAAAATTGCTTGTTTAACGCATTCCCCCCATGGGCCACCATGAAAAGTTGTGTCATGGTACGAAAAGTTCACTTTATTATTTACAACATGTATATGTGTACCTAAAAGACTGTCCGCGTAGATTGACGTCCGATCGGTGTTCTTGCAAAACTTAGAGTGTCAGCGAGTTTCCTTCTCTCGCATTACATCTGTTCGAAAGCTCTCCCGCGCATTTACCCGTTATACAGTAAGCATGTAAGTTATCACCCTGAGTTACTAAGCGTTCCTTATGTAAATTATAAACAACTTTTCATAGTCTTTTCGGACTCAAAACAAAACATTCTCAACTCCTCATTTTTCGCTATTTCAAACAATTTCCATTGAGTCTTGAGCAACTCTTCTTGGAATTAATAAAGCACCCACGCAACCTAAAAGCCTAGCGTGCAAAACACTCAATGTTTATTTGTAAACAAATCCTCCTTCGTCCAAATGGCATCACGAGCTTTAAGCTTTAGGTCGATCAGCAGAAGCTTTGACATCTTCAAAGGCTACTTTGGCCTCAGAACGATATTGTAATCTTAGTCTTAATTTTGTACTCTCAAGAAACGGAGTCGTTCTCCACTAAATATATTTTTTTCAAAGTCGTAGAATCGGTTTGATTAATTGGCGCCCAACGGTGTGGCGTTAAATTTTTCCAAGTTGAATCACACACAAAAGGATAAACGAAATCCTTAAGTGATTTCAAGTGAAAATAACACAAAAAGGGATTAACAACCATAATTCCCAAGTGTCGCGAGTGACCGGTTTATTGTGTTACAAAGAGAGCAAATATTCGAAAACGCTCTTTAAGAACTCAAAAACAGACCATTTATTTAAAAGAAAGGAACCTTAAAGTAAATAAAAATGTGTCCAAGGAAAAAGAGCAAATATCCAAAAACGCTCTTAAAAAAAAAAAAACTTTAAAGTACCAAACTTAAACCAAAGACAAGTGACAAACATAATAAGTGAGCCGTAGTGCTACTCAATCATACCAAACTTTAACCAAAGACAAGTGACAAACATAATAAGTGATCCGTAGTGCCACTCAATCATACCAAACTTAACCCAAGAAGGAAGACACCCACAGCAAGAAAGAAGACCCTCCTAGCAAGAAGGAAGACCATCAGCTAAGAAGGAAAACATCCACGTGAGCGTCAATAAACTATATCTTTTTTTATTTTTATTATTATTAAACTAAGCTGGACGACCTAATAAGTGGTATTTCAAACTTATAAATGGCTAATAATTTGACAGCAGATATAATTGCAGAATTAATAGCAACCAAAACTAAAGCCTTAGCAAAAGAAATTGCAGAATTAAGGTAACAATTAAATAACAACTCCAACCCAGTTCAAGAGTATCAACCTACTCAAATAAATGATTTGATTAGGTGTGATGAGTCATTCGACGTGATCAAATCGATACCAGAATTTGCAGCTAGTTATGCAGGTTACGTTAGTTGGCGCGAAACAGCGTGCTCCGCCATGAAGCTTTACAAAGAAGGTAGCCGAAAATATGTAGGTGCCCTGACAATCTTAAGAAACAAAATAACAGGAAAGGCAAATGATACTTTAACCAACCATGGTACAGTACTTAACTTCGATGCAATACTTGTACGATTGGACTTCGCTTATAGTGATAGGCGTCCAATTCATATAATTGAACAAGAACTTAGTGACTTAAGGCAAGGCAATATGACAGTTCTTGAATACTACAATTTGGTTAATAAGTTATTAACCCTATTAATTAACAAAACAATTATGACATATGGCAAAAAATAATTCCCGTACTCACGATAATGAAATCGTTAGTAGCCCTAAACGTAGGAGGAAGGTAAAAAAGAGCAGACCCCGTAAAACCTCAGTATCCTCTTTTATCAGTTCTTCCTCACTACACAAAGTAAACCATTCCGTGAACTTCACGGACGACTTTCAAAATCTTGAACAACAAATTGTTCAAGAAATATCTACCAAGCATTCGCAAATTCAAACGTGCCTTCCCTTTAGAACTGACATTAAAGGAGAAATAAGGACGTTAAGTGATAATGCTATAAATAGTAAACAGTATCCTTACCCCCACTCAGTTAACAACTTTGTTAACAAAGAAATAAACAGGATGTTGGATGAAAATATTTTTGAAGATGGAAGTAAGAAGAATCGACTAGTAATCGATTTTAAAAAACTTAACGAAAACACAGTACCCGATATATATCCGATGCCAGATCCATCGGTAATTTTATCCAATTTGGGAAAAGCACGTTTCTTTTCAACTATAGATTTAGAATCCGGTTTTCATCAGATTCTAATGAAGGACGATGACATTGAGAAAACTGCGTTTTCAATCAACAACGGGAAGTATGAATTCTTTCGATTGCCTTTCGGATTGGCGAATGCGCCACGAATCTTTCAACGGGCAATGGATAATATTTTAAGAGAAAAGATTGGAAAAACATGTCACATATATGTAGACGACCAAATCGTTTTTTCCAAAACTGCAGAACAGCATCTATATGATCTAAAGGAGATCATAGACATATTGTTTGTAGCGAATATGAAAATAAGTATAGAAAAATCTAAGTTCTTCGGAAGGAAAATAATAAAAACCGATCCACAGAAAATAAAAATAATTGTGGAGTAAACACCCCCCCCCACCATAAGAGAGTTGCGTGGTTTCCTAGGATTAACTGGTTACTATAGAAAATTTTTACAAAACTATGCCTCTATAGCAAAACCACTCACTAAACTGTTGCAAGGCCATATTGGAATGGTATCTAAACAAATGTCCAAAAAAATAGAAATTACTTTAGATGAGGAAAGCACTTCGGCTTTGGACAATTTAAAATCCCATTTAACTGCACAGGTTGAACTAACTCAACCAGATAATTCAAAAAAGTTTGTCCTAACGAGAGGGAACTTTATGTCATAGTTTGGGTATTAAAAAATCTTCGAAACTACTTATATGGGGTAGTCAATTTGGAAATGGTCGGTAAGACCATCAACCACAAATGAACAACATCACTTACCAAAATCACATTTCAGGTAGTTCGTCCGACAGCGGAACTGTCCATTCTGCCGAGAGTAGTTATGAGCAAATCAGAACAGAAACTAACAAGCCTTTAAATCAGTTCAAGCAACAACTGCTTATTTCAAAAAACAATTCCATATTAAAGGAATTCTTTCAGCCTAACGTCGTTACAGGAATTCATTGTACCCCCGAGGACTTATATGAAATCCAAACCAAACTTAAAAATACATTTACTAATAAGTTTTTAAGTTTTTAGTTTAATAAGTTTTATACTAAAAAGTTTTTACTCGATGTCATAAATAGCGATGCCCAACAAATAATAATAGAAGAAACCCATGCTAGAGCTCATAGAGGGTTCGACGAAAACTTAAAGCAGATTTTAAGATATTATTATTGGCCTAAATTATATGAAGAGCTCAAACAACACATGCGTAATTGCACAGTTTGTAATAGAAACAAATTCCAATTTCAAAAGCCCCAATTCCAGAAAAAGAAGGCGAACAATTACATATCGACATTTTCTATGCCCAAAAAATATTTTTTTTAACTTGTTTGATGCTTACTCTAAGTATTTAATAGTTAAGGAAATTCAAAATAAATGCAATATGGATTTAAAATTCTCGAGCTAATTCAACCATTTCCTTTCGCCAAGTCTATAATGATGGACAATGAGCCTAGTTTCTAATCCGCCCAATTCAAATCAGCAATAGAGCGTGCTGGCTTAACCATTTTTTATGCAGATCCCAGACATAGTCTCACCAATGGCCTAGTAGAAAGAGTACACTCAATATTAATTGAAATTTCACGCTGTATTCAGGAAGAATACAATCTTTTGGACCATAAAGAAATAGTTTATCGCGCTGTCAGAGAATATAATAACACCATACAATCTTTCACACAGAATAAACCCAATGATATTATGTTTAACAAAATTGATCACACCCACTTACCTAACAAATTGAAAACAGTTCAAACTAAAATGTTAGAATGTGGTATTAATCAAAAAAGGACACCAAAAAACTATGAAGTAGGAGACATAATTTATGAAAAGAAGAATGGGGAAAGAAATAAACAACAACCTAGATATAAAAAACAAACAGTAAAAGAAGATTTAGGAAATAAGGTTATCATAAATAACAAGAATCGAATAATTCATAAAGATAACATTAAGTTTTAATAAAATTTTGCATTTTCTTTATTTTTTATGTTTATGAACATTTTATATATATTACTTACCCCAATATTACTGGGTTCAACAATTTCTAATATTTTAAACTACTCGAACGAGGAATATGTCTTACTTGAAGACGCAGACAACATATTTTTATACGAAACTTATGGAGAACTTTTGCACGTTACTAACTTAAGTTTTTACAAATATATTATCAAAGAAGAGTTAAAGTACGTGAAGGATAGAAACATCAGTGTAGATTGGGATATTTATTTAAACTTAAAATTAGCCAGTTCCCTTTTTTCTCAACTTGCACCACATAAAATAATTAAACTAGGTATTAATGAACTAGGCCAGATCACAATGACCTAATCACACTTCAAAACAAAATCAATGACTTGGTCGAAAACAACAACTAGAAAACTTAAAATTAGATGAAGAATTTGCTATGAAAAAACAGAGATTAAAACTGCTGTCACTCGACTTACAAAATCTGCGAGACGCAATAACATTTTCAAAAGCCAATATTTTATATTCGAAAATTCTAATCAACCACGATGTGGCAGACATATTTACACACGAAAAATTTAACATAACTAAAATAGACCTAATGGATGTTTTTATTTTTTCAATTATATCGCACAAAGGTTTAATTATATATTACATAAAATATCCCTTTGTAAAACTTAGTTGTAAGTTTTTTCACGCAAAAGCCATATCTCAAACAAACGGTAAATTAATTATTGACGACAAAGTCGCTAAATGCAACGACACTTATTACCCAATAAAAACTTTCAAAAAAGAAATATACAATAATTTTGGTCAAATTCAAGAAAAAGACAATTGCTTTGGAGATATGCTTAATAAAAAATATGCAGTTTGCAAGAAAATCAAAGAAAAAAACAAACCTGAAGAAATTATTACAGACGGAGCTATTCTAGTGTCCGGTTCAAACTATATCAACCACACATTTGTTACTGGCATTTATGTAGTTACTTTTCAAATCATTGTTGACATCAATAATATAACTATTATCAATAACAAAGAAAAACTGTTAAACTATATCGAAAAGAATAGATTTAAATTACCTGATATCAGAATATTTACAAAGCAACAATTCCGAACTTAAATTTCAAAATACAAATATATTATCACAAATTATTACACCACTTAAGCATAATCATTTTGAAATAACATTTGTAATAATTTTAATTATGCTTGTATTTTGTATGTCAAAGCTTCTTAAGTAACTTCATAAACTTCATAAAAGCTAAATATTCTTTAGTTACTAAACGTAACACTATTCAAAAACCAGAAGTTGACCCTGACACTTTAAAATCGTTAAGCGAGAAAGTCGACCAATTATCAGAAACTCTTTAGAATCGGGGACGATTCATTTTAAGAAAGGGGGGAGTTATCACCCTGAGTTACTTAGCGTTCCTTATGTAAACAACTTTTTATAGTCTTTTCGGACTCAAAACAAAACATCCTCATTTTTCGCTATTTCAAACCAATTTCCATTGAGTCTTAAGCAACTCTTCTTGGAATTAATAAACCACCCACGCAGCCTAAAAGCCTAGCGTGCAAAACACTCAATGCTTATTTGTAAACAAATCCTCCTTCGTCCAAATGGCATCACGAGCTTTAAGCTTTAGCTCGATCAGCAGAAGCTTTGACATCTTCAAAGGCTACTTTGGCCTCAGAACGATATTGTAATCTTAGTCTTAATTTTGTACTCTCAAGAAACGGAGTCGTTCTCCACTAATTAAAAATATATTTTTTTCAAACTCGTAGAATCGGTTTGATTAATTTTTACAGTGGAACAAGTACGATCAAACAAGACTTCAAACTTTTGGACAAGCAAAACCGAACATATGCACATGTATACATATGTGCATGGAAAAGAAGAATCGAAAAACAAATCGCGTTATGCGCTCGCATCGTTCGTCCCTTTCTTTTGTGCACAAGAAATAATTGTGACGTCATCGACCATTTGACGCTTGCTGCCCCGATCGACATGTGAACTGTGGATGTTGATTTTCATTGAATACAAATTTTAGCCTGTGCCAAAATTCGTTACATTTGCTTCTTCTAAGAATGCATATTGTCTTCTCGCTCTGTCTAATGTCTCCACGTACATATGTGTAAATGCTTAGAATCATATGTATGTATATTTGTATAAATATATACATATGTACTATTAAACATAGCCATATATGTATGTATGCGTATGTAAAGTAAAATGCTAAAGTTCTTCATATATGGGCAATAGCAAAATACCCATTAATCTGCGAAGATCAAAAGCGGACGACTGATCTGCTCGGAGAGAGAGAGAAGCAGTTTTATTTCTATGCATGCACATTTTTCCCTTCTTCATTCTTTTAGTAGACGGCGAGTTGTGCACAACGAAAAGAATATTAAAAGTGATTTTGAATGTAAAACCAAAAAACGAAGCTTTGTTATTATTTGGTTGTTGTAGATAAGCGGGTAACCCCTGGTAATAACATAAATTCCAACAGGTTATGGGCCCAGCATGAAATATAAGAATTAAATGTTTAACTGCTTTGAGGCTTGTTGGAGTGTTCAAAAATAAAAAAAAAAGAAAAGTGAAAAGTAAACCGAAATTTGTGAACAAAAGTGGCAAACCTAAATAGGAGGTGGTAAAAAGGCAACGAATAGTGTATGTGTATGTATGCGTGATCCCAAGCATAGATAATCGTCACAAAGTAGAGTAGGCGAAAAAGATAAATCGTAAGTGTGAGTGTGGGATAAATTGTGAAAAGATAACTGGCGCCTGCTGGTGTGTGTGTATGTGTAGAAGTGGCAATTAATAACATAGTGCGCGAAATAAAATTGATAAAGCAAAACGAAATATAAAGCCGTTTGACGGTGAAAAATATTCAGTGTGGAAGTTTCGTATCAGGGATCTTTTAGAAGAGAACAATTTATTAAAAGTTATCGATAGTGTACTAGAAGAAAAAGGCAGAGAGGAATGCAAAAAGCATTATTATTGAATATTTAAATGATTCGCTGCTTGGATTTGTATGCAATGAAAATTCTGCAGTGAAAATTTTTGAAAAATTAGATACAGTATATGAGCGCAAGAGCTTAGCATTACTACTAATTCTATACGTAAGGAGTTGTTAGGATTGAAACTTAAAGGTGATACACCACTAGTGAATCATTTTAATTCATTTGATGATTTAATGACAGAACTAGTAGCTGCAGGAGGCAAATTAGATGAAATGGACCAAGTGCCAATTATGACAGAGTGATAACAGCAACTTAACGTTGGCCTTTGTAAAAACACGTCTCCTTGAACAAGAAATAAAGCTGAAAACAATCAGTAAGGATACAAGTGTTAAAGAATTGCAGGTTGTTCCTCATAAGGATCAGAAAGAAAATAAAATGAAAACTAATTTCAAGAACAACAAAAAGGGTTTTAATAATATAACTAAACCAAATCCAAAATGTTTTCACTGTGATAATTTGGGACATTTGAAAAAAGAATGCTACAATTTTAAAAAAATTGCAGGTAGTCAAAATACAGACAAAGATACACATAAACAGGCACAAGTTGGAATAACATCACAGTCTGGGTCTGGTTTTGCATTCATGATTATGCAAAAAATTGGAGAATTGCATGAGGGAGATATTTCGTTTATCTTAGACCCGGGTGCATCAGATCACATTATTAAAGATAAAGATTTGTTTTCTGACTATATCCATATACGTATGCCTGTAGAGATTTCTATAGCCAAGCGTGGCGAATGTATCCAAACTAACACCTCAAGGAATAGTACGATTCCGCAGCCATGGAAATGAAATCACGCTGGAAGATGTACTATTCAGCCAGGACATTCCCCATAATCTTTTATCAGTCAAAAAGATGCAAGATTAGGACATATAAGTAATGGCATGCTTTTAGATATTAAACGCAACCATTTGTTTGAGGATACACATTTTTAACACAGGCCTGCATAAATGGAAAGTAATGCAGACTCAAATTTGAAAAATTCAAGAATAAATAACACATTAAGCGACCCTTATTCGTAGTTCATTCGGACGTTTGCGGTCCAATAACACCTTCTACAATTGACAATATAAATTAGTATGTTATTTTCATATGTTATTTTCATGGGAGTCAGTCGTCAGCGGTAGTAGGGGAACCTCATGTAACCCCAGTTTTTGCTGAGGTACGTGCCGTCCTTGCTCCTTACTGTCGGTAATGCGGCTATACTCTCCACGTGAAAGCGGCTGGAAACAGGGCCCTAGCACGGTCATGTTTCGCCTAGGGCTGCTGACTAATTTTAGTCGGGCGAAGATTGTGAATCCATAAATCACCGCAATCCAAGGTGGAACAGCATACGCCAAGGGATGCATGGCCGGGGGGTAGCCCGGTCGTTAGTATGCGGACTCTGGATACCTGTCGCCCTCCAGTTTCACCTAGACTTCCCACGGTACGCGGGCTATGCCGTGGGCGACTTTCCCTTCCCGCCAACCCGTGGGTCCAAAGAATGGATAAACTTTTTAATCAAGATAACTCTGATGCGACTTCAACAGCATCCACCCAACAACCACCATCTGGTACTCTGGGGGACCCGTACAGGCCACGGAGTCCCTTGGACGCTGAGTTCGCAAGTGCTGCTTTCTCGTCGAATAGCTGTTTAGGCAGGCAGAAACTCGTCGAGGTGATATCCTCTGATGCTGACCTGATCAGCCTTGCTGACGATGCTTCCGTGGCCTCTCAGAGGTCAGGCCTCACGGAAGCAGGCTCTTAGATCCAGATGCTGCGACTGGAGTCTGAGGACGCCTTTTTAAAAATGAAGACCCGTGTGAGGAGGCTTTTCAAAGCCGCACTCGAGAAGGGTTCGAGCAGAGCGGAGGCTTTAGCTAACGCCACTGCGCCTCCCGTGGAAACCAAGGCCGTTGGACACATTAGGTCCATCAGCTCTTTTTTTTAATAAAACTACTGGAGGAGTCTGAGTTTCCTAAAGCTCACCTAATTAAAGGATACTTCCCCGGTAGTACTGAATTCACACCCGCCACCATTTTGGAATACCTCAGTGTCCAAAATGAGGACTGCTTCTCGACGAAGCAGTGGCGGGTGGTTCAGCACAGCCTCAACGGCACCACGACTCACCTCGCGATGTTGGTCGACGAGGAGTCGTATAAGGCTCTGACGAAGTGCAATGGGAAAGTGGAGTTCATCTTTGGAAGGATTAAACTTATCCTAAAGAACTCTGTCCCCAGAGTCTCCACCTCTCTTGCCCGTTCCCCATCCCCTTCTCCATCCATTCCCCCAATCAGCTCCGCTCCGGTAGTGTCGACGGTTGCTGCGGCCGCAATGGCGCAGAAAGCCCCTATCCCCAAACCCCCGAACATTGTTGTCTCCGTCCCTAAACCCTCAACGGGCCGAAGCAGGCATGTGGTTGGCAGTGGGCGCCTTCTGGCCCCTGTTAGACCCACAGCCAGCGCTGGACGCAAGCCACCTGCAAGGGCACCTCCCGCGACTGGGATCCCGAGGCGACCTCCCCCGAGCAGCTCTGCTAGGCTGCCGAAGGGTATCCGAGGCAAGGACTCTCGGGGAGGCAAGGCATGTGGGCTTGTTACAAAGGCGCTAAAAGAGGATGCGGAGCGCCATTAAGGTGCTCCAGGCGAACCTGCACCACGCCAGAGGAGCGTCAGCCACCCTGTGCAGGGTCGTCTGTAAAGACGTGATTGACCTGGCGCTCGACCAAGAGCCATGGTTAATAGGTGGCGTCGTCCGTTGACTATTATGCGGATCGTGTAAGTTGCTATATGACCGTATGGGAGGTGCCCCCCGCACTGCTATATTGGTTAATAACAGTGTGAGACACTTCCCTTTAGCAAATTTCATTCACAGAAACCTGGTGGCAATGGCTATGGAGGTAGCCACTGCTAATGGCGTCCGGGAAGTAGTGATCGCTTCTGCATACTTCGCGGGCGATGTGGATGAAGTACCCCCGCAGAGGTTCAGCAGCTTGTGGATTTCTGCCGCCAACACAACAAGCCAACGCGCGATCTGGGGGAGCAGCGACGTCAACAAACGTTGTGAGTCTCTCCTAGATTATCTAATGTGTAGTCATCTAGATGTAGCTAACGTAGGGTGCAAACCTACGTTTATTAACTCTATTAAGGAATAGGTTTTAGATCTCACCCTAGTCACTGGCGGGTCACAGATGAAGCCTATGTGGCTTTTAAAGCAGACATGTTGATCAGTAAACCAAACTCTATCAGTGAAATAGAACTTGCTGCCAACCTGCTCCAAGATGTGCTAATTACATCCTTCGAAGTCAGCTCAGTTCGGAAGACCCTAACGGTCAACCGTCAAGTTCCTTGGTGGAACGAAGAGTTGGTTGCACAAAGAAGGAAGGTTAGAAGCTTTTTCAACAAGGCCAGATCTAACCGCGTAAGTTGGGACGACTATAGGGACGCTCTCACTAACTATAACAAGAACATTGGACGTGCCAAACGCGATACGTGCCAGAGGAAGCGAGACTCCACAAGGTATTAACCAAATGGTCGTCTAATGGAATAGGGCATATCTAGACCAAATTTTCCACCAAATTCCAATTCACCCTCAATCCGTGGGATATACCGCATTTGTAACCCCAGATGGTCAATTTGAGTTTCTCACAATACCTTTTTGTCTAAGAAACGCGCCATCTGTTTTCCAGCGCGCAGTCATAACTGCACTTGGTGATCGTGCTTATTCATTTGTAATTGTTTATATGGACGATATAATGGTGGTGTCGCCAACCAAGGAATAGAAGGACTAAAAGTACTGTGCTTACAAAGTCGGGTTTCACTTTTAATCTCATTAAATGTAGTTTTCTCAAGACAGTATTTGGGTTATGAAGTACGGCCTGGAGAGATTAAGCTCATTGCCTCCTTCTCAAACTGTCACTGACGTTAGACAATTCATTGGCTTGGCTTCTTTCGGAGATTCATGCCTAGTTTCTCCCAAATTATGAAACATTTATATTCGCTTTCGTTTGGTAATGGAAACATTTTTTGGGACGTTGAAAGACGTAAACTCAAAGTTGTGACTATCACAAATGAACCAGTCTTAGTAATTTTCGACCCGCAATATTCCATTGAGCTGCACACTGATACAAGTGCCTGTGGATATGGAGCGATACTTTTTCACCGTATAGAAAATAAACCCCATGTCATCGAATACTTCAGTAAAACAACTACCTCTGTAGAATCCATATACCACTCTTACGAGCTGGAGACCTTGGCTGTGGTAAAAGCTGTAACACATTTTCGCCATTACTTAATTGGCCGTGATTTCGTTTCCTATACAGATTGCGATTCTCTAAAAGCTTCTCACACAAAACCGGATTTAACCCCCACAGTCCACCGCTGGTGGACAATAGTTTAATTTTGAAGTACAGTACAGAGAGGGTAAGCGTATGGCTCATGTCGCTGTAAAAGGTTTTGAGGCACAAATTAAAGTCTCGTAAAACTAGCAAGCTATCCCCTAAATCACTTAAACGAGAAAATTGCTGAATTATCTCCTCAAATTCTATTTTAAATGCGGACAGAGGAAATTCCGGACTTTTATATAATATAAGAAAACTTATGGCATCAAACCTAAATATGTTGAACTCAAAAACTACTGAGCCAAAAGTTTTTCTAATGCTAAAGGTACTAGCTGGTTATTTACATAAATTATGATGCCTGTTAAAGGCCCAATTGATTCAAGTTGAACCACAATAATAACCCCAGGTATTTCTACACGTTCATTGCTTATGGAAGTTTCCACGAAGGATAATATTGATGACTGAAGCATGAGCTTGTCCGATCGAATATCTTCAAGATGGGAATTCAAGCTCTGAGTATTATGGAAGAAAATGTTAAGGGCAGAACTGTTAATTAAATAATCGTAATGAGTACACAGTAGTTTTTCAGTCCGCAATTTCTTCAATTGGGCTTTCCCTTTATCAATATTTTGGGGAGACTTAGGAGGAACAAAGTTCCCAATAATGAATAATCCTAAAGCAGTAGTTGCTCTACTGCAAGCTACGTATAATGCAGCACGCTGCATTCTGCAATTAGCATGAACTACCACTTTGCCATACGTAGCTCCCTGACTCTTAGGAATTGTGATGCCTTCAGCAGGAACAATTGGTGTTCCTACGGTTGTTATGTTAATTTCTGCGTTATTTGAATATTGAAAACTGCGAGCAATTTTCTGAATAGGAGTCCATGAAAGATCTGTACTACAGTTTCCTCTGTAAATTTCATCCATAAAATATTGGGAGTGTTGGATGTATTGAAATCTATTTGCATCAACACACCTGATGCCCCGTTTACTAATCCCCTGTGTCTACATTGACCGTCATCATGTACTTGGCAGTATTTTTTAGTAGAAGAGACATGCAGAGTCCCTGTGTAGCGGAAGTTTTAAAACCCTTCACTTCTTTTAATATTCTTTGTTTCCAAATGGCCCGCCTTAATAAAACCTTCAGTAGTAGAGAAGAATTGCTCAGTATCAATTGAGTTAAGTTTCGTTACATTGAATAAATCTACCTCATTATTATTACTAAACAGATGAATTGCATCATCGGGCACTGCCGATGGTTTGCATATTCTAGATTGGAAAAGGTCAATATCATCGGCTGTCATACAACCCGATACCATATTATTTAAGGCAGAAGCGAAAAGCTGATCATCACGTTAACGCATTATCTCTGTGAACTCAAAATAGAAAAAAAAAGCTCCCAGAGATACGTACCAAATATTTCATGGTAAGGGTCAGGGGTATTTGGATCGAAAATCCAACTACCTCCTACCGGCTGTAACTCTCTAAGATCACCGAATATGATGATAGAAACACCACCAGAGGAGAAGTATTTTTAAAAATTTGCTTTATCGGGAATCTAAATATGAAAACATTAACCATTGATATTTCATCAATAATAATTAATGTAAGATCGATTAACCTTGAATGAAGGGTATTAACTAAATCATGGCTTAAAGCCTTTAGAGGTGCTGAGCGAGATTGATTAACAGGAAGTGAAAGCATGGAATGCAGTGTCGAACTACTAATTCCGAGTGCACATAAGAGGATTTTAACAGATGTCGGATCAGCTCCTGGTATACTGTTATACATTACGGATAATGACTGAAAAATTGTTGATATAAGTCGACTCTCTCCGACTCCGGCACCGCCTCCAACAAATTTATAAAAGACTATTGATTTTGGCATTATGCAAAGCATGTGTGAAATATAGCTTCGGCTTTAAATTAAGAGATCTAACTATATTAGCTAATCTTTCCCGAGAAACTAAGGCTGGAAGCTTAATAAAACGGACATTACTATCTTCATCATTCATATCAATATTTCCATCCACATTTAAAATATTTAGGCTCAAATTTGGGCCCCCACATTTTTTGTTATTTTTATATATATTATCTTTCTTTTCCTTATTATTAGCATGTAATTAGATGAAAGTATTAAATAGTTTTAAGTTTATTTTTCCCAATGAAGGGCTATTTTTCTTTTAAAAAAATACCAAAACCCAGTGTTTTTGTCGAACGAGACTACCCCAGGAGTAGATTTAAGAGGTTCCAGGGTATAGGCTCGCTCACCGCGCAGCCACGATCATCGAACACCACCAGAGAGCAAGCACAGCCCAACAAAAGATAGAGCGCAGCCAAACGACAGAGCGAGCGCAGCCAAACAACGGAAAGAGCGAGCGCAGCCAAACAACGGAAAGAGCGAGCAAGTTATCAGTTCGGGCTGAACGGTGGAGCTGATGGTGATTGATATGGGGAGATGAACGGGGCATTTGACTGGGTCTTCTTGTATGGTGAATAAAGTATTTTCGACATGCACAATAATGCGACTGTTTGGTTTGAGTGTAAAGTATATTTCAGTTTCATCTTAGTTGCTAACATATAAAAGGGTATAACGAAAATGCCTTTGTTGCAGAGTCAGCAACAGAGTGGATATCACTTAGACTAAACAATTGTGGCCCATATACTGGCTGTTGATACAATATGTTGCTGATTGTACATTGTATGTTGCTGATCGTTGGTTCAGCCTGTGCGGAGACACGAGGGGGTTTTAAAGGGGAATTGCAGCTTTCAGTGCTGGGTTGGTGACACTTCCCGGTTCGGTGTTCGATGACTCGCTAGAGGCGTGGGGGTTTTAGGGGTGGGGTGGTAACTCCTCCCTCCCCAGTTCGAAGCGACGGCCATAGCGAAGGTATGGATGGCGCGTAGACAGGCAGCCGATGATCCTCGTGGACGTGGACGATGTGTTTCGACCGTCGGTGTAGCCATAAGATCACTGCTAAGGACGCTACTAGCCCGAGCAGGGTATAGAGTGTCCAGGCGTGTCGTATGGTATTGTGATGGATGGCCAGGATTTTACCCATTGCTTGAGCGGCTTCCAGGTGAAGTTTTTCTAGGCTTAATACCATAATAGTGGTATTCTTAGTTATTTCTCGCATAGGGGGAAGGGCAAAATCCAGCTGTTCAGGAAACGTGTCAGCCGTGCCGTCGTAATCGATACCGTTTATTTGTATTGTTTCGTTGATATATCTAATGATGGCTGACCCCATTATTGAGAGCTCAGTGCCATTTGTTAGAGATACTTTCAGATTGTTTGTATTGAACGTGAAAATGTACCCTCTCTCTGCTTCGAAGACATCGGTGATGGGGCCGGTTTCCCGCACATTACAGGAACTGTTTTCTCCGTTCAAAAGGTGTGCCAGGCATGTATCGTTTTGTGGTGTGTCGGTATAAAATTCCTCGTCGCACAAGAATGTATCGTCCAGTTTGGGGCATTTACAGGTCATACAATATGATATCTCTTATTATTATAATAATATTATAAGCTACATAGTTTGGGGTTATTACAAAATATGTGTTATTTATCGGTAATGGAATTAGTCTAACATACGGTTTTGGTCTGCTCCTCTGATGAGCATCAAAATTTCCTCAAACGCTAATAATAAACCTATCTACAATAATTGACGGGTGTACCATCAAAGGTTGACAAATGCTCGACAAATCCCATGATATCCTTGAGTTTAAACGTAGTTAAGAGTACTGAATAAAAACCACTGAAAGTGGGCACTAAAGAGGATGGAGTGGGACGACCAGAGTCGTTTCCTGAATCCATTATAGGGTTTTGAGGAGGAATTGATTTAGGTTCTTCCGAAAGCAGAGGAAGAGGGTCAGAACGTCTAATAGGGTGTGGGAGTTTACTAGAGTTTGACGGAGCCCCAACAACTGACCGTGTAGTCTTTCTAAGGTTGTAAACTAATTTCTTTGACATTAAGTTTGAAGTTACTTAATATATCAAATGTGATTGGAAAATAATAAACAAATTTTCTTTCTTAAGGGACTGTGAGGGTATGTATAGTGTATTGTAGATTTTATGTGTGTATTTAATTCTATGCGTGGATATATATACAATATATAGTGTATCTTATTTTTTTTTTAATTTTACGTGTTTATTTATTTTTGTATGTGGATAAATATATATATAGTGTATCTTATTTTCTAATTTTACGTGTTTATTTATTTTTTGTGTCTGGATATATATATATATATATATAGTATATATAATATATATATATATATACTATATATATATATATATATAGTGTATCTTATTATTTTTTTTTTATTTTACGTGTTTATTTATTTTTGTGTGACCTTGACTTATTGTGTTAGGCTCTGCAATGTTTATGATATTAATAATTGTTGATATACAGAATTATATAACGAAAACGAACAAAGTATAAATATATGTCGGCTTTACGATGCATTGTTTTTGTTGGAATAAATGTGTATGCCTCGATATGTAATGTTAATTAGCATAAAATTAAATCGGCTGTTATCAAATACTTAACGTAATGTTAAATTAACATAATTACTTCACTTGCTAAAAATATGTACAACGGAATGGAAGTGCATGAAGCACAAACTAAATTAAATAAATAAACATTAAAACTAAAATAAAGAAATCCACTTTATTATTAACATGGTAGCAGAGCAAGGTTGAAAATCCAAAGTCTCTTAACTAAATCCAAGTTCGAGAAAAATAAATGGTGTTCAAGTGAAGCGACAAAAGGAACAAGTGTATAAGACATTGAAAAGAGAAATACAATATTAAAAGTGTGAACTATTAAAAATACAAATACGCAAACAAGACTATTGAAAAATAATAAACAAATAAACGGAAAAACATTAAAAACATAAACTAAAAGGGTTTGATGGCAACAGATTAAAATCCAAAATCCACGTGCACGCTTTGATAAAAGAAAAGTGTAAAAAAAAAAAAAGGTGTGACTCTATATAAAAATGAGCAAAAAATGAACGAAACAGAAAGAGACATAAAAGAAGTGTACAAACAGATTAATAGTGAAGCGGGAAAAATGAGTGCAAACGCAAAAATTGAAGACATTGTTATGCCCATATTCGATGGGGTAAATTTTGGAAGCTGGAAGTTCAGATTAATGACAATACTAGAATACAAAGAGTGCAAAGAACCAGCAGTGCGAACAAGAACAACGGAAGATAATGTAACAACATGGATGAAAACAGACTTGAAAGCAAAAACAATTTTAATCAGTACAATATCAGACAAACAGTTAGAATATGTTAGTGAGTGCCAAACGACATTACAAATTATGAACAAGCTAAACGAAATGTATTCGGTAAAATCAACAGCCCTGCAAATACTGTGCAGAGGAAAAATCGACGAAATCAAACTAAAAGACTATGAAACAGTGGAAGAATTTTTTATTGAATTCGAGAAAGCAGTGAATAAATTTAAAAACGCTGGAGGCACCATAGACGAAAACGAAAAAATGCGGTATCTGTTAAAAGCGCTACCAACAAGCTACAGTTACATTGGAGACTTCTTAGACGTGATTCCGGAAGCTCAACGAACGGTAGAGTACGTAAAATCAAAAGTGAAAAAAAAAGCTATAACAGAGGTCCAGGGGACAGACAAAATAACGTAAGCACATTTAACACCAAAACTAAAAAAGAATGCTATGTGTGTGGCAAAACAGGTCATATCCAGAGGGACTGCTGGCATGCTGAGCAAAATGCGAGAGGCGAAAACAGACAACAACAACAAGACAACAGGCGGCGATATCAGAATACGAATCAAAGAGGCGGTCGAGGCAGAGGTCAACGTCATGGAAGTGGTCGAGGACGTGGACCTGGACGTGGACATTACTCAGGAGACGGGAACCAAGGAAGACAACAAGAAAACAGCGACGGCGTACAGTCATGGACAATTAGAATGATAAGAAACGAAAAAATAATAAAATGTAATAACAGCGAAAGTAGTAACGAAACTACAGTAAACTGGTTATTAGATAGTGGATGCACTGATCACATCATAAACGATTGTAGACTTTTTAAGAACTTTGTAAATCTAAAAAATCCGATTGATGTTAAAGTAGCCGATGGCAAACTATTGCAAGCGACAAAGATTGGAAATGTAGAAACATATTTTAGAACATACAACAATGAAAATTTGATCAATATTAAAAACGTATACTTTGTAAAAGGCATAAAACAAAATTTGCTGAGCATATCAAAGATAACTGAAAATAAATGTACAGTCGTAGCCAGAAATAATGATACAAAAATCTACAACGAAAAAAGAGAATTGTTGACAGTTGCAAATTAAATTGATAGTTTATATAATGTAAAAAGCTTCATGCTAAAAAATTAAACAAATGAAATATACACAAATGTAACAAAATTAACTGAAAAGCAAAAATGGCACAGGGCACTAGGCCACGTAAATTTTCAATATTTGAATAGAATTATTAAGAGTAAAATGCTAGATGGTCTGCCTGATAAAATCGAGAATACCGAAATGAAATGCGCGAATTGTATACAAAGTAAAATGTCAAACGAACCATTCGAGAACAATAGAAAGAAAACTAAAGAAACATTAGAGTTAATACATACAGACTTAAACGGACCACACAGCACAACAGGTTATTGTGGGGAAATATATTTTTTGACATTTGTTGACGACTTTAGTAAATGCGCGAGAATTTATTGTATTAGAAATAAATCTGAAACTGCGAGCTGCTTAAAAGAATATGTAAATTATGTTGAGAATCAGTTCAGTAAGAAAGTAAAACAAATACAATGCGATAACGGTAAAGAATATATGAATAGAGAAATATCAAACTTTGTAAAATATAAGGGAATTCAGTTAACTACATGTCCACCGTATGTACATGAATTAAACGGCGTAGCAGAAAGATACAATAGATCGGCAATGGATATTGGTAGGTGCTTGATGAGAGAGGCAAACATTCATAGGCGATATTGGCCAGAAGTTATGAACACAGTAGCTTATTTAAAAAATCGAACAATCGCAAACACTGCAGTTAATAAAAGCCCATATGAAATATTTTTTGGCATAAAACCAAATGTAGAAAATTTAAAAATATACGGAAGTAGAGTTTTTGTTAGAGTTCCGGAAGTACGCAAAAAGAGCAAATGGGATAACAAATCGGAATTAGGAGTTTTAGTCGGATATAATACAAACGGATATAGAGTTTTACTAAACAATAGAGTAATAAACGCAAGACATGTTCAAGTTGTAGAAGAGAAAACAAAATTAATTTGCCTAGAGAAAAACAAACAGAATGATAATGAAAGTCAAATAAATGAAAATGAAGAAGATTATGAAGATAACGCTAAGACACACGAACTAAATGACATGGACGAAGTTAATTCTAAGTTAAGTTAAAACTAGCGATGAAAGCGAGAGTGAGGAGAACAAAGAACATTTAGCAGTGCAGAGAACATCAAATAGAAAGAAAAGCCCAGTAAATCTATACGGTAACCCAGTAACACATTTTATTTATATCAATTATGTAAATGCAATTGTACCAAACACTTATGAAGAGGCGATGAATAGCAATGAAAAAATAGAATGGCTCAAAGCAATGAACACAGAAATGCAATGCTTAAATAAAAATAATACGTGGCAAATTGTAGAAAAACCGATAAACAAAAAGATTATAGATGTTAAATGGGTGTACAAAAAGAAAAGTGATGGGACTTACAAAGCTAGACTAGTAGTAAGAGGTTTCCAACAAAGAGAACGACTAGAAAACGTATATTCACCAGTAGGAAAAATGCAAACATTAAAAGTATTACTATCATATTGTTGTAAAAATGGTCTGTTTATAAATCAGATGGATGTCGAAACAGCCTTTTTAAATGGCTATGTAAAATCAGAAGTTTATGTAAATTAACCGAAGGGTTACGAAACAGGAGAAAACAAAGTTTATAAATTGATTAAGGCATTATATGGATTGAGAGAAAGCCCAAGAGCATGGTACGAATGTTTACATAAATATCTCGACAAATTAAATTTTAAGAGTAGCAATTACGATTATTGTGAATATGTAAAAAGAGCGGATAAAGATGAACTATATATCTTAGTATTCGTAGATGACATCCTGATATGCAGTAAGAACAAAACAAAAATAACAGAAATAAAAGACAGTTTAATGAACAAATTTACAATGAAAGATTTAGGAAAAATCGGCAGTTATATTGGAATAGAAATTAATTATAGTACTGAAAGTAAGAAAATGACGTTAAACCAAAAAAGATATATTGAATCACTAGCAATGAAGTATGATCTCGAAAATGCTAAACTGTACGAAACTCCAATGGAAACAAACTTAAAATTAGATCAAGCAACTGAATGTGATGAAAAAATTAAATACAGAAACTTGATAGGTGAATTATAATATACTAAGCGCAGGTACAAGACCAGATATATCATATTCCGTAAATTATCTAAGCAGATATCAAAGTTGTTATAATTCAACACACTATAAATACGCGTTAAGAGTATTAAAATATTTATATAAGACAAGAGATTTGAATTTAACTTTTGAAGAGAATAAAAATAATGAAATACTAGATTGTATGGTAAACTCAGATTATGCAGGAGATAATGTTGATAGAAAATCCACAACGGGATTTATAATAAGAATGTATGGAAATATAATATATTGGAAAACTCACAAACAACACACTGTAACAAAATGCTCAACGTTTGCAGAGTTCATTGCCCTGTCGGAAGCAGTAACAGAAATATTATTTGTCAAAAACATGCTATGTGAAATATTTAATATTAATAACGAAAAAGCGATAAAGATTTATGAAGATAATTCAGGCGCAGTAGCGATTGCTAAATTTGGTAAATTTATAAAAAATTCGAAGCACATTGAAGTGCAGTATCACTATGTAAACGAAAATTATGAAAAAGGTATTATAGACATTGTAAAGATTGAATCTAGACTTAATATAGCAGACATGTTAACCAAAGCGTTAGACAAACAAAAATTTATAAGAAATAGAAATGCTGTAAAGTTAAAGTAATGAAAGATAAAACGAAGACAACAAATTTAAGAGGCGTGTTGGAATAAATGTGTATGCCTCGATATGTAATGTTAATTAGCATAAGATTAAATCGGCTGTTATCAAATACTTAACGTAATGTTAAATTAACATAATTACTTCACTTGCTAAAAATATTTACAACGGAATGGAAGTGCACGAAGCACAAACTAAATTAAATAAATAAACATTAAAACTAAAATAAAGAAATCCACTTTATTATTAACAGTTTTATTTATTTTGATTGAACATACATGAGTCGCAGCAACACTTTGTAGGAGAGCGAGAATCGAGCTAGCTTGACGATACTCAAGAGCTCACCCCTTACATCGGTTCCCCAGACGTGGGTGCGCAACCAGACATGCAGCATTGTTGTCGCTGTGGCACACAGAATGAGACTCGCTTGGTTTGAAATATGATATTTGTTTATGTTGGACAGTTCGAGTACACAATGTATTGAAGAAGCTTTGGTGCTTCGTTTGTTTATACCACAGTGGTATGACGATCAGCGTTTGGTTTCACACCACCGTGGCTTTATTGTATGGCGCTGTATGTAAACGAGTGTGTTTGGCTATTTTGGACGCAAGTGTACTCGTAGTTAGCGTGGTGATCAGCGTTTGATTCCACGCCAACGCATCGGTACAGTACATGAGTGTATACAGGGTCCGCCACGTAACTTTTTTTAAATGCAATAAAACAAAAACGGTTCATCCGATCATCATTTTTTCATATTAAAGTACAATCCTTCCGGCTACTTATGGAATACAAGTTCGTTCAAATGGCTGCCTCGGCTGGCCTTGCAGTACGCCATACGGCCGACCCAATTTTTGAGGACATTTCCGATTGTTTGCGGCCGTATTTCGGCAACGGCGACGCGAATGTTGTCCTTCAAAGCTTTAATTGTCGCTAGCTTGTCCACATAACACAAATAATAATCCAACGGTGTCAAATCACAGCTCCGAGGCGGCTAAACGACAACAGAATTTCGGCTGATAATTCGGTCTCCGAAAACAGTGCGCACAAGATCGATCGTAACGTTGGCTGTGTGGCACGGAGCGCCGTCTTGCTGGAACCAAATGTTGTCCAAGTCCTCCTCTTCGATTTCCGTAGCCGCCAAGATGGAAATGAGCTGCGTCGGAAAAGATGATTTTTTAGTAAAATTCCGGGTCTTCGGCCAAGCGCTCATCTGCACTATTTTAACGCGTTCCTCAATCGTATACACAACCATTTTCGTTCAGCGGAAGGATAAAACTAACTTTCTGTCAAATAAGATGTAACATCAGTGTTACCACACTCAAAATAACCACTAGTTCAAAAAAAAAATGTTAGATGGCGGACCCTGTATATATGTATTTAAAAAGGCTTTGCCGATTCGTTTGCATATGGCACAGTGGCATGACGATCAGCGTTTGATTTCGCACCACTGTGACACCACAGTACAGTTGCACAGGCACATAGGTATTGTGATGCGTTTGCCAGGGTATGTGATGATCAGCGTTTGATTCCACGTCATCTTGGTAGCACTCAAAACCTGCAGACGGTGTTTAGGTAGTGCAAGTTTAAGTATATATATTAGTTTAGTTTTAGGATAAGCTAAAAAAATAAAGATGTGTTTTGAAAATGAAAGTGCGCGTGTGAAATTAGGTGTCGGTGGAAGAACTTTTTTTTTTTTGTATTGCGCATACGGTCGGAAAAATAAAATCTTCGAAAGATACCATCCACCGTCCGTAGATGGCATGCACGATTCATAGCCCCCCAATTAGGGTTATGCCTACGTACTAAAAAAAAAACCTCCGTATGCTCTCCAGTCCATTTCACGCTCACCGGGACTGCCAGTCAAGGTATTAATTCGGTGAGCAGGATGCGATGCCAGATGGCACTCCCTCTCCTTTCTTAGCTCATTAGTCGCCTTTTACGACAAGCCGAGTCCGCTACCACACGGGGGTGCTTCTCATCTCTCACTTCTGTTGCACATCTCGTCATGACGGACACGCTTCATCATCTTAATAATGATTCCATGTGCCCTCTCCCAAACACATCTGTCTGCCATCATAGCGGCAATCAGAACTCTCGGGCTGAGCGGAGCTTCTAAGAATGATTCCAGTAACTCCCTCTCCGTAGAGAACCTAGAGCAGTGCATGAGGACGTGCTCCGCTGATTCCACTGCATCCGAGCAGAAGAGGCACCGGTCCGAGTCCACATGGTGGAACCTGAAGAGGTACCCCCGAAAGCAGCCGTGGTTGGACAGGAACTGAGTGCTCACATCCCGCCCATTCTGCCAAGTCAGGAATGAGCTGGTAGGTCCATCTCCCTTGTTGTGACCTCTGCCACCTAGCCTGCCACGCTCTTTGAAGCCACTCGTGGATTTCAGTCCGGCTAACACGTTCTCGAGAAAGGTATTGCGCTTCGATCTCCAAGTCGACCGCCGGGATGCCCGCAAGGGCATGCGCTGCTTCTTCGGATATAGTCCTAAACCCTCTGATGAGTCTAAGAGCCACGGTCTGTGATACTGCACGCGCGTTGTTTAGATAAGTCACTTTCTTGTTGACACCCCTCCAGATAGGGGCAGCGTATATGAGAGTCGATTTAGTGACCGACGCAAGCAGCCTCCTAGCTGGCATCTTGGGTCCTCCCACGTTGGGCATTAGCCTTGTCAGCGCTGCAGCTGTCATCGCGGCTTTTCTGATGGCGTATATCGCATGCTCCTTGAACGACAGCCTATAGTCAAGTAGGACTCCCAGATACTTAAGAGTTCTGGCTGCGTTTATTTGTACGTCTATCAACTTTCACAGTGAACGGACGTGTTTTTTTTGTGCGCTTCGATTTGATTTTTTGATTTGAATTCAAAACAACCGGTGTTTTGTTTAAATACCTAAATTTAAATATCTCCTTTTACTAGCCCGTTCACGACGCGTGTGCATGCCTCATATTGTAGATTAGTCAAACTAAACTTTGCTAATTTTACATTTGTTGTGCATTGGCTCTGTTTGTCCAGTGTTTTGTTTTTGTCTTCTTATTTTCGGTAAGCGACGTTGTTGTAGTTAGTTCACCGCTATAGCTCTCTCTCCTTATCTCTCCTAATTCTTTGAGTGCGCCTAAGCAGCTCTCACGCTTTGCCGCTCTCTTTGCTGCACTGTTGTTGCTCTATCTTTCTGCTCTCTGTGCTCACTGCTCTTTACGCGCGCTAATTTCTTTCTCTCGCACACATACCTCTTCATGTTTTTGTTCGCTTTCTTTTTGGCATTTCTCGTTTTACAGTAGGTGCCCACTATAATGGACGGGGTAATCTGTTTCCTGCCTTAAGCAGGTGACTGCCGCCCAGGCAAGCATTTCGTGCTGGCTATGTACCAACGTAGTACACGCGAAGTGTGCCGGATTTTCTGGCCCGACGGCTGACGCCGTAGCCAAGCGCACTGGTTTGCGTTATTGCTGCGATGTGTGTAGGGAGGTGGAGAACGACATGTGTTCGTTTATGCGTCAAACGAAGACTGGATTTAAGGAACTGCTTGGAAGTTTTCGTAAACTTTCCGACCAGTTCTCGGCGCTGGATTCTTCTTTCAATAACCTTAAGTTATTGAATGAATCCCCAAAGCGTAAGAAATCCACACGGGTAGAGAAGTCTTCTGTTAGCGCCACCCAGCTCCCTCTAATTGACCAGCCAGATACGCCAGTGACACAGCCGCTGATGCCGTTCACCAATCCTCCGATGGTAACGAGATCTGCGGTTCTTCTAGAGAATGTCATTGGGGGTGTGCAATCAGTGACGCCTAAACCATCCGATATGTCTGCTGTGGTCTCGTTGCCTGTGCCACAGTTATTTGATTTTCATAGGGCGTGTTCAAGTTCTGGATTACCAGAAGAGAACCTCTGCTCTGGTATTATACCGGAGGCGCCAAATAAGCTTGTAGGTGTTCCACAAAAGAAACAAATTTTTGTTTCCAGGCTTGCCCCTGAACTCACATCAAACGATGTTACTGCTTATAATCAAGCAAATATTCAAGCCTTGGATATAAAAGTGGAAAAATTTAAGTTTTCTTATGAGAGGGACATATCGTCCTTCAAAATAAGTGTCCCCAACGAACTCTTTGGCATTATATGTTCCGCACAATTTTGCCCGGAACACGTAATTTTTAAAGAGTTCGAAGCAAAGAAGAAAAAAATCGCCCACCGATTAAACTTCCTTTGCCTTCTTTAGCATCTGCCAAGAAAAATCCGAGCAAAAAAAACTAACAAGCTTCTTAACTGTTTCATATCAAAATGTTAGAGGTCTTTGTACTAAACTTTCAACTTTATATTTAAACAGTCTCTCTTTTTCTTCTCAAGTTGTTGTCTTTACTGAGACTTGGTTAAAGCCGGAGATCCTTAACTCTGAAGTCTTTCCAAATAAGTACACAACCTACAGGGGGTGGAGTTCTTATTGCAGTTGATTCCACCATCAATTCGGAACTTTTACAACCGGAGATTCAATCTGCTATTGAATTACTCTGTGTAAAATTACACTTCCCCGGCTTCTTTCATTATATAACCTGTTCTTATATTCCGCCGTCATCGGAGTTATCAGTCTATTTGCAACATTTGTCGGCAATAAAGACTATATTTAATCTGTTATCAGACAGAGATCACTTTTCAGTCCTTGGGGACTTTAATATTTCTAATTGTAATTGGACAACAAGTGTTGACTCAAATACTCTGTTGCCTTCACGGCAACATGACCTTTTCGACGGTCTGTTTGATATGTCATTGTCACAGGTCAATCATATCTTAAACTGTAGTAACAGATCGTTAGATTTATGCTTTGTCTACGATCCATCTAGAGTGAGTCTAAACAGGACACAACCACTTTCTCTTCCTGAAGATCCTTACCATCCCACTCTTGAAGTTACTTTTGAGTTTGTCGCATGTATGGATAAACATGAAAAACTGTGTAATCCTGTACGCTGCTTTAGAAAAGCAGATTTTAACTTATTAAATTCGTTAATTTCCAATTTTGATTGGTCGGAACTATATTTGTCTACAGATATTTCAGTAGCGACCAATATTTTTTATAACTCAATTAATTCATTTTTTGATATTTGTGTTCCGTGCTTTTATCCAACTTCCTCGAGTAAGCCGCCATGGTTCACAAGAGAGTTGTCACGGTTAAAAAATTTAAAGTCGAGTCTATTTAAAAAGTATAAAAACAATAATTCGCCTTCAGCCTTTTCTCGCTACTTAAGCGCGCGGTCAGATTTTACAGTCTTAAACGCGAAATGTTATAAGACCTATTTAACTCGTAGCAAGGTTCAGTTTACTCAGAACCCCAAACAGTTTTATAGTTTTGTTAACACGAAGCGCAAGTCTCCCGCATTTCCAACGAAATTAACGTTTGAAAATGCTTGTGCAGATACCGACCAAACCATGGCCGATTTGTTTGCAAAGTTTTTTCAAACGACATATTCACCTTCTACACATGACACTCATTTTTATCCATACAACATTCCAAGTTCGAATGGTATCTTCACTCCCTTTCTAAACGAAAGCTCACTTGCCAAGGATCTTTATTTAGTTAAGCCAGTTTTCTCACCAGGCCCTGACGGTGTTCCCGCTTGTATACTTCGGTTCTGTGCCAACTCCTTAAGTAAGCCATTGCTCAAACTATTTTCGCTGTCCTTAGAAACTTCACTCTTTCCTTCTATTTGTAAAGAATCTTTTATTATTCCCCTTCATAAAAAGGGCAGCAAGTCTGATGCAAGCAATTATAGAGGTATCTCTAAATTGTCGGCTATACCTAAATTTTTCGAGAATGTTATAACTCCTCAATTGCAACATTCCTGTAGGTCCGTTATTTCTCCTTTTCAACACGGATTTATAAAGCGTCGTTCAACTACGACAAATTTACTTGAGCTGACATCCTTTGTGGTAAAAGGATTTCAGGAAAATCTTCAAACTGATGTTATTTATACTGATTTCAGTAAAGCTTTTGACTCAGTGAATCACTCCCTTCTGGCACATAAGCTTGACCTTCTAGGTTTTTCACCAAAAATACTTAGCTGTTAGCTATCTGACTGACAGAACTCAAAGAGTCCTCTTTAAAACTACCCTTTCAAACCCACTTCATGCCACATCTGGGGTTCGTCAAGGGAGTCACCTCGGTCCCCTACTTTTTACGCTTTTCATCAATGACCTTCCTTTGGTCATACGTAACTCCCGTACTCTCATGTATGCGGATGATGTAAAGCTTTGTTACCAATTTAAAGACGACCACTGTCACTCACTCTTACAAGCCGACCTAAATAGTTTTTATTCTTGGTGTTGTGCCAATTTTTTAAACCTGAACAGCTCTAAATGCAAGCTGATGACATTCTCTCGAGCCAGTCCAAAGTATGCTTTTTATACTCTTTGTGGTTGTGCTTTGGAAAGAATCACCCTAGTTGATGATTTGGGGGTTCTTTTGGACCGAAAACTTAAGTTTTCCAATCATATTTCTAATATGGTCAATAAAGCCATGGGTGTCTTAGACTTTATTAAGAGATGGTCTAAGGAAATTGGCGATCCTTATCTTACAAAGACCCTCTACATCTCACTTGTTCGTCCCATTCTCGAATACGGGTCATGCGTATGGTGTCCCCAGTACACTATTCATAAGGAACGCATAGAATCTGTACAGAAGAACTTTTTACTTTTTGCCTTACGTGGCCTTAACTGGGATGAAAATTTAAGACTGCCTTCCTATACTAATAGACTTCTATTATTAAACCTGCCTTCCCTAACCAATCGCAGAACCATGCTAGGTGTCTTATTTATTATCAACCTTATGCAAGGTGACATTGTCAGTGAGACCCTGGTAAGGCAGCTACACTTCTCTGTCCCTTGCAGAACTACACGTAATTACCTTCCACTAACTCTTCCTTATTGTAGATCGAACTATGCAATGCACGATCCGTTCAGGGTATTATGTTCGGACTACAATAAACTTCAACACGTCATAGCTAGCACTAACTCTATCGCTGCTATGAAGTCTTTAATTCTTGTCTATCTAGCACGTAATTAGTATTAGTATTAATTAGTAATAGTATCCTCCTAATAGTATTCCTCGTCATTCTATCTTCTTTTTCTTAATTTTCATTCTTCACTTGCATGTCGCGTGTATCCTCTATTCGACTTTTTATTCCTTATCGCGTTAATTTTCTTTCTCTCGCGTTTCTACTCGCATTTTTACCGCGTTTCCGTGTCGTCCGTTATGCGACGGTGCCTCTCGGTCGGTCAGGCGGGAGGTGGACTTCGTCTGGGTTCCGCGCGCAGCAAGCATCGGCTTGGTGTCGTTTGGACCACTTGCTAATACATTCATTGTATTCAACGTCCAACAAAGGTCTTTTTCTGTGATCTGCATACTCTCGACAGCTTTCCTGTTACTCAACAAGACTACTTCAGTCTTATGCGGAGCGATTCGTAGACCAACTTTATCAAGCCAGTCGATTACCGAACTAATCGCCGCATTGCTCGTGTCTTGGAGCTCTGATATATGGTAGTTTTGGCAACAGCTGTGACAGCCACGTCGTCGGCAAAGCAGTGTAACTCCACACCTCTAGGCTTGCTGATGCACAATATGCCGTTGTACATTATGTTCCACAATGTTGGTTCCAGTACCGACCCTTGTGGTACACCTGCAGAGACATAGTGTCTTTTCGGCCCGGCTTCAGTGTCGTACCATAGTTTACGGCCCCTGAAGTAGCTGCCAAAACTGATCCTTAGGTATTCCGGTATCCCCATTGTGCGCATAGCACCGAGAATGTTTGGCCATCTCGCCGTATTGAACGCGTTCTTGACGTCCAGCGTGATGATGGCGCAGTACTCCTTACTGCCGCCTAGCCATCTGCCACCGTCGAGAGCGCTTTTGGCTACATCTCTTACGGCCGTGAGAGCGTCGAGCGTGCTCCTTCCCTTACGGAAGCCATACTGATGTTGTTGTAGGCCATTGGGACTCTTAGTAATCATCTCTATGCTTGTGTATAGGATGCGTTCGTAGAGCTTCCCCACATTGTGCAACAAACACAATGGCCGGAAGCTGCTTGCAGCATTTGTGGGGTCTTTACTTTTCGGCAACAGGACAAGTGTCATGCTTTTCCACCGCTTTGGATAGACTCCGTTCAGGAGAGACACTGTTGGAAAGAGTCCCTGAAGATTTCCAATTTTGCAATGGCAGCTGCTTTGACTATAACTCCTGGGATTCCATCGAGACCAGGGGCTTTGTTGGCCTTAATCTTTTTGGCAGCTTCGACGACCTCGTATGATATAACACATGGGAAGTCGGGGTCCGGGGTTTCTTGCGCAGGTTCCCATAATGTGTCCTGGGTTGGGAACAGTTCAGCCACAATGTTGGCCAGTACGACCGGGTCCTGTGGAGTTCCTCCACCAGCGTCTTTCAGCTTTTTCCTTGCTAAGTTGTAGGCGAGACCCCAGGGATCTTCGTCTACGCTAGCTAGAAGCTCTTTAAAAGCATTCGCTTTGGCAGATGATATGCCATTTCGCAGCTCTGCGCGATTAACTCTGTATGCCTCGTGAAGTTGGGCTTTTTGAGGATCATCTCTGGCTCGTTGCGCTTGTCATGCATTCCGCTAGAAGCTGGTGAAGAGAGGTATTCCACCAGTATACAGGTGGCTTGCGTTTGGCCTTTCGTTTTCTCGGCATCGTTGCATCACAAGTTGCTTCCAGCATGTTCATAAGCGCCGTCACCATAGTCTCCGCCTGTCCGTTTGTGGGTTCCATGAGCTCAATCTGGTATGCCAGCATGTCGTTGTCCAGTTTCCTGGTGTCCCATGCCTGCCCTAGGGCACCTCTCTGCTGTCTTTGTTTAGGGCTTGTCGTTCGTACGCTAAACGAAATTAGGGCATGATCACTCAGCGTTACGTCGTCGTGTACCAACCGTTTTGCGGTAGGGGCTAGCCTTCTGCTAACAAAGGTGACATCAATGAATAATGTACCTCTGTCGTTGTTAAACGTCGGCTTAATCCCATCGTTCAGCAGAACCAGTTTTAGTTGGTTCATGGCATCTATCAAAGCCCGTCCCCAGGGATTGGCTGTCCGGCTGCCCCATTCTAGCGCCCATGCGTTGTAGTCACCTGCAATGACTACCGGGCTGCGCCCTCTCGCATGGTACACGAGCTTATTCAGCAGCTCCTCGAATTGCAGCCTCAGCACTATCACTTGGCGGAGCATAGCAACTATATAGATACACGTCTGAACTTTTGAATAAGCAATGCCGCGCATGGGCACGCTTTCTATATCTTCTATGAAGAGGCTACTGCAGCATTTGAAAGCCGCCTTTCCTGTCGCGTCCACAACTACCCCTGAGTTTCCTGCACCCGGGGAGTATGGTTAACTCAGGAGCATCACGTCAACATTGCGCTCAATAGCTGTCTGGCCCAGAAGACTCTGTGCAGCTGCGCAATGGTTAAAATTCAGCTCATGGCTCCTTTTGTGACGCTGCCTTTGTAGGTAGAGCATTTAAAGCCACCTGTCGGGTGATTTCTGTCCACATTATCGCAAGAGATAAGACATCTTGGCGGTCTGTCACAGCCCTTCGCCTTGTGTCCTTGTTCTCCACACCGAAGACAGCAGTTCGAGTGATCGGTTGCCTTGCAGTGGATAGCCCTGTGCCCATACCCCAGGCACCTGAAGCATCTCGTGGGTCGTGTATCTTGAGTGATGCGACACCGTGACCAGGCTACAGTTACAGAGCCTTTTTTGAGTACGGCAATCGCATCGTTCCCGCTAAGCATCACCGTCGCTACCTGGGTTCCATCACGCATCTTGCGCAGACCACGCACATCGTCTGGGTTCACCAGGATGCCCTCAACCTGAGAGACCAGGCAACTATGGAGCTCTTCTGTTGTAATTGCCTCATCCATTCCACCGCAGATTATCGCCATTCTTTGCGCACCCGTGCGAACCGCAGTCATCTCGCGCAGTGATTCCTCAATCGCTCCTCTATATTTTGGCATATTTGCAGAAGCTTTTCCCTCTACCTCGACCAATAACTCTCCCTGTTGAGTCCTTCTAATTTTTTTTACATGATTGCCAAACTCGTTCAGGCTCGGATCCGCTTTAAGTTTTCGGAGCATATCAGCATACGAGGCTTCTCCCGTCTTTTTGATAATGACTGCCTCCGGCTTCTTTCGCAATCGCTTGGGTGTCACCTTTGTCCACTCTACTTATCGTTACCCTCCTTTGCAACGGATGCAAAGCTGGGAGGGATTGTCTCCTTTGCATAGGACGCCGACAGTACCGTATCCTTGTTAGAGGGAGGTTTCAATACAGGAGGCTTCAATACGGGAGGCATCAATACGGGAGGCTTCACTGGAGCGGTCTTTTTAGTAGCAGCCACAGCGCGCCCTTTCTTCATCTGAACTTCAGTCTGTGTTGCGGCGCTCTTTGAAGGGGCCCCTTTTTCTGCCTTATACTGCACTTGTAAATGTATAGCTCTGGAGTTGAGAGCAGCCAGCTCCGCGATCGCGCCTTTGGTGTCCCGTGTGACGTGGCGCTGCGTCTCGAATGCGGTTAGTAGCATATTGATTTTCACCGTCATTCTGTCCAAAATGCCTCGCAGGTCCTCGTCTTGGTACGCCGTAGGGTCTAACGACCGGATCGGTGACACGGTTGGTGATTTTGCTGCCAGTTTTTGTGCCGGCACGCTAATCAGGTCGGTAATAATACTAGTAGTATTATTAGCTGTGGCTAAGTTGACAGCACTGCGGATACTGGGCTTTGACGGTTGAGTGCCCGCTTGCTCACTTATCCCACCCGCCGGCACTGGGTTCTCAGCTCCTAGCACCGTCATTCCTACTCCTGTAGGGGGGACCTCGATAATCGGGAGCTCCTCCTGAACGGATCGTTGGGATCGGGGGGACTGCCCCCCTCTGTTTTATCCATCTGGTATTATGAGCGGTCTATCCAACTTTAGAAGGAATCAGAAACAAATTCAGATTTGAATTTGAATTACGCGCCCACCGTTGCAACGCAAAAATGATCGCAACGCAAAAAAGATTGCAACGCCCAGCAGATCAGTTAACAGCAACGCGAAAAGGAACGCGACGCAAAAAAGATCGTGACGCAAAAAAGATCGCGACGCAACGAAGATCGCGACGCACCGCACATCAGTTAGCAGAACGATCAGCTGGTCCTTTTTTTTCCTTTTGCAGTGCCTCCCGCCAAAAACTAATTTTCCGTGAAATTATGTATTATTGTATATTGTCATTCCCGCTATCCACGTTCGAAGCAATAAGGCATTGCCCCGGTATGGGTCCGCACAACTTTGCACCTGTTCTCGCAACGACGCTGCTGAAATATATATAACTCCGCGCAGCTCTTGAAAAACACGTCGTTCTACTTCGAAAAGTGTGGGAGGGCAACAACAAGAAAAGGGGCGTGTGAGTGTGTGTGTGCATGTGCCTGTGCAGGCGGCGAACGTGAGACCGCGTGGCCCAAGCTGTTCCAGTGTTCCACTGGTGTGCCAGCCACTAAATACCCAGCACATACAGTGGAACCTCGGGAGCAGACACGAGTCGGTGATCCCGGAACGCGAGGTAAACACCCGGTTCCGAGATTTAACCGAACTGTGGAGACGGCCACAAGTCGAGCGCCTGCCGTGCCTGCATGGTGCACGCGCCCAGAGGCAGGGAAACGCGAAACCGCGTGGCCCAAACTGTTCCGGAGTTCCACTGGTGTGCCAGCCGGTAAATACCCAGCACATACAGAGGAACCTCAGGAACAGCCGCGAGTCGGTGATATATATACCCGGCTCCGAGATCAACCGAAACAGCGGCCGGAGTCGTGCGTCTGCCGCGCCTGCAGTGTGCGCGTGCGCGGAAGCGGACAAAAGTCCTCGTGGCCCCACACTGTTCCGTGGTTCTACTGAAGCGCGAGAAGGTAAATACCCAGCACGTACAGTGGAACCTCTGGAGCAGTCGCTAGTCGATGGTCTCTGAGGCTTGAGGTAAATACCCGGCTCCGAGACCATTAGAGAAGCGGAGGTGGCCACTGGATCCGCTTTAACGGCCGTTGCACACGATCACCAACAGCACACACGTTACATAGGAAAATACAGTCGGCCATGCCGGCTGAGCAGAACACCACGTGTTCGTCTTTGCGATGACCGCAAAACCTCAGAAGGGCACTCTCCTCGTTTCGGCTCGGATCTCAGCAAATTTTACAAATTTTTTCTGTAAAGTGGCCCTGGCGCGACTGAGCTCACCTCAGCCTGAGAGGCTACCTTACAATGTGGATCTATTTCAGGCAACCTTAAAACTGCTTCCTGTTCTCCTACTTGATTATTCTCATTTTCTGCTTCCTCTCTTAAGTGGCTCAGAGCATCTTCTAGTTCCCTATCATCTAGTAAATTATATAAATTAAATTAATTATATAAATTATATTCTGCGATTCTTCTCTACTAGCTCCTGATTTTCCTTACAGAACAATACAAATGCTCATCTCGCCATTGGGTGTAAAGCATTTTTAGCTCTCTGAAATAGTCACTTGTTTCTGTATTGAGATTAAATCTCCTATACCTAATTATGCACGCAGTGAGCCTCTTTCTGATGAAGCCACTATTATGGCGAAGAGCGTAAACTATTGATTTAGAAGCCCTAGGCACATCATCGTCAAAGTCATCTGCATTTTCTTAGCGAGCTCCTCGTTCTGATTTCCTGTAGATATAAAAAGCTGAAAAATCGGCTAGGCATAAGCTCTCTAAAGCGTCTGGGCGCTGAATATTATGATCTAGAAGTCCTAAGTAAAAAATTTCCCTAGAGTCTTCGGGAAGATTTTGAAGTTGCTGCCTAGATTTCAGCATTCTGGAACGTGTGTATTAATATACACACTGGCACTACTGCTGGCGGACAAATTCATACCTAAACAGCAGCACACGGCTTCCTGAGCAGAAATTTTTTACCTAAATGTTTGCTTAATAGTTACATTGTTGTCTTTAATTTTATTGATTGCCTCACGCATCAACATTGAGATACCTCTCTGAGACTTGTTTATATAATTAACGACATAGCTGCACAAGGCATAGGGGTCTAAAATAAACTGAATATACATATTTGCTCGCTGCAACAAAAGGAGGTGCTTGTTATAAGCGTTAGGCTCGATTGCTGAAAAAGATCACTTTAAAAAAACTTTTGGTTTCTTTATACTTGATCTTACAGCATTAATGTAGCTCTCATAACTAAGGTTAAGTTGATCGTGGGACAAAAAGTTGTTAAAATCGTTAAGATTTTCTACGCTTTCACGATCAAATGGAATATCGAGCAGACTTTGCATTTTTCGAAATTCCTACGATGCTCGGTCAAATTTGGAGCATTTTCTTCTAAAGGGAGGAGAATTTCTGTTTGTGGCAAGGGAGGGTATGGGATACCAAATCTAAAAATTTGTTTTGAACTAATTTCTTGCCTGCAAGAATGCCCGTGACTATGGAGTTGATACTCCAAATATGAAGCAACGTCCGGGCAGCTAGAATCAACAGAAATAAACTGAGCAATAAAGGATTTCACAGGCTTAAATGTGGACTCATTCTTTAGGTCGAGCTTGGGGCGTTTTCAGCCAGAACATGCCATGTAAATGTGAAGAGCCTCTTTGCTGAAACTCCACTCGCCAATAAAACTTGATTACCTGGTGACAACCAAAGACACCGCCTTCCTTCTTCATCAGTTTTAAAACCTGTCTATATCGAAAATCGAAATATCTGGCACAGGTCATTGGGTCTGCTCTAATGAGACGAGCTTTCTCATTAAACCCCAAATTTAACGCTTCTTCTTCGGATACTTCTAGCTTGTCTACATTTTTACATAGCAAGACTAAGAGCTCCGGCCACCTAGTTTCCGCCGCGGAAAATGTTATAAAAAAAGTTGGAAGCCCTATCTGCCTAATCATAGCCATCACTTTCTTTTTCTCGTCCTCCCAATGAGCAGGAGACATGCGAATACCTTTTAAAAGCCTATAGCATTCATCATGAAGTATTAACCTATTTAAAGTTTCATCATTACGCACATCAGCAGCAGAAATGCCTTGAGTGGCAGACTGCTTACGTAAGCAAATTGATGTGATATTCCTAATGCTAATTGTTTACGTCGAAACGCAGCCGCCAAGAAGTAGGCAACGTTGCGACGTAAACAGTGCGAGAGTCACCAAGGGCTCTCGCGCTCTTTTATCCAGTTTTTCATAATGCTAAGTAATGTAATAATAACATGTAATAACATAGTTTTTAGTTTCCAATAAACCACCAAAGCCAGGAAATCTTCTGTTGCCGCCACCACAAACATTGCTCCTTCGAGCCGGATTTACAACTACACAGGACTCACGTCGCTGGATTTTTCATCCCCTCGCACCGCTCGAACCACTACTCCGGCAACAGCATCTCGTCAGGAACCCAGATAAGTACTAAACTTTTACTTATTTTATTCAGCAGAGGGCTGTGTGTAATTCCTCCTCTGAGAAAAAAGAAGAAATTTCTTTTTTGTCATAACCTCGCAATTTGCGCTACCGGCATCTCTATACGTGCATAGATACATACATACGTTGCTGCATTTGTAAGTACATACGTACCTCGTTACCTGGTCGTCTCCCAGCGGAGAAAGCGCGAGGCACTGCGACCAATATGATCTTTTGTACCCAGAATGCTCTCCCTGTCATGACAAAAGCTGTTCTGCTTCCCTTATGAAACATAACAGATCTTTCGTCGAGGAACGGACAATCTGCTCTGGAGTTGCGATTTCCACGTGCAGATGTTTCCTCCTTGTCCATACCAAGGCCGGAGAGTCACATAGAATGTGTTTAGAAGTTTCATCGTCCTCTTTGCAGAGCCTGCACTCCGCGTCCGAGGACAAACGCATTTTTTTGAGGTGGTAGTTCACCATGTGGTGGCCACTTAGGTAGCCAACAAGGAGATAGAGGTCTCTCCTGGACAGTAGCTTGGTCCTTCGATCAACTTTGGGATTGGTAAGCTCTTTAGCCTGCCGCATCCCTGGTTGGAAGAACCAGTAGCGTTCAGTCAATCTCCCAGCCCAGGTTTTCACAAGGGAGGAGATAGTAGACCACCCCACGCCACAGAAGGGTTCGGGGCCGAGCAAGGTGGCTGATGACCCAGCCCTCGCTAGTTCGTCCGCCAGCTCATTGCCCTGGAAGCCAGAGTGCCCAGGTACCCGAATTAGGGTGACTTTATTCCTTATTGACAGCCTCTGGAGACAATTCCAGCAGTCAGCAACCATACGCGAGCCTACTCTTTTTGAGGAGAGGGCTAGTATGGCTGCTTGGCGGTCCGAGAAGATGTATATTTTCGCTCCTCTAGTCCCCTTCTCAAGGATAAGACGGCAGCAGAACTCAATGGCGTGAACCTCTGATTGGAAAACTGTGGGCCAGTTGCCCATAGCAATCGAGGTCCTGGAGTTGGGACCATGTATCCCAGCTCCAACCCCCTGTTCAGTCTTTGACCCGTCGGTGTACCAATGTATACCATTTGGGTCTCTGATGGGGTTGCCAGCATCCCAAACCCTGCGGTCCGGGATGCACCAAAGAAGAGTTCCTTGGTCATAGAATCTGATCTAGTGCAGATCTCTAAGCCAGCAATATCTTTGAGTAGGCTAGCATTCCCAGATTCGGTAGCTAGAAGCCCAGATTGGAGCTTGATTCTAAGAAGGCTCATAGCAGCAACTTCTTTTATACGGATATGCAGCGGAGTCAGATTCAAAATCGATTCCATTGCTGCAGTGGGACAGCTGCGGAGTGCATTTATTGATGGCAGTGACCTGCGTAACCTTGGGCCACCACACAATAGCAGCGTAGGTTACGATCGGTCTTACCATCATCTCAAAAAGCCACCTAATGGTGCAGGATTTGAGACCCCATATTCTACCGAAAAGCCTTCTACATGCCCACATGGCATGAGTGGCCTTTGATAGAGTGTTATGCAGGTGGGAGTTCCAGTTTAGTCGCTTATCAAGGGTTACCCCTAGATATTTGACTTCGTTGGAAAGTTCCACAGGAGTTCCGCCAATATGTAATTGACCAATGTCAATAGAGTAACGCTTAGTGAAGGGAACAATGATTGCCTTTTGAGGATTGATGCTAAGACCTACATCATCGCACCATCTACTGACCGTGTTCAGAGCTGATTGCATCAGCTCTGTCACGGTGTTAGCATAGTTCCCGTTCACTACGAGAGCCAGGTCGTCGGCATAGCCAATCGCTTCCACGCCCTGTTCTGCGAGTATGATTAGTAGTTCGTCAACTACTAGGGACCACAGCAAAGGGGATAGAACCCCTCCCTGGGGACACCCTTTTACCGCACTAATATGGGCGGTCGTCGTGTCCAGGGTAGAGGAGATAGTCCGGTGTTTGAGCATGGCGTCAATCCACCGGATTATGGGACGGGCAATGTTCCTGCGCTCAAGCGCAGTAGAGATAGACCCGTAGCCGGTATTATCGAAAGCACCCTCTATATAAAGAAAAGAGCACAGAGCAATGTTCTTTGATACGAAGGCCTTTTCGATCTTACTCACTAATTTGTGGAGAGCGACCTCTGTCGATCTACCGGCTATATACGCGAACTGCGTGGGGTGCAGAGGGTTGTTTTCCTGCAGAGAGCACCGAATGTGCAAGTCTAGGAGCCTTTCCGCAGTCTTGAGCAGAAAGGAGGTAAGGCTGATCGGCCGGTAGGACTTAGGCTGGTCAAGAGGACGATTCCCCTGTTTGGGGATGAATACCACATTGACTCTCCTCCAAGAGTTGGGTATGTGTCCCCACGTGAGACTGGCTCTAAGAAGGCCGACCAGTGGATCTGATCCAGACTGTTTTGGAGAAGGGCTGGAAAGATTTGATCACCCCCTGGGGCTTTGAAGGGAGCGAAGGAATCTACAGCCCATTTGACCTTTTCAGGATCGAAGATGGTACCAGATAAACTGGTTCCACGTGAGTCATGTGACCAGGTGGCGTCAACGTGACTGGAGAGATCTGGGTTGGCCACGGAATCTGGGAAGTGAACTTGTAGTAAAAGTTCAAGTGCTTCCCTACGATCTTGAGTGAAAGAGCCATCTGCTCTTTTTAGAAGCCCTATACCATTAGACGATCCTTTGGCTAATACCTTGTGGAGTCTCGCTGCCTCTGGCAGAGATTCTATGCTACCACAGTAGCTGCGCCACGTATCGCGTTTGGAGCGTCTAATGTTCTTATTACAATAGTTTGTGAGAGCGTCCCTATAGACGTCCCAACTTATACGGTTAGATCTGGCCTTGTTGAAAAGGCTTCTAACCTTCCTTCTTTGAGCAGCCAACTCTTCGTTCCACCAAGGAACTTTACGGTTGACCGTTAGTGTCTTCCGAACTGAGCTGGCTTCGAAGGACGTAATAAGCACATCTTGGAGCAGGTTGGCAGCAAGTTCTATCTCACTGACAGAGTTAGGATTGCTGATCAACATGTCTGCTTTCAAAGCCACAGAGGCTTTGAAGAGTTTCCAATTTGTCTTTTTAGGACAAAAGGAGTTCTGGCGGATCTCGACTTGGCCAGGAAGGTCGAACCTGATGTGCTGATGGTCCGACAAGGTGGCTTCGTCTGTGACCCGCCAGTTTATAAGCGAACTCGCAATTGAGTTGCTTATTAGGGTGAGATCTAATACCTCTTCCCTAATAGAATTAATAAACGTCGGTTTACACCCGACGTTCGCTATGTCTAAATGACAACACATTAGATAATCAAGGAGAGACTCACCACGTTTGTTGACGTCGCTGCTCCCCCAGATTGTATGATGGGCGTTGGCATCACAGCCAATCACGAGCGGCTTGTTGTGGAGGCGGCTTCCCACAAGCCGCTGAACCTCTGCGGGGGGTACGTCATCCACATCGCCCGGAAAGTAAGCAGAGGCGATCACCACTTCCCGGACGCTTTCAGCGCCACTGCGGCCGCAGCACTGGTGGACGCTACCGGTGCGGCAGCCACTGCTGTCGCATAGGCAGGGGCCACCTTTGACGCTTCCGGAGGGGCACTGGAAAGGGGGGGGGAATGGTTGGAGAGGGGGATGGGGGACGGGCCGGGGAGGAAGAGGCTCTGGGGACAGAGTTCTTCAGGAGAAGTTTGACTCGTCCAAAGACGAATTTCACCTTCCCGTTGCACTCCGTCAGAGCCTTATACGACTCCTCGTCGACCAACATCGCGTGGTGGGTCGTAGTACCGTGGAGGGTATGCTGGACCACCCGCCACTGTTTTGTCGAGAACAACTCCTCGTTTTGGATACCAAGGTATCGCAAAATATCGGCGGGTGTGAGTCCAGCACTACTGGGGAAGTATCCTCTAATGAGGTGAGCTTTGGGGAACTCGGACTCCTCCAGTAGTTTAATGTCAAGGGAGCTGATGGACCTGATGTGTCCGGACTGGCACCGGATGTGGGATGAAGCAGCAATGCTAGCTTTCACCGTGGCCACTTGAGGTTCGAGGACGGTATCGTCAGCGCGCGTCCGTTTGGCCTTGGTTTCCACGGGGGCGCGGTGGCGATAGCCAGAGCTTCTGCTCTGCTCGAACCCTTTGCGAGTGCGGCTTTGAAAAGCCTCTTCTCACGGGTCTTCATATTCACAAAGGCGTTCTCAGAGTCCAGTCGCAGCCTCTGTATCTGAGAGCCTGCTTCCGTGAGACCTGACCTCTGCGAGGCCACGGAAGCGTCGTCAACGAGGCTGATCAGGTCAGCGTCAGCTTCAGCGTCAGAGGACATCACCTCGACGAGCTGCTGCCGGCCTGAGCAGCTATTGGACGAGAAATCAGCACTGGCGAACTCATCGTCCAAGGGTCCCCTAAAGTACCAGGGCCAAGACCCGTGGTATTGGGGGTGGAAGCCAGCAGCCCACTGGCTGCAGTGCTGTTGTTGGGGTCGGTTGTTAAGGCCTCGCCCTGGGTTGATGCTATTGACGTCGCATCGGACTTATCTTTTATAAAATTTATATCCATAGTTTGGACCCACGAGTAGGCGGGAAGGGAAGGTCGCCCACGGCATAGCCCGCGTGCCGTGGAAAGTCTAGATGAAACTGGAGGGCGACAGGTATCCAGAGTCCGCATACTAACGACCGGGCTACCCCCCAGCCATGCATCCCTTGGCGTATGCTGTTCCGCCTTGGATTGGGGTGATTTATAGAATCACAATCTTCGCCCGACTACAATTAGTCAGCACTACTAGCAGAGACATGACCGTGCTAGGGGCCTGCTTCCAGCCGCCCTCACGTGGAGAGTATAGCCGCACTTCCGACAGTAGGAGCAAGGACGGCACGTACCTCAGCCAACGCTAGGGTTCCATGTGATTCCCCTTACTGTCTCTGACGGCTGACGGCCATGCAAGCCCGATATGACCACTGCTATTTAACGAGGAACTTGCCTCTCAGTTAAATGAGAATAGAGAGACCGCAACGGCTCCCTCTTCAGCACCTGCAGTAGCACAAGTAGCCTTCCAGCCACAAAGCTACAGGTCACCACCCTTCGATGCTGAAGATTTCAGCGGTGACTATTTAAAATGACCAACTTTCCGAGATCTCTTTTCAGCGGTCTACATTTCCGATCCAGGCTTAAGTCATATAGAAAAACTTTTCCATCTCAATGCCAAAACAAGTGGCGAAGCGAAGGCAATCGTTTCCAAATCCCCTCTCACAAATGAGGGTTTTTTCCTCTGCTTGGAAGAATTTGACGGATAGGTTCGAAAATAAGCGACTGTTAGTAAACAGCCAACTTAAAATCCTCTTCAACCTTCCGTCAGTTCCTCACGGGTCTGGAGCCGCCATCCAAGTACTTCAAAGCACAATACAAAGTTGCTTAACGGCTCTAGACCATTCCAAAATCAGCACAGAGAACTGGGATTGCCTTCTAGTCTTCCTATGCTCGTCTAAACTCCCAAGGCTGACGTTGTCACTTTGGGAACAGTCCGTACAAAATAAGGCTGAAATTCCGTTGTGGAAGGAAATGTCCGATTTCCTTTCAAAGCGCTATCGCACATTAGAAGCTTTAGAGGACGTACAACCTACAACAAGCGCACAGACAAGTTCCAAATCTGCTCGAAAAGAGCCTCCTACAAGGAAGGTCAACTCTTTTGAGGCAAAGGTTGTAAGCAAACCACAAACCTGCAAACTTTGCCCAAAGGAGAACCATCCTATACGTCTGTGTCCGCGCTTTCTCCAAATGGCTGTTGATGAAAGGTCCAATTTCATCAAACAGCAAAAGTTGTATCTGAACTAATAAGTGAACTTTCATTCAGTAAAGGTGTGAAGATGCCATTCAAGCTTGGTACGCTATATGGATAGGAGTGAATGTTTGGCGTAGAGGAAGAATAAGTTGTTTGAAAAAACTTGGCAAACATATCGGCAATGGCCTGATCTGTGTCCGCCTCAGCGTTATCGAACATAAGTTTAGAAGGAAAGCCCGCTGACTTGATGATGTTAACAAAACTATAAAACTGTTTAGGATTCTGAAAGAACTGAATCCTACATCTTGTCAAATAGTTTTTATAACACTTTACGTTAAGCACGGTAAAATTTGCCCGAGCAGTTAGGTAGCGGGCAAAGACAAGCGGTGAGTTTTTCAGCTTGTATTCTTTCTTAAATAAGCTACTCTTTAAGTTTTTTAAGCGAGACAACTCTTTTGTAAACCAAGGAGGCCTACTTAAGCTTGTCGGATAAAAAACGGAACACAGAAATCAAAAGCAGAGTTAAGGGTTTTATAAAATATATTAATAGTCACTGACATATCAGTTGATAAATAAAAGTCAGACCAATCACAATATGAAATTAAATAATTTAAGTATTCAAAGTCTGCTTTCTTAAAGCAACGCACGCGATTGCACGGCTTTACACTTTTATCCACAAAGCAAATACCCAAGTCGAGATTCACTTCGAAAGTGGGATGATAAGGATCTTCAGGTAGGGAAAGAGGTTGTGCACTGTCTAAAATCACCCTGGAAGGATCTGAGACGAAACATAGATCAAGCGATCTGTTTAAAGTGTTTTTGACATGATTAACCTGCGACAAAGACATGTCAAACAAACCGTCAAACAGATTATGTTGCCGGGAGGGCAGAAGGAAGTTTCCCTCCGCAATGGATGTCCAATTACATTCCGGGATATTAAAGTCACCCAGGACTATGAAATGATCTCTGTCTGATAACAGATTAAAAATAGTCTTAATTGCAGACAAATGTTGCAAGTAGACTGATAATTCCGATGACGGCGGAATATAGGAGCAGCTTATATGCAAGATAAAACCGGGAAAGTGTAGTTTTACACAGATTAATTCAATGTCGAATTGAAACTCCGGCTGTAAGAGGTCCAACATAATGGAGGAGTCTACTGCAATCAGTACTCCACCACCCCGTTGGTCAGGTCGATCAAGCCTGTATGTTGTATACCTATGTATCTGGAAAGACTTCAGAGCTTAGAATCTCTGGTTTTAGCCAGGTTTCGGTAAAAGCAATAATTTGGGAAGAAAAGGCAAGACTTTGAAGATAAAGACTAGAGATTTTACTACAGAGGCCTCTAACATTTTGACAGGAAAGAACTTTGCACTTGTTGTAGGTCCACTTGGCGATGTAACGACCAATGTGGGAAAACGTTGCAAAACTTACCTGACATTTCCTTTTAATGCCTGCAAATATTGTGGAAAAGCCAGCTCCTCTGAATCACAATCGGTTATCATTTCAAGAGGTCGCTGACCCTCTCCTGGTGATATAGCAATTCGAGGACTTCCTATGTTTTCATTTTCCATGAAGGTTTCTTGACCTCCTGGATTCAACTCTACAACTCTATGCTCATTAGGTTGTGCTGCCTTTTCTAACATTTGATACACAATATCCCTGTCGTCTGCTGACGCAACAAATGGTACAGTCTCAGCAGAGTAAGAAGACAACCACTGTTCATTGATAGTAACCTGGTGCTTGTTATAAAGTTCTGTGTTTACTAAATACCGAATTGCATCAATTATCTTTGAGGGCCATATGGTTTCAGCCATGAAAGCATTGTTATACTCCATCCTACGCTTAAGATGAATCTGAGAAACTTTGGCTTCATTAAAAGCCGTGGGAAGGGAAGTTATAACATTTGCAGCTGGAATTGGCACATTAATCACTGCTCCTTTAATGGCACTTTAACGTCCATATCCAAGAGACTTTATGATCATAAAAGGAAGACGGGGAGAAATCAGACTTTCCTCAAGAGGCGTCAAGCCTTTCAGGCATTCCGGAAGCTCCGGAAAATTTAGGCAATTTTTTCCCTGACTTAATACTGCGGCTGCAGTTTTTGACAAAGCTAAACCTATTATTATAGGATGGAAACATAGAGGAAAGATACAAAATTTCTACACTATCTGCCTCACTACACTTTTCCTCTATGACCTCACGCGAAATTTTGTCCACTTAATGTGGAAACCACAATCCTTTGCAACATATGCAAACCTGATCGGGTCCCTGCTTGATAGTCTTATTAAAATTGGCTATTAGGCAATCTTAACTAATTTTAACCTGCGATATCCTATTATCTGGAAGGGTATTCGCACGTTCCACTCTATTGCGGGACGCGTTTCTTCTATTCTTTGCTATCCTATTGGTGCAACTACTCCTATATACGTGTAGAATCACTCTTTGCGACACATTCCTATGGGCTTCAAAGGCCTCACGTTGAGCTCGAACTCGAGAACAGCGTCGTGCACTAGTATTGCGTGCCTGTTCAACAATCCTACGAATGTTGTTTCTAACCTGAGACTTTTGACTTCTATCTATTGCCCTTCTAAAATTCGTGTCTCCTGATTTTGTGGTCCGCTTTTGTTGGACCTGTGGAAATTTCCTGCGCCTCGATCGACGCAAAGTATTGGCAAGTTGTTCGGCATTTCTAGTTTAATGATCAGTTCGTCGAACACGGCGACGAACTGCATCCTGCTCTCTTTCCTGAGATCGAAACTCAGCATCTTGCCTGCGCCGCGAACGACGCGAGTTGTTGGCAAGTTGTTCTTGTAATCTGATTGGCGAAGAAGCCCGAAGAGTTCGCTGTGTTTGACTCCTATTACAAGCTGATTTTCTCTTAAGTCTAGGCATCTTCTAATAAATAAGTTTTAAAATAATATATATGTTAAAAATAAAATTCTTATTAATTAATTTAATTTGAATATATATTTATCAAAAATTAATATATAGTTATATATAATATAAAGTTAGTATATTTATTTATATATATAAATATATTCATATATTTAAATAAATATTTATATTTATTTATATATTTAAATAAATATATGTATATTATATATTATAATTATATTATTAATGAAAATAAATATCTAATGATAGAAAAAATAATAATAAAATTTAATAAACAAAATAAAAATAAACAAAGTGTGGAAAAAAGAAGAAATATAAATCAAAGAAATAATAAATTAAACCTGCGAGCAATTCCAGTGAAAATTACAATTTGAATCGCAGAAACTAACCGATACCGATATTCACGCATAATAACACACTTCAGAAGAGTCTATACACACATATACACTCAGCGACAACAAAAAAGCCGCACTTCGAAAAATTTTAGTATTTTTGACTTCATACACATAAAAAATGTTCCGTTAACGCATAACACTCACACACTAGGATTATCTTATTATATACTCGACTTATATTAAATTTAAAATAATGATTTAAAGAATTTAATATATATTACAAAATATACATATATTAAAAGAAACAAAGTTGATAAAATGTTAGTAAATTTTTTTCAAACATATTACATACATTTACACATATTAATATAATTTATATGCAAAACATATAAAATATATATCGATATGTTACATGTATATTAAAAGCTATCGACATGATAGGTCATAAAATATCGTGAAATCTAAATTAATATTTATTTAATACATAGTCAATATATAAATTATAAAATAATATTCATAATATGCCTCAATCGGATCGGCCAGTGATCCTGAGCAAGAATATATATACTTTATGGGGTCTCCGACGTCTCCTTCTGCCTGTTACATACATTTGCACAAAGTTAGTATACCCTTTTTTGACAATTTTCAATGGTCCAAGAGTATAAACAGCTCGCGCTACGCGCTCGCATGGTTCGTCCCTGTCTTTTCTGCACAAGAAATAATTGTGACGTCATCGACCATTTGACGCTTGCTGCCCCGATCGACATGTGAACTGTTGATGTTGATTTTCATTGAATACAAATTTTAGCCTGTGCCAAAATTCGTTACATTTGCTTCTTCTAAGATTGCATATTGTCTTCTCGCTCTGTCTAATGTATCCACGTATGTGTAAATGCTTAGAATCATATGTATGTATATTTGTATAAATATATACATATGTACTATTAAACATAGCCATATATGTATGTATGCGTACGTAAAGTAAAATGCTAAAGTTCTTCATATATGGGCAATAGCAAAAGTCCCATTAATCTGCGAAGAGCAAAAGAGGACGACTGATCTGCTCGGAGAGAGATAGAGAGAAGCAGCTTTATTTCTCTGCATGCACATTTTTCCCTTCTTCATTCTTTTAGTAGACGGCGAGTTGTGCACAACGAAAAGAATTAAAAATTATTTTGAATTTAAAGCTTTGTTATTATTTGGTTGTTGTAGATACACGGGTAACCACTGGTAATAGTATAAATTCCAACAGGTTATGGGCCCAGCATGATATAAAACAATTAAATGTTTTACAGCTTTTAAGGGCTCGTTGGAGTGTTCAAAAAAAAAAAAAAAAAAAAACGGAAAGTGAAAGTAAAAAGAAATTTGTGAACAAAAGTGGCAAACCTAAAAAAGGCAGCGGAAACGAATAGTGTGTTGTTATGCATGCGTGATCCCAAGCATAGATAATCGTCACAAAGTAAAGTATGCGAAAAAGATAAATCATAAGTGTGTGTGTGGGATAAATTGTGAAAAGATAACTGTCGCCTGCTGGTGTGTGTATGTGTAGAAATGGCAATTATTAAGAAAGAGCGGGAAATAAAATGGATAAAGCAAAACGAAATATAAAGCCGTTTGCCGGTGAAAAATATTCAGTGTGGAATCTTTTAGAAGAGAACGATTTAATAAAAGTTATCGATAGTGTACCAGAAGAAAAAGGCAGAGAGGAGTGCAAAAAGCATTATTATTGAATATTTAAATGATTCACTGCTTGAATTTGTAAGCAATGAAAATTCTGCAGTGAAAATTTTTGAAAAATTAGATACAGTATATGAGCGCAAGAGCTTAGCCTTACTACTTTCTATACGTAAGGAGTTGTTAGCATTGAAACTTAAACTTCACCACTAGTGAATCATTTTAATTCATTTGATGATTTAATGACAGAACTAGTAGCTGCAGGAGGCAAATTAGATGAAATGGACCAAGTGCCAATTATGACAGAGTGATAACAGCAACTTAACGTTGGCCTTTGTAAAAGCACGTCTCCTTGAACAAGAAATAAAGCTGAAAACTATCAGTAAGGATACAAGTGTTAAAGAATTGCAGGCTGTTCCTCATAAGGATCAGAAATAAAATAAAATGAAAACTAATTTCAAGAACAACAAAAAGGGTTTTAATAATAGAACTAAACCAAAGCCAAAATGTTTTCACTGTGATAATTTGGGACATTTGAAAAAAGAATGCTACAGTTTTAAAAAAATTGCAGGTAGTCAAAATACAAACAAAGATACAAATAAACAGGCACAAGTTGGAATAACATCACAGTCTGGGTCTGGTTTTGCATTTATGATTATGCAGAAAATTGGAGAATTGCATGAGGGAGATATTTCGTTTATCTTAGACCCGGGTGCATCAGATCACATTATTAAAGATAAAGATTTGTTTTCTGACTATGCCTGTAGAGATTTCTATAGCCAAGCGTGGCTGTACTATTCAGCCAGGACATTCCCCATTATCTTTTATCAGTCAGAAAGATGCAAGATTAGGACATATAGATATGACCACTGCTATTTAACGAGGAACTTGCCTCTCAGTTAAATGAGAATATAGAGACCGCAACGGCTCCCTCTTCAGCACCTGCAGTAGCACAAGTAGCCTTCCAGCCACAAAGCTACAGGTCACCACCCTTCGATGCTGAAGATTTCAGCGGTGACTATTTAAAATGACCAACTTTCCGAGATCTCTTCTCAGCGGTCTACATTTCCGATCCAGGCTTAAGTCATATAGAAAAACTTTTCCATCTCAATGCCAAAACAAGTGGCGAAGCGAAGGCAATCGTTTCCAAATCCCCTCTCACAAATGAGGGTTTCTCCTCTGCTTGGAAGAATTTGACGGATAGGTTCGAAAATAAGCGACTGTTAGTAAACAGCCAACTTAAAATCCTCTTCAACCTTCCGTCAGTTCCTCACGGGTCTGGAGCCGCCATCCAAGTACTTCAAAGCACAATACAAAGTTGCTTAACGGCTCTAGACCATTCCAAAATCAGCACAGAGAACTGGGATTGCCTTCTAGTCTTCCTATGCTCGTCTAAACTCCCAAGGCTGACGTTGTCACTTTGGGAACAGTCCGTACAAAATAAGGCTGAAATTCCGTTGTGGAAGGAAATGTCCGATTTCCTTTCAAAGCGCTATCGCACATTAGAAGCTTTAGAGGACGTACAACCTACAACAAGCGCACAGACAAGTTCCAAATCTGCTCGAAAAGAGCCTCCTACAAGGAAGGTCAACTCTTTTGAGGCAAAGGTTGTAAGCAAACCACAAACCTGCAAACTTTGCCCAAAGGAGAACCATCCTATACGTCTGTGTCCGCGCTTTCTCCAAATGGCTGTTGATGAAAGGTCCAATTTCATCAAACAGCAAAAGTTGTATCTGAACTAATAAGTGAACTTTCATTCAGTAAAGGTGTGAAGATGCCATTCAAGCTTGGTACGCTATATGGATAGGAGTGAATGTTTGGCGTAGAGGAAGAATAAGTTGTTTGAAAAAACTTGGCAAACATATCGGCAATGGCCTGATCTGTGTCCGCCTCAGCGTTATCGAACATAAGTTTAGAAGGAAAGCCCGCTGACTTACGCTTCATGTTAACAAAACTATAAAACTGTTTAGGATTCTGAAAGAACTGAATCCTACATCTTGTCAAATAGTTTTTATAACACTTTACGTTAAGCACGGTAAAATTTGCCCGAGCAGTTAGGTAGCGGGCAAAGACAAGCGGTGAGTTTTTCAGCTTGTATTCTTTCTTAAATAAGCTACTCTTTAAGTTTTTTAAGCGAGACAACTCTTTTGTAAACCAAGGAGGCCTACTTAAGCTTGTCGGATAAAAAACGGAACACAGAAATCAAAAGCAGAGTTAAGGGTTTTATAAAATATATTAATAGCCACTGACATATCAGTTGATAAATAAAAAGTCAGACCAATCACAATATGAAATTAAATAATTTAAGTATTCAAAGTCTGCTTTCTTAAAGCAACGCACGCGATTGCACGGCTTTACACTTTTATCCACAAAGCAAATACCCAAGTCGAGATTCACTTCGAAAGTGGGATGATAAGGATCTTCAGGTAGGGAAAGAGGTTGTGCACTGTCTAAAATCACCCTGGAAGGATCTGAGACGAAACATAGATCAAGCGATCTGTTTAAAGTGTTTTTGACATGATTAACCTGCGACAAAGACATGTCAAACAAACCGTCAAACAGATTATGTTGCCGGGAGGGCAGAAGGAAGTTTCCCTCCGCAATGGATGTCCAATTACATTCCGGGATATTAAAGTCACCCAGGACTATGAAATGATCTCTGTCTGATAACAGATTAAAAATAGTCTTAATTGCAGACAAATGTTGCAAGTAGACTGATAATTCCGATGACGGCGGAATATAGGAGCAGCTTATATGCAAGATAAAACCGGGAAAGTGTAGTTTTACACAGATTAATTCAATGTCGAATTGAAACTCCGGCTGTAAGAGGTCCAACATAATGGAGGAGTCTACTGCAATCAGTACTCCACCACCCCGTTGGTCAGGTCGATCAAGCCTGTATGTTGTATACCTATGTATCTGGAAAGACTTCAGAGCTTAGAATCTCTGGTTTTAGCCAGGTTTCGGTAAAAGCAATAATTTGGGAAGAAAAGGCAAGACTTTGAAGATAAAGACTAGAGATTTTACTACAGAGGCCTCTAACATTTTGACAGGAAAGAACTTTGCACTTGTTGTAGGTCCACTTGGCGATGTAACGACCAATGTGGGAAAACGTTGCAAAACTTACCTGACATTTCCTTTTAATGCCTGCAAATATTGTGGAAAAGCCAGCTCCTCTGAATCACAATCGGTTATCATTTCAAGAGGTCGCTGACCCTCTCCTGGTGATATAGCAATTCGAGGACTTCCTATGTTTTCATTTTCCATGAAGGTTTCTTGACCTCCTGGATTCAACTCTACAACTCTATGCTCATTAGGTTGTGCTGCCTTTTCTAACATTTGATACACAATATCCCTGTCGTCTGCTGACGCAACAAATGGTACAGTCTCAGCAGAGTAAGAAGACAACCACTGTTCATTGATAGTAACCTGGTGCTTGTTATAAAGTTCTGTGTTTACTAAATACCGAATTGCATCAATTATTTTTGAGGGCCATATGGTTTCAGCCATGAAAGCATTGTTATACTCCATCCTACGCTTAAGATGAATCTGAGAAACTTTGGCTTCATTAAATGCCGTGGGAAGGGAAGTTATAACATTTGCAACTGGAATTGGCACATTAATCACTGCTCCTTTAATGGCACTTTAACGTCCATATCCAAGAGACTTTATGATCATAAAAGGAAGACGGGGAGAAATCAGACTTTCCTCAAGAGGCGTCAAGCCTTTCAGGCATTCCGGAAGCTCCGGAAAATTTAGGCAATTTTTTCCCTGACTTAATACTGCGGCTGCAGTTTTTGACAAAGCTAAACCTATTATTATAGGATGGAAACATAGAGGAAAGATACAAAATATCTACACTATCTGCCTCACTACACTTTTCCTCTATGACCTCACGCGAAATTTTGTCCACTTAATGTGGAAACCACAATCCTTTGCAACATATGCAAACCTGATCGGGTCCCTGCTTGACTGTCTTATTAAAATTGGCTATTAGGCAATCTTAACTAATTTTAACCTGCGATATCCTATTATCTGGAAGGGTATTCGCACGTTCCACTCTATTGCGGGACGCGTTTCTTCTATTCTTTGCTATCCTATTGGTGCAACTACTCCTATATACGTGTAGAATCACTCTTTGCGACACATTCCTATGGGCTTCAAAGGCCTCACGTTGAGCTCGAATTCGAGAACAGCGTCGTGCACTAGTATTGCGTGCCTGTTCAACAATCCTACGAATGTTGTTTCTAACCTGAGACTTTTGACTTCTATCTATTGCCCTTCTAAAATTCGTGTCTCCTGATTTTGTCGTCCGCTTTTGTTGGACCTGTGGAAATTTCCTGCGCCTCGATCGACGCAAAGTATTGGCAAGTTGTTCGGCATTTCTAGTTTAATGATCAGTTCGTCGAACACGGCGACGAACTGCATCCTGCTCTCTTTCCTGAGATCGAAACTCAGCATCTTGCATCTTTAAATAAATATTTATATTTATTTATATATTTAAATAAATATATGTATATTATATATTATAATTATATTATTAATGAAAATAAATATCTAATGATAGAAAAAATAATAATAAAATTTAATAAACAAAATAAAAATAAACAAAGTGTGGAAAAAAGAAGAAATATAAATCAAAGAAATAATAAATTAAACCTGCGAGCAATTCCAGTGAAAATTACAATTTGAATCGCAGAAACTAACCGATACCGATATTCACGCATAATAACACACTTCAGAAGAGTCTATACACACATATACACTCAGCGACAACAAAAAAGCCGCACTTCGAAAAATTTTAGTATTTTTGACTTCATACACATAAAAAATGTTCCGTTAACGCATAACACTCACACACGAGGATTATCTTATTATATACTCGACTTATATTAAATTTAAAATAATGATTTAAAGAATTTAATATATATTACAAAATATACATATATTAAAAGAAACAAAGTTGATAAAATGTTAGTAAATTTTTTCAAACATATTACATACATTTACACATATTAATATAATTTATATGCAAAACATATAAAATATATATCGATATGTTACATGTATATTAAAAGCTATCGACATGATAGGTCATAAAATATCGTGAAATCTAAATTAATATTTATTTAATACATAGTCAATATATAAATTATTAAATAATATTCATAATATGCCTCAATCGGATCGGCCAGTGATCCTGAGCAAGAATATATATACTTTATGGGGTCTCCGACGTCTCCTTCTGCCTGTTACATACATTTGCACAAAGTTAGTATACCCTTTTTTGACAATTTTCAATGGTCCAAGAGTATAAACAGCTCGCGCTACGCGCTCGCATGGTTCGTCCCTGTCTTTTCTGCACAAGAAATAATTGTGACGTCATCGACCATTTGACGCTTGCTGCCCCGATCGACATGTGAACTGTTGATGTTGATTTTCATTGAATACAAATTTTAGCCTGTGCCAAAATTCGTTACATTTGCTTCTTCTAAGATTGCATATTGTCTTCTCGCTCTGTCTAATGTATCCACGTATGTGTAAATGCTTAGAATCATATGTATGTATATTTGTATAAATATATACATATGTACTATTAAACATAGCCATATATGTATGTATGCGTACGTAAAGTAAAATGCTAAAGTTCTTCATATATGGGCAATAGCAAAAGTCCCATTAATCTGCGAAGAGCAAAAGAGGACGACTGATCTGCTCGGAGAGAGATAGAGAGAAGCAGCTTTATTTCTCTGCATGCACATTTTTCCCTTCTTCATTCTTTTAGTAGACGGCGAGTTGTGCACAACGAAAAGAATTAAAAATTATTTTGAATTTAAAGCTTTGTTATTATTTGGTTGTTGTAGATACACGGGTAACCACTGGTAATAGTATAAATTCCAACAGGTTATGGGCCCAGCATGATATAAAACAATTAAATGTTTTACAGCTTTTAAGGGCTCGTTGGAGTGTTCAAAAAAAAAAAAAAAAAAACGGAAAGTGAAAGTAAAAAGAAATTTGTGAACAAAAGTGGCAAACCTAAAAAAGGCAGCGGAAACGAATAGTGTGTTGTTATGCATGCGTGATCCCAAGCATAGATAATCGTCACAAAGTAAAGTATGCGAAAAAGATAAATCATAAGTGTGTGTGTGGGATAAATTGTGAAAAGATAACTGTCGCCTGCTGGTGTGTGTATGTGTAGAAATGGCAATTATTAAGAAAGAGCGGGAAATAAAATGGATAAAGCAAAACGAAATATAAAGCCGTTTGCCGGTGAAAAATATTCAGTGTGGAATCTTTTAGAAGAGAAGGATTTAATAAAAGTTATCGATAGTGTACCAGAAGAAAAAGGCAGAGAGGAGTGCAAAAAGCATTATTATTGAATATTTAAATGATTCACTGCTTGAATTTGTAAGCAATGAAAATTCTGCAGTGAAAATTTTTGAAAAATTAGATACAGTATATGAGCGCAAGAGCTTAGCCTTACTACTTTCTATACGTAAGGAGTTGTTAGCATTGAAACTTAAACTTCACCACTAGTGAATCATACGAGTCCTCTTTAAAAATACTCGTTCCTATCCCGTTCATGCCACATCTGGTGTTCCTCAGGGAAGCCACTTAGGTCCCCTGCTTTTTACACTTTTCATCAATGACCTCCCAACGGTCATACTTAACTCACGTACTCTCATGTACGCGGATGATGTCAAGCTCTGTTTTCAATTTAGAGACGACTCCTGTCATTCTCGCCTTCAATCTGACCTAGATTGTTTCTTTTCTTGGTGTCGTGCAAATCTCCTTAATCTGAACAGCTCAAAATGCAAGCTGATGACATTCTCACGTGCCTGCCCAAAGTACGTATCATACTCTCTTTGTGGTTGTACCTTGGAAAGAATTTCCCTGGTTGATGATCTAGGTGTCCGTTTGGACCGAAAACTTAAGTTTTCTGAACATATATCATCAATGGTTAATAAAGCTATGGGTGTACTCGGCTTTATTAAGAGATGGTCTAAGGAGTTTGACGATCCTTACTTAACTAAGACTCTCTTCACTTCGCTTGTTCGTCCAATTCTCGAGTACGGATCATGTGTCTGGAACCCTCAGTACACAGTTCATAGAGACCACATTGAATCCGTACAAAAAAACTTCTTAATGTTTGCCTTGCGAGGCCTTAACTGGGATGTAAATTCAAGACTTCCTTCCTATCCTAGTAGACTTTTGTTACTTAATCTGCCTTCTCTAGCTAATCGTAGAACCATGCTTGGTGTTATATTTATTAACAACCTTATCCAAGGTGACATAGATAGTAGCGACTTACTTAGTAGACTACACTTTTCTGTCCCTGGTAGAATCACCCGTAATTACCTTCCGCTAAAACTTCCCAATTGTAGCTCGAACTATGCCCTGCATGAGCCATTCAGGGTATTATGTTCGGACTATAATAAACTATACTTAATTGTAGCTAACAATAACAACTTGATATCTAGCTTAAAATTACAACTCCTCGCCCACTTATCTAGAATTTAGTCAAACACATAATTGTCTTCTTTGTATTCATAGTAGTACTTTCAACATACTGCATGCTTTAACACTCTTACATTTGGTTACTAACACTAACTCTCCTGATCTGATTGGGTTTTTCTGGGTTTTCCCCAATCCTCTGCAACAAATGTTGGATCGGCTTTTCTTTATCCCAGTTTTCACATTTGCACAATTTTTAATTTTTTCTTTTTTTTTTACATTTAAGGTTTTACCTTTAATTTAAAATAACCTCTAGTTTAAAATTCAACTTAAATAATTTAAATCTAATTTTAATTGTTTCTTTACTTTTAAAAAGTCGACTGTTCATAGTTCGACTATAAACTAAATAAATAAATTTTAATTCATTTGATGATTTAATGACAGAACTAGTAGCTGCAGGAGGCAAATTAGATGAAATGGACCAAGTGCCAATTATGACAGAGTGATAACAGCAACTTAACGTTGGCCTTTGTAAAAACACGTCTCCTTGAACAAGAAATAAAGCTGAAAACTATCAGTAAGGATACAAGTGTTAAAGAATTGCAGGCTGTTCCTCATAAGGATCAGAAATAAAATAAAATGAAAACTAATTTCAAGAACAACAAAAAGGGTTTTAATAATAGAACTAAACCAAAGCCAAAATGTTTTCACTGTGATAATTTGGGACATTTGAAAAAAGAATGCTACAGTTTTAAAAAAATTGCAGGTAGTCAAAATACAGACAAAGATACAAATAAACAGGCACAAGTTGGAATAACATCACAGTCTGGGTCTGGTTTTGCATTCATGATTATGCAGAAAATTGGAGAATTGCATGAGGGAGATATTTCGTTTATCTTAGATCCGGGTGCATCAGATCACATTATTAAAGATAAAGATTTGTTTTCTGACTATGCCTGTTGAGATTTCTATAGCCAAGCGTGGCTGTACTATTCAGCCAGGACATTCCCCATTATCTTTTATCAGTCAGAAAGATGCAAGATTAGGACATATAGGTAATGGCAAGCTTTTAGATATTAAACGCAACTATTTGTTTGGGGATACACATTTGTTAAAGAATGTCGAATGAAGTAATGAGCTTTATGAGGCCTGCATAAATGGAAAGCAATGCAGACTCAAATTTGAAAAATTCAAGACTAAAGAACACACTAAGCGACCCTTATTCGTAGTTCATTCGAACGCTTGCGGTCCAATAACACCTTCTACAATTAACAATATAAATTAGTATGATATTTTCATATGTTATTTTCATAGGAGTCAGCCGTCAGCGGTAGTAAGGGGAACCTCATATAACCCCAGTTTTTGCTGAGGTACGTGCCGTCCTTGCTCCTTACTGTCGGAAATGCGGGTATACTCTCCACGTGAGGGCGGCTGGAAGCAGGCCTTAACACGGTCATGTCTCTGCTAGGGGTGCTGACTTTAAATCACCCCAATCCAAGACGGAACAGCATACTCCAAGGGATGCATGGCCGGGGGGTAGCCCGGTCGTTAGTATGCGGACTCTGGATACCTGTCGCCCTCCAGTTTAACCTAGACTTCCCACGGTACGCGGGCTATGCCGTGGGCGACTTTCCCTTCCCGCCAACTCGTGGGTCCAAAGAATGGATAAACTTTTTAATCAAGATAAGTCTGATGCGACTTCAACAGCTTTCACCCAACAACCACCAAGAACAGCACTGCAGCCATTGGGCTGCTAGGTTCCATCCCCAATACCACGGTTCTTGGCCCTGGTACTCTGGGGGACCCGTACAGGCCACGGACTCCCTTGGACGCTGAGTTCCCAAGTGCTGCTTTCTCGTCGAATAGCTGTTCAGGCAGGCAGCAACTCGTCGAGGTGATATCCTCTGACGCTGAAGCTGACGTTGACCTGTGGCCTCTCAGTGGTCAGGCCTCATGGAAGCAGGCTCTCAGATCCAGATGCTGCGACTGGAGTCTGTGGACGCCTTTGTAAAACTAAAAGCCCGTGAGAAGGGGCTTTTCAAAGCCGCACTCGCGAAGAGTTCGATCAGAGCGGAGGCTCTAGCTATCGCCACTGCGCCCCCCGTGGAAACCAAGGGCAAACGGCTGAATGGCTGCTCCTGGTGTGCGAGGATAGCCGCCCTGTCGACTGGGTCAGGGGAGGCGTTGGACACATTAGGTCAGCTCTCTTGATATAAAACTACTGGAGGAGTTTGAGTTTCCTAAAGCTCACCCCATTAGAGGATATTTCCATCTTGGAATACTTCGGTACCCAAAATGAGGACTGCTTCTCGACGAAGCAGTGGCGGGTGGATCAGCACAGCCTCAACGGCACCACGGCGCCCCTCACGATGTTGGTGTACGAGGAGTCGTATAAGGCTCTGATGGAGTGCAATGGGAAAGTTCATCTTTGGAAGGATTAAACTTATCCTGAAGAACTCCATCCTCAGAGTCTCCCCCTCTCCTGCCCGTTCCCCATCCCCTTCTCCAATCATTCCCCCAATCAGCGCTCCTAGGGTAGCGTCGACGGTTGCCCCTCCGCGACAACAGTGGCTGCCGCCCCGGTGGCATCCACCAGCGCTGCGGCCGCAATGGCCAGAGACCTGGTGGCAACGGCTACGGGGGTAGCCACTTTTGATGGCGTCCGGGAAATAGTGATCGCCTCTACATACTTCCCGGACGATGTGGATGAAGTACCCCCCGCAGAGGTTCAGCGGCTTGTGGATTTCTGGCGCCAACACAACAAGACGCTCATGATCGACTGTGATGCCAATGCGCACCACACGATCTGGGGGAGCCACCTTGTCGGACCATCAACACATCAGGTTCGACCTTCCTGGCCAAGTCGAGATCCGCCAGAACTCCTTCTTTCCCAAAAAGACAAACTGGGAACTTTTCAACGCCTCTGTGGCTTTTAAAGTAAACCAAACTCTATCAGTGAGATAGAACTTGCTGCCAACCTGCTCCAAGATGGAAGACCCTAACGGTCAACCGTAAAGTTCCATGGTGGAACGAAGAGTTGGCTGCACAAAGAAGGAAGGTTAGAAGCCTTTTCATTAAGGATCTGCATAATAGTCAACGGACGAGGCCATCTTTTAACCATGGCTCTTGGACGAGAGCCAGGTCAATCACGTCTTTACAGACGACCCAGCACAGGGTGGCTGACGCTCCTCTAGCGTGGTGCAGGTTCGCCTGGAGCACCTTAATGGCGCTCGGCATCCTCCTTTAGCGCCTTTGTGCCTTGCCTCCCCGAGAGTCGTTGCCTCGGATACCCTTCGGCAGCCTAGCAGAGCTGCTCGGGGGAGGTCGCCTCGCGATCCAAGTTGCGGGAGGTACCCTTGCAGGTGGCTTGCGCCCAGCGCTTGGTGTGGGTCTGACAGGGGCTAGACTCAGACTCCAGTCGCAGGATCTGGATCTGAGAGCCTGCTTCCGTGAGGCCTGACCTCTGAGAGCGTCCAAGGGAGTCCGTGGTCTGTCCGGGTCCCCCAGAGTACCAGAGCCAAGACCCTTGGTATTGGGGGTGGAAGCCAGCAGCCCAATGGCTGCAGTGCTGTTGTTGTGGTCGGCCGAAAAGGCTACGCCCGGGGTGGATGCTGTTGAAGTCACATCAGACTTATCTTGATTAAAAAGTTTATCCATTCTTTGAAACCACGAGTTGGCGGGAAGGGAAGGTCGCCCACGGCATAGGTGAAACTGGAGGGCGACAGGTATCCAGAGTCCTCATACCAACGGCAGGGCTGTTCCGCCTTGGATTGGGGTGATTTATAGATTCACAATCTTCGCCCAGCTACAATTAGTCAGCACCCCTAGCAGAGACATGATCGTGCAAGCCAAAACTGGGGCAAAAACTGGGGTTACATGAGGTTCCCCTTACTACCGCGGACGGCTGACGGCCAAATTTACACATTACCATACTGTGTGACTTATTTAATAACGTATATGTCTGATGTATTTTCTGTATTTAAAGACTGTATTGTAAAGGGCGAAGCCCATTTCAACTTATAAGTCGTCAATCCATATATAGATATTGGTAATGAATACCTATCTAATGAGATGCGCGAATATTGCGTAGAAAAAGGCATCAGCAATCATTTGACGATTCCTCACACTCCACAATTGAATGGTGTATCTGAACGCATGATTATAACGATAACGGAAAAGGCTCGTTCTATCATTAGTGGGGCTAAGTTAATTAAAAGTTGAGGCTGTTTTAACAGCTACCCATTTAATTAGCAGATGCCCAAGTAATGCGTTGCAGAACAAAAAGAAAACACCATATGAAATGTGGCATAACAGAAAGCCAACATCTTAAGATATTTGGCTCAACAGTATATGTATTGAAAAAAGTTAGAAAACGAAAGTTCCATGAAAAGTCAACAAAGTGTATATTTGTTGGGTATGAACCAAATGGTTTCAAATTGTGGAATGTGGAACCGAGGAAATTTATGACAACTAGGGATGTTGAATTCTAGGACTGTGAATTGTGTTGAGCAATCTGGAGACTCTGAGTTCCAGCTTGATAGAGTGGAAGACTCTTGTCCACATGATGAACAAGAAGTTGATTTTATCTCCATGAGAGCAGAAAATGAAAAAAAAATTTTCCAATGGAAAAGAGTGAGTCTGGTAATGAAAAATCTGATAGTTCAAAATCAGCCTAGTGAAAAATCCACAAATCCTAAGAATGCCGATTTAGTTGTCAACGCTGGTGATAAATCAAATCATTCAGATGATAAAATAGAAAATGAAGACATCAGACGAAGTGAAAGTGAAGATTAAAAGATAAACCACTTTAAAGAAATTAAAAATAGAAATGATAAATCTTATTGGGATGATGCAATTCAGGATGAATTAGAGTCTCACCTTCAAATTGAGACATGGTCATTAGTTAAAATACCAGAAGACAAAAACATAGTTGACTGCAAGTGAGTGTTTACAATTAAACAGGATGAACATGGAAATCTTTATTTCTTCTTGCCCTCTCCAACCAATATGGCCTAAAGGTACATCATATGGATGTAAAAACAGCATTTTTGAATGTAATCTTAAAGTAAGAAACTTATATGACAGTTCCATAAGGGTTGGCTGTTGGCAGCCAGATGATGGTTTGAAGTTTTTGAGGAGATGCTTAAAGAAATTGGTTTCATAAATCTAGGCGTTAATCGTTGCATATACATAATTGATAAAGGAAACATTTTAAGCAATATGTATATGTATTGTTATATGTAAATGATTTGGTGATTGCCACTGAAAGCCTTGAAACAATGACTAGATTTAAAACATACTTGATGAGCAAGTTCAAAATGACTGACTTGTTAGACATTCGATACTTTATTGGAATAAAGATAGATATACCATAAACGGGGACAAGCTATGCCTAAGCCTGTCAGCATATATTAATACTGTTTTGAGAAAATTCAATATGGAGAATTTCAATCCAGTTAGTACAGCATTTCAAAGTAAGCTTGATTATAAAGCTCTAGAATCAAATGAATCGTATGAAGCATCATGTCGAAGTTTAATTGGATGCTTAAGGTACATAATGGTACATAAACAAGAAAGAACTGTGGCAATGCCTTAAAAGAGTTCTGAGGTATTTAAAAGATACTATCGATTTAAAATTAACATATGAAAAAGATGTTAATTTTCCACTGAAGCAGAGTGTATGGCACTATTTAGCATTATGGCTCAGATCGTTACTTGAGTATAAGTATATATAAAGATCCAGATAAATAAACCATTAATAATTTTTGAAGACAATCAGGTTTGTATTTGTATAGCCAATAATCCTACGTTCCACAAGAGAACTAAGTACATTGACATTAAATACCATTTTACTCGAGAAAATATTGGAAAGAAACTAATTACTTTAAAGTATATTCCAACAGACATGCAATTGGCGGACATCTTGACTAAACCACTACCAGCAGCGCGATTTATATTAATTATTATATTAAACGAAAAATAATTATTATAATTTGTTTGTCTTAAATATTGCATAATAAATAAATCACAATCAATGAAATCAAATTGAGGAAAAACTATTTGTATGTATGTACATACATTACAGCCCCCCTGCTACTTTCGTTTCAGTTATTTAGAATAAAAGAAATAAATAAGATAATAAATAAAATGGAATGAATGAACGCAACGCTGTCCCACATGAGAATCGAAATCGCACCACAACACACACACAAACCTACAAAATTCCATCGGCCACTGTAACCACTCAGTCGACTCGTCTGTTTATGGGGTCGGAGATGCCTCCTTCTGCCTGTTACGCACATTTTCGTTCCGACAAACACAATAGACCATGCATTTTTTTAAAATCCATGGCCTAATAAAATGGAAAAAGTTTACTCTTCGACCTATTTAGACTTAACGAGAGCAACAGTCGAGCGACACGCGACAGTGGGATACCCTTGGACGTATGTTGCTATAAAAAGTATCTAATTGTATAATACTAATCTCAAGCTACAAATTAATCATAACACTGCAGTGGGCTGCCACCTTGCATCAATTTCGATACGTTGTCAATAATTTATCGCCGCAATTTTCCTAGCGCAAGACTGCAAAGAGCGGTGTGAGCAGTATATATCGGTATTTCTTTATCAATTTTAAATTGGCCAATATCGATAACTTGCAATATATCGAGTAATCAAAATTAATATTTATTTAATTGCATTTTATGGTTTTGTATTTTTTATTGACCCTAAAATATGAATTATTAAATAATAATCATATGTGCACGTAAGCATATTATGAATATTATGAATATGTACACAAGCATGTAAATACTTGCATACATTCATATTCATTTACCACGCCACCTATTGGTTGAGTATTAGTATATATTTATGCACATGTATTTTCGGTAATTGACATGTTCATGGAAAAGAAGAGTCGAGAAATAGCTCGCGCTTCGCGCTCGCAACGTTTGTCTATTTCTTTCCTACGCAAGTAATTTCGTTCTGACGTCATCGACAACTTCTTTGCTGGTCGAAGGGTCGAAATGGTTTATCTAATAACGTCAGTGTTCATTGACCGATCGGATTACAATTTGGAGGATAAGTTAACATGGTATTTATCTATATTTATGCTAAAGCAGAGCAGAACAGAAATGAGTATTTCGAATGTAAATCGCAATGTAAATCAAAATTGGCGGTTTGCGGGGGCGGTAGGCGTGTTATTCCAAATTGAAAATAAACTTGATCTGCGTATGGCATACAGGAATCTTCATGCTAAATTTGGTGTCCCTAGCTTTTGCAATAGCTGAGATCGTCGCGTTCATCCAGACAGACAGACAGACAGTCAGACGGACAGATAGACGGACATGGTTCAATCGACTCGGCTAGTGATCCTGAGCAAGAATATATATACTTTATGGGATCTCCGACGCCTCCTTCTGCCCGTTACATACATTTGCACAAAGTAAGTATACCATTTTTTGACAATTTTCAATGGTCCAAGGGTATAAAAAGTACTAACTGTATGATACACTTTACTCTTCAATAGATTCATATAATACATTTTTTATTCACTACTCAACATAACCTGGCAATATAATCTATAGTCGCCGCTAGAAATAATTTGGGTAACTTTCCTGGTTGGTTCAATTAACGCGTTTTATAACATTTCATATTTAAATTTGTGAATCTGAAATATTGATACTTCGATTGAAGATGTGCAATCTACTCAATCAAAAATCTCTGTACCGCATATTTTTGTAGAAAAGTTTAAATTTAACTACACATGAGATATTACGTCTTTTAAAATAAGTATTCCTGCAGACAACTTTCAATCTGCCTACAGCGGAACCTTCTGGCCGGTACACTTAGTTGTAAAGTCAATCTGTGATACCGCTTTCTACAATTTCCTAAGCCTTTTCTTGTAATTGTACATCAAAAAACCAGTAGAAAGATTCCATCTTTATTTTGCCTTTCGAAACGTTAGAGGCCTAAACTCTAAGCTCTCTAATTTGTTTGTGAATAGTGTTTGATCAGCAAATACTAATATTTACTAAAAACCTGGTTAAAACCTGATGTAGATAACTGCTCAATTTTTCCTAATAAGTACACCTCCTTCAGATGTGACCGTTTATCACGAATCGGAGGTGGTGTTCTTATAGCTGTAAGGTCAGATCTTCCTTCCGAACTTGTTCCATTAGACCATGGTTCTTCCTTAGAATTTTTATGTGTTAAAATGACGATGTGTCAAATTTCAATTTACATTACCTGCTCGTATATTCCTCCCTCTTCTGATATATCTGTCTACCTAGACCATCTTTCATCTATCCAATCAGTTGCCTCTAAACTATCTGATAAAGATTATTTGCTAGTTTTTGGTGATTTCAACTTTCTAGAAGTTACTTGGTCATCTCAATCTGATATGTTGGTGCCCTCTGTATTTAACTCTTAATTAAATGGTCTTTCGGAGCTATCTCTTGCTAGAATACTGGATTTAGTATTCTCTTCTGATATTCTATTAAATACTATCTATAGAATCAATCCCTCTGTTCTTCCCGAAGATCCTTATCATCCTACATAAGACCTGGTTCTAATTCTGCTTACTTCTTTGTTTCCCCTCGTATTTAAAAAATGTAATTATTTTATTTTGGTACATGATTGGTCATTTTTTTATAAATGTTTTGATCTGAATACATATATTTTAATTTTTTATTCCTCTATGATCTATCATTTTTTGATCAATGTGTTCCTCTTACTTTTCCTGTAAAGTCCAATAGGCCTCCTTGGTTTTCACGTGAGTTAGTAAGGCTGATAAATTTTAAATCGCGGTATTTTAAAAAGTTTAAATTAAGTTGTAATCCCATTTTACGCGTTATATTGCTGCAAGAGAAAAGTTAATTGTTATAAATGCAAATTGTTACAAGAAGTATTTGTGTCGCTGCCGTTTGCAGTTTGCTCAGGACCCAAAGCAGTTTTACAACTTTCTTTCCTCTCTATCATACGAAAATAAGGAAGCAACTGATGATCAGGCAGCCGGCGATTTGTCGCAAACTTTTTTTACTCAACTTATTCAAGTGAACCTTATAGTTCCCCTTTACATCCATATCGTCAAAATCTCTTTACTTAGTGATATTTAATCTACAATGTAAAACCCGTTTTCTCTCCTGGCCCTGGCGGAGTTCCAGCATGAGTATTTAGATTTTTTGCTGATTCGATTCTTATGCCAATTCATAAGCTACTTGATTTGCCACTATCCAATAGTTATTTTCCAACTATTTGGAAAAACTCATTTTCCATTCCTCTTCACAAAAGTGGTTCTAACCATGATGTGAAGAACTATAGGTTGTGAAGACTCAAATTTGAGCCCCCACATTTTTTGTTATTTTTATATATATTATCTTTCTTTCCCTTATTATTAGCATGTAATTAGATGTAAGTATTGAATAGTTTTAAGTTTATGTTTCCCAATGAAGGTACGGGAAAAAGCAAGCGCAGCCAAACGACGAAAAAAAAGCGCAGCCAAAACAACGGAGAGAACGAGCACAGCCAAACGACAGAGCGAGCGCCGCAGCAGAGCGAGCGCCACGACAGAGCGCAGCCGAACGACAGAGCGAGCGCCGCAGCAGAGCGAGCGTAACGACAGAGCGAGTGCAGCCGAACGACAGAGCGAGCGCTGCAGCAGGGCGAGCGCCACGACAGAGCGAGCGGAACGACAGAGCAAGCGCAGCCGAACGACAGAGCGAGCGCAGCCGAACGACAGAGCGAGCGCAGCCGAACGACAGAGCGAGCACAGCCGAACGACAGAGCGAGCGCTGCAGCAGAGCGAGCGCCACGACAGAGCGAGCGGAACGACAGAGCAAGCGCAGCCGAACGACAGAGCGAGCGGAACGACAGAGCAAGCGCAGCCGAACGACAGAGCGAGCGCAGCCGAACGACAGAGCGAGCGCAGCCGAACGACAGAGCGAGTGCCGCAGCAGAGCGAGCGCCACGACAGAGCGAGCCCAGCTTAACGTTGACAGAGCGAGCGCAGCAAAACAACCGATAAGAGGCGCTGCAGTCACATCAGCCGAAAGTGCGCTGCAGTCACAGCAGCCGAGAGAGCGCGGCAGAATGCGTGGATAGCTTAAGCTTGGCGACTGCGCTGCTGGGATTAACGCCGGCACATGGAGGGGGAGATTAATTGCGGCACGCGTAAATTTTGACACTGGAAGTGGCGAATTTAGACAGTGCGGAAGCAAAAAGTGGGACAAGCAGAAACATATAAGAAAAGACGCGTGGACCAAGGTGAGCGAGCCGCTACATGGCCGATCTTTAGGCAGGGCCCGGGTTCCCGGGCAGAGGAGACGGTGTTTTGGTAGGGCAAGGGTAGGCATATGTATTAGTTAGGTTTTTTTTAGGCTAAGTTAATAAAATAAAGATGATGTTTGCAAATGAAAGTGCGCATGTCTGCCAAAGGGAACAAAAGGGCGCGTGAGTTTTTTTTTTTTTTTTTTTATACATAATTGGAGGAAATTATTAAAAAATCTTCGTAAGATACCACCTAGATGGCATGCACGATTCATAGCCCTACTGGTAATACAGATAGGGTTACGCCTACGTACTAAAAAGAAAAACCTCCGTACGCTCGACAGTCCCTAAAGCGCTCACCGGAACTGCCAGTTAAGGTAATACGAGGGTCGTATGATAATTCCGTGACTTTTTGAATAAAATATATTTTTTTCGTCAAAGAAGCGTTTTATTTCTCAACATAATCTCCTTTTAGCTCTATACATTTAGTCCAGCGTTTTTCCAATTTTTTTATTCCTTCCAAATAATAGGTTTTCTCAAGGCCCTCAAAATAGTCGTTTGTTTCTGTGATGACCTCTTCATTTGACCCGAATCTCTTACCGCCGAGCCATTTCTTCATGTTTGGAAACAAAAAATAGTCACAGGGGGCTAAATCTGGAGAATATGCTGGATGGGGTAGCAGTTCGTAGCCCAATTTATGAAATTTTGCCATGCTGACTACACACGTGTGCACCCGTGCATTGTCCTGATGGAACAGCACTTTTTTTTCGCCAAATGCGGTCGTTTCTGCTTCAAATCAATATCGAATCTGTCCAAAAGCTCTGAATAATATTCGCCGGTGATCGTTTTACCCTTTTCAAGGTAATCGATGTGAATGATACCTTGTGCATCCCAAAAAACTGTGGCCATGACCTTGTTGGCCGACAGACCCACCTTGGCCTTCTTTGGTGCACGTTCACCCGGAGAAACCCACTGTCTTGATTGTTCTTTGGTCTCTGGTGTGGTGTGGTGGATCCATGTTTCGTCTACGGTAACGAAACGGCGCAAAAATTCGTTTGGATTGCGGTTGAACATCGCCAAACACTCCTTTGAAATGGTCACACGGTTGCGCTTATGGTCGTGTGTGAGCAATCGCGGCACCCATCGCGCGGAAAGCTTTTTCATGTCCAAATATTCATGTAAAATGTGATGTACCCGTTCAGTTGAGATGCCTACAGCCTCAGCTACCTCACGCACTTTCATTCTCCGATCATCCAATATCATTCCATGGATTTTGTCGACGATTTCTGGCATGACGACCTCTTTTGGGCGACCTGAACGTTCGGCATCACTTGTACTGGTACGACCACAACGGAACTCAGTAAACCATTTCTTAACCATTGAAATTGATGGTGCAGAGTCCCCATAATATTTATCAAGTCTTTCCTTGGTTTCGGTGATGGATTTTTTACGCAAAAAATAATGCTTAATTAGCACACGAAATTCACTTTTTTCCATTTTCGTTAAAATTCACGAGATCGTCTGCTTTCAATGCCTATAAAACGCAAACTAAGAAACGCAGCATTCTCAAAATTTTACAGTCAGCTGTTAATCGATAACTGCTGACAGGAGCAGTGTTGTATTTAGAGCAGGTGCGCGGCAAATACAAAAAGTCACGGACTTATCAAACGACCCTCGTACATCGGTGAGCAGGATGTGATGCCAGGTCGCACTCCCACTTAGAATGCGTAGCATAAAGCTCGCCCCTTGACGAGTATTAGTTATTCTTAACTCATTAACTCTTTAAACTCTTTAGTCGCTTTTTACGACAAGCCGAGCTCGCTGAGGTGGAATTCTAACCCCGCCACCACACAGGGTTTAAGCTCCTAACTTATTAACTACCTATTTACCTAGCTGATCTGTTCAGCTCCTCGTCAGCTCGAACCCTCTTCATCATTTTGATGATGATGCCATGCCCCAGCTCCCATGCGGCTTTGTCCGCCAACATGGCAAAGAGCAGGGCTGAGCGGCACTCCAGACAGAGATTCTAGCTGTTCTCTCTCCAGTGAGAAACGGGAACAATGCATAAGGACATGTTCCGCTGTTTCAGCAGCGTCGATGCAGTAAAGGCACTGGGCTGAGTCTACATGGCGAAACCGAAATAAGTAGGCCCGGAAACAGCCGTGGTAGGTGAGGAACTGGGTCAGGTGGTCAGTCCACTACTTTGTGTTGGCACTCTGCCCATTCCGCTAGTACTGGGATGAGCTGGTAGGTCTATCGCCCCAGGTGCGACGCTTGCCATCTAGCTTGCCACTCTCTCATCAACCACTCTTGGGACTCAACCCGAGGAACGCCATCTCGGATTAAGCCCAGTGCCTTGATCTCCAGGTCTATAGGCGGCATGCCTGCCAGAGCAAGTGATGCGTCTTCGGATATGGTCCTAAATCCTCTAATGAGCCTTAGGGCCATAGTCCGCATCACCGATCGAGCGCCTTTAAGGTATGACCCTTTATAGGTGACTTTGCTCCAAATAGGAGCAGCATAAAGAAAAGTGGCTTTTGCCACCGCCACTAGCAGCTTGCGAGCCGGCATCCTGGGACCACCTACGTTGGGCATCAGTCTAGCCAGAGAAGCAGATGTTATCCCAGCCTTCCTACTCGCATATATCGCGTGATCCTTAAAGAAGAGCCTGTGGTCTATAAGGACACGTGCGCGTGAGTGTGTGAGTGTGTAAGTGTGTGCATATGTCTGCGCAGGCGGCGAACGCGAGACCACGTGGCCCAAGCTGTTCCAGGGCTCCACTGATGTGCCAGCCGGTAAATACCCTGCACATACAGTGGAACCTCGCGACCAGACACGGGTCGGTGATCCCGGAACACGAGGTAAATATCCGGTTCCGAGATTAACCGAACCGTGGAGGTGGCCACAAGTCGAACGCCTGCCGTGCCTGCACAGTGCGCGTGCCCAGAGGCAGGGAACCGCGAGACCGAGTGGCCGAACTGTTCCAGAGTTCCACTGATGTGCCAGCCGGTAAATACCCTGCACATACAGTGAAACCTCGAGAACAGCCGCGAGCCGGTGAATCCCGGAACACGAGGTAAATACCCGGTTCCGAGATTAACCGAGTCACGGATGGTGGCCACTGGTCTGACGTAGACATGCAGAGCGCGCGTGTGCGAGGGCGAAGGGGGCGCCAGACGGCGTGGCCAAACTGTTCCAGAGTTCCCCTGATGTGCCAGCCGGTAAATACCCTGCACATACAGTGAAACCTCGAGAACAGCCGCGAGTCGGTGAATCCCGGAACACGAGGTAAATACCCGGTTCCGAGATAAACCCAATCACGCGGGCGGCCACTAGTCAGGCGGCGCCACACAGTGTGGGCGCGCGCGAAGGCGGACAGGCGTCCACGTGGCCTCGCACTGCTCCGTGGCTCCACTGACGTGCGAGAAGGTAAATACCCAGCACGTACAGTGGAACCTCTGGAGCAGCCGCTAGTCGATGGTCTCAGAGGCTTGAGGTAAATACCCGGCTCCGAGACCATTAGCGAAGCGCGGGGGTGGAGGGGGGCGGCCACTGGACCCATTTGTTGGCCTTTGCGCACGATTTTCAACGGCACACACACGCTGCAAAGTCGGCCATGCCGGCTCAGCTGGACACCACGTGTTCGTCTCTGCGATGACCCCAAAACCCCAGAAGGTCACACTCTTTGTTTCGGCTCAGGTCTCAGCAAATTTTACAAATTATTCCTGTAAAGTGGCCCTGGCGCGACTGAGCTCACCTCAGCCTTCAGACGCTACCTTACAAGGTGCATTTCCAAATTGTTCGCAACTCCTAAGATATTTTAAAAAAATTTTCGGCTATAATTACACCCCATCAACATGGGTTTATAAAGGCAAAATCTATAGCTTCTAATCTTTTAGAATTTTTTTTTAGGCCATGAATTTAAAAATAAAATCATGTTCTATTGTGTTTGTCGGAACGAAAATGTACGTAACAGGCATCTCCGACCGCATATACTAAATATATTCTGAATCAGGATCAACAGACGAGTTGATTGAGCTATGTCTGTCTGTCCGTGGGTATGAACGCCTATACATTAGAAACTAAGTAAGCTAGTGCCACCAAATTTTGAAACAACATTCGTGTATATTACAGTGTCTTAAAATTTTTTTGAAATTACGACACGCCTTTTCCCGCCTCTGTAATAACTGTTCATAAGCAACAATATTAACTCAACTACCAAAGTTGAATATCACACATGACAAATACCTTGGCATGAGCGTTTTTGTAAGCTTGTGTGTGTGTTGTGGCGCGAGTTCATTCTCATGTGCGACAGCGTTCGCATTCTTTCCATTTTATTTATTATTAATCTTATTTATTTCTTTTCTTTTAATAGGATAAAACGAAAGTAGCAGCCGAGGGGGCTGTGATATTCAAATCCGCTTATCTCATGTTAAATTAAATTTCAATTAAAAATAGTTTTTCCTCATTTTGATTTCATTGATTTTGAAACCCAAAACGGAGGTAGATTAAATTGACCGCAGCGAGTGAACAAGGTTGCCTTGCTTTGTGCGAAATGTGCAGCAAAATATACATATGTGTAATAAATGTATATGTACATACTAAATATCTGTGCTTGACACACTACTACTCATTTACAGGATATACACGAACCAAAAACTCTTCTGAGCCTTTCCAATAAGTAAACTGTATAAATATAACAACGCGCGTTGTCTATACATTTTGCTGAGTTTATTTTAAGTGATCTTAGAGTCTAAAGCGGTGGTTGTAAGACTACGCTTGTTACATCCTTAATCTATTGCTGCGACGCAGGGCAGCCTATTAGTGTTGTGTCGTTCGTGAACGAACGAACTAGATTGAACTATTCACCAAACTGAACGAACGAACTAGGTCTGTCTTTATAGTTCAATATAGTTCGTTAGTTCAATTTATTCTCTTTTCAGAAATCAAATTAATGCATTAAAATTACTATATTATCTGTTTGTAAACTCTTTATTATTTCTTATTATTATTATGTATAAGTGTTTTTGACATAAATTGAATAAATAATATACATTTTTAATGACAGCATTGTATGAAACAAATTCATAACATTTTTTTTTTTATTTTTTTGAAGCAGCTTTAAGCAAGTTTAAAAAATGAACGATTGAACTAAATGAACGACATAGTTCATTGATTTTAAACGAACGAACGAACTTATTCCTCAAATTTAACTAGGATTACCCAACAGTACAGCCTATCAAGTATTCTGTTAATAGCCCACGACCAGTGCTGACCCATGGGTCGCTTGCTCAAGAGGTCCTAAATTGTTCTTCGATGCGGCTTCAAGTTCTTTTAGGGCCTTTCGTACGACTTCAACCTTCTTGATCTTATCCATCATTACTGTTGTTTTATGCTCTAAATTTTGGATATTAAGCCTTCTCATATTGGTTTCAGGAGTTGTAGAGGTGCTTGCTACTTGATAGATCAGCAGAAGCTCATTATCGGCATTGCTGGTGTAAGCTTAACTGTCCTATTCGTTCGCTGTCTTCTTCCAGCGGTTGGATGAGAGACAGGATCCAGAATTTTTTTTTTGGCTGTCGTTATCTTGAGTCGGTATCAGACAGATTTTGTTCAATGGCCTTTTAATTTCGCCATTATTTGTTTTCATGGTTACATGGTGTTTTCATAATTAATGAAAACTTATTGACCCTTTTTCGGTTTTGGCTTTTCATGACGCTATTTTGTTCTCTATTATTATTATTATAGAAGAGGGAGTCTCCCAGCGGAGAAAGCGCACTGCGACCAATATGATCTTTCGTCGAGGAACGGACAATCTGCTCTGGAGTTGCGATTTCCACGTGCAGATGTTTCCTCCATACCAAGGCCGGACAGTCACATAGAATGTGTTTAGTAGTTTCATCGTCCTCTTTGCAGAGCCTGCACTCCGCGTCCGAGGACAAACGCATTTTTTTGAGGTGGTAGTTCACCAAGTGGTGGCCACTTAGGTAGCCGACAAGGAGATAGAGGTCTCTCCTGGAGAGTAGCTTGGTCCTTCGATCAACTTTGGGATTGGTAAGCTCTTTGGCCTGCCGCATCCCTGGTTGGAAGAACCAGTAGCGTTCAGTCAGTCTTCCAGCCCAGGTTTTCACAAGGGAGGAGATAGTAGACCACCCCACGCCACAGAAGGGTTCGGGGCCGAGCAAGGTGGCTGATGACCCAGCCCTCGCTAGTTCGTCCGCCAGCTCATTGCCCTGGAAGCCAGAGTGCCCAGGTACCCAAATTAGGGTGACTTTATTCCTTATTGACAGCCTCTGGAGACAATTCCAGCAGTCAGCCACCATACGCGAGCCTACTCTTTTTGAGGAGAGGGCTAGTATGGCCGCTTGGCTGTCCGAGATCATGTATATTTTCGCTCCTCTAGTCCCCTTCTCAAGGATAAGACGGCAGCAGAACTCAATGGCGTGAACCTCTGATTGGAAAACTGTGGGCCAGTTGCCCATAGCAATCGAGGTCCTGGAGTTGGGACCATGTATTCCAGCTCCAACCCCCTGTTCAGTCTTTGACCCGTCGGTGTACCAATGTATACCATTTGGGTCTCTGATGGGGTTGCCAGCATCCCAAACCCTGCGGTCCGGGATGCACCAAAGAAGAGTTCCTTGGTCATAGAATCTGATCTAGTGCAGATCTCTAAGCCAGGAATGTCTTTGAGTAGGCTAGCATGCCCAGATTCGGTAGCTAGAAGCCCAGATTGGAGCTTGATTCTAAGAAGGCTCAAAGCAGCAACTTCTTTTATACGGATATGCAGCGGAGTCAGATTCAAAATCGATTCCATTGCTGCAGTGGGACACGTGCGGAGTGCACCCGTCAAGGAAAGGCAAAGCAGCCTATGCAATTTCGTGCATTTATTGATGGCAGTGACCTGCGTAACCTTGGGCCACCACACAATAGCAGCGTAGGTTACGGTCGGTCTTACCATCATCTCAAAAAGCCACCTAATGGTGCAGGATTTGAGACCCCATATTCTACCGAAAAGCCTTCTACATGCCCACATGGCATGAGTGGCCTTTGATAGAGTGTTATGCAGGTGGGAGTTCCAGTTTAGTCGCTTATCAAGGGTTACCCCTAGATACTTGACTTCGTTGGAAAGTTCCACAGGAGAGCCGCCAATATGTAATTAACCAATGTCAATAGAGTAACGCTTAGTGAAGGGAACAATGATTGCCTTTTGAGGATTGATGCTAAGACCTACATCATCGCACCATCTACTGACCGTGTTCAGAGCTGATTGCATCAGCTCTGTCACGGTGTTGGCATAGTTCCCGTTCACTACGAGAGCCAGGTCGTCGGCATAGCCAATCGCTTCCACGCCCAGTTCTGCGAGTATGATTAGTAGTTCGTCAACTACTAGGGACCAGAGCAAAGGGCATAGAACCCCTCCCTGGGGACACCCTTTTACCGCACTAATATGGGCGGTCGTCGTGTCCAGGGTAGTGGAGATAGTCCGGTGTTTGAGCATGGCGTCAATCCACCGGATTATGGGACGGGCAATGTTCCTGCGCTCAAGCGCAGTAGAGATAGACCCGTAGCCGGTATTATCGAAAGCACCCTCTATATCAAGAAAAGAGCACAGAGCAATGTTCTTTGATACGAAGGCCTTTTCGATCTTACTCACTAATTTGTGGAGAGCGACCTCTGTCGATCTACCGGCTATATACGCGAACTGCGTGGGGTGCAGAGGGTTGTTTTCCTGCAGAGAGCACCGAATGTGCAAGTCTAGGAGCCTTTCCGCAGTCTTAAGCAGAAAGGAGGTAAGGCTGATCGGTCGGTAGGACTTAGGCTGGTCAAGAGGACGATTCCCCTGTTTGGGGATGAATACCACATTGACTCTCCTCCAAGAGTTGGGTATGTGTCCCCAGGTGAGTCTGGCTCTAAGAAGGCCGACCAGTGGATCAAGGATATGATCCAGACTGTTTTGGAGAAGGGCTGGAAAGATTTGATCACCCCCTGGGGCTTTGAAGGGAGCGAAGGAATCTACAGCCCATTTGACCTTTTCAGGATCGAAGATGGTACCAGATAAACTGGTTCCACGTGAGTCAGGTGACCAGGTGGCGTCAACGTGACTGGATAGATCTGAGTTGGCCACGGAACCTGGGAAGTGAACTTGTAGTAAAAGTTCAAGTGCTTCCCTACGATCTTGAGTGAAAGAGCCATCTGCTCTTTTAAGAAGCCCTATACCATTAGACGATCCTTTGGCTAATACCTTGTGGAGCCTCGCTGCCTCTGGCAGAGATTCTATGCTACCACAGTAGCTGCGCCACGTATCGCGTTTGGAGCGTCTAATGTTCTTATTATAGTTTGTGAGAGCGTCCCTATAGACGTCCCAATTTATACGGTTAGATCTGGCCTTGTTGAAAAGGCTTCTAACCTTCCTTCTTTGAGCAGCCAGCTCTTCGTTCCACCAAGGAACTTTACGGTTGACCGTTAGTGTCTTCCGAACTGAGCTGGCTTCGAAGGACGTAATAAGCACATCTTGGAGCAGGTTGGCAGCAAGTTCTATCTCACTGACAGAGTTAGGATTGCTGATCAACATGTCTGCTTTCAAAGCCACAGAGGCTTTGAAGAGTTCCCAATTTGTCTTTTTAGGACAAAAGGAGTTCTGGCGGATCTCGACTTGGCCAGGAAGGTCGAACCTGATGTGCTGATGGTCCGACAAGGTGGAATTAATAAACGTCGGTTTACATCCGACGTTCGCTATGTCTAAATGACAACACATTAGATAATCAAGGAGAGACTCACCACGTTTGTTGACGTCGCTGCTCCCCCAGATTGTGTGATGGGCGTTGGCATCACAGCCAATCACGAGCGGCTTGTTGTGGAGGCGGCAGAATCCCACAAGCCGCTGAACCTCTGCGGGGGGTACGTCATCCACATCGCCCGGGAAGTAAGCAGAGGCGATCACCATCACGCCATCAGCAGTGGCTACCTCCATATCCGTTGCCACCAGGCCTCTGTGAATGAAGTTTGTTAAAGGAAAGTGTCTCACATTGTTATTGATCAGTATAGCAGTGCGAGGGGCACCTCCCATACGGTCATATAATAACTTACATGATCCGCATGATAGTCCACGGACGAGGCCACCTATTAACCATGGCTCTTGGACGAGAGCCAGGTCAATCTCCTCTTTACAGACGACCCTGCACAGGGTGGCTGACGCTCCTCTGGCGTGGTGCAGGTTCGCCTGGAGCACTTTAGTTGCGCTCCGCATCCTCTCTCAGCGCCTTGGTGACAAGGCCACATGCCTTGCCCCCCCGAGAGTCGTTGCCTCGGATGCCCTTCGGCAGTCTGGCTGAGCTGCTCGGGGGAGGACGCCTAGCGATCCCAGTCGCGGGAGGTGCCCTTGCGGGTTCTTTGCGCCCAGCGCTGACTGTGGGTCTGGCAGGGGCCAGGAGGCGCCCGCTGCCAGCCACCGGCCTGGTGCGGCCCGTTGAGGGGTTGGGGTGGAGACCAGAATGGTCGGGGATTTGGGGATGGGGGCTTTCAGCGCCACTGCGGCCGCAGCACTGGTGGAAGGGGAGGGAATGGTTGGAGAGGGGGATGGGGGACGGGCCGGGGAGGGAGAGGCTCTGGGGACGGAGTTCTTCAGGAGAAGTTTGACTCGTCCAAAGACGAATTTCACCTTCCCGTTGCACTCCGTCAGAGCCTTATACGACTCCTCGTCGACCAACATCGCGAGGTGGGTCGTAGTACCGCTGAGGGTATGCTGGACCACACGCCACAGTTTTGTCGAGAACAACTCCTCGTTTTGGATACCAAGGTATCGCAAAATATCGGCGGGTGTGAGTCCAGCACTACTGGGGAAGTATCCTCTAATGAGGTGAGCTTTAGGAAACTCAGTCTCCTCCAGTAGTTTGATATCAAGGGAGCTGATGGACCTGATGTGTCCAACGGCTCCCCTGACCCAGTCGGCAGTGCGGCTATCCTCGCACACCAGGAGCAACCATTCATTTCGAGGTATGCAACCCTCAAAACCCGGACTGGCACCCGATGTGGGATGAAGCAGCAGAGCCTTGGCAATGCTAGCTTTCACCGTGGACACTTGCTCCGGTGAAAGCGGGTTTTTTGAGTCAGCCGAAGTGAAGCCCAGTTTCACGCTGCTCGACACCTGGCTGAGAGGTGGCTTTGTGGACTCCACATGAGTCTTTTTGGGCTTCTTTGAAGACCCTTGAGGTTCGAGGACGGTATCGTCAGCGCGCGTCCGTTTGGCCTTGGTTTCCACGGGGGGCGCGGTGGCGATAGCCAGAGCTTCTGCTCTGCTCGAACCCTTTGCGAGTGCGGCTTTGAAAAGCCTCTTCTCACGGGTCTTCATCTTCACAAAGGCGTTCTCAGAGTCCAGTCGCAGCCGCTGTATCTGAGAGCCTGCTTCCGTGAGACCTGACCTCTGCTCTCGGACTTATCTTTTGTAAAATTTATATCCATACTTTGGACCCACGAGTAGGCGGGAAGGGAAGGTCACCCACGGCATAGCCCGCGTGCCGTGGGAAGTCTAGATGAAACTGGAGTTCGACAGGTATCCAGAGTCCGCATACTAACGACCGGGCTACCCCCCGGCCATGCATCCCTTGGCGTATGCTGTTCCGCCTTGGATTGGGGTGATTTATAGAATCACAATCTTCGCCCGACTACAATTAGTCAGCACCCCTAGCAGAGACATGACCGTGCTAGGGGCCTGCTTCCAGCCGCCCTCACGTGGAGAGTATAGCCGCACTTCCGACAGTAGGAGCAAGGACGGCACGTACCCCAGCCAAAGCTGGGGTTCCATGTGATTCCCCTTACTGTCTCTGACGGCTGACGGCCTGTTCTCTATGGAAGTGACACCAGACAATCATCCTTCCACTTCATCCAGAATTCTCCTCTGGTGCTCCGCAAATGTCGCCATTTGTCCAAGGCACTCTTTGATGTTTATTAAAGTGTTCTTGAGCTCCAATAAGTGGTCTTCCCATTGTGTCCCTGGTGTCAATATTTCAACTCCATGGTCGTCATTGTTAAGATTCAATAACGATCGAGAATTTAACACTGTCTCGATTTCACAAAAGAGTGTTGTGAACTCGTCAATGGTGAAGCTGTTTTCACCATTGAAACGACTGAGATGGTGTTTCACCTCCCGTTTGGGGGCTAGTTGGCCGGATAAAGTGCCAATGGATGACTTCTTTTTCGAAAACTCGTGCCAGATGATTGTTTTTCCTGAGTTCAGATACAAACTTCTTGACCAATATTCTGGCTTCTCCCATGTTGTCCGAGTACAGGGGTTCGCATTACCAACGTCTAGCGAAGTATTGCCGTAACCCTACCAAAAATCTTTCCGTTGAAAGATCCACGACTGCTTCCAATGAAGGTATAAATATCCCTCGAAAGTTTCTTGACCCCTTCCGTTTGAACATCGGATTTTAAAGCGTAGCCCAGCGTAATCGATGCCAGTGTATTGAAACGTATGTTCTCCTGTTACCCGATGCACCAGCAGATTTCCTATAAACTGATTAACTACTTCTTTTTTATATCTTATGCAAGTAACACTTTCTTCAAGATATTTATATAATATATAATTTTTTAACTGGTTTCGAAGCCAGAAAATCCAGAAACTCTCCTTGAATATGGTTCCGCATTAGATTCAGTCCGCTATGTAAGGTTTCTTGATCTTCCTTATTTATTAGAAGCCATACGATGTGTGATTTTCAAAGGATAACCAGCAGCAATGAGTTTTGATCCCGGCCTCCCTTATAACTCGCCATTACCGTCTAGAAAGGGTTTGAGAACCTCGACTAAAATCTAACGGTTGCTGTAACTTAACTGTAGTTTTGGCATTCTTAAATTCGTCAACAGAAAGGTAGGTTAACTGAAGGGGTCTTCCTCGTAGGTTAGCTACAAAGCGTAATACATACGCCATTACGCTATTAAGCTTACTTACCGAAGAATATACAATACAATTAATAATACGTTTTTCATAATTTTCGTTAACATAATGATACTGCACCTCACTTGTGCGCCTGAATAATCTTCGTAAATTTTTATTGTTTTATCGTTATTAATAGTAAATGTCTCGCATATCATCTTTTTTACAAATAATATCAGTTACTGCTTCTAACAGTGCAATGTACTCTGCAAACGTTGAACAATTTGTACAGCTTATTGTTGTCTAATATACAATATTTTTACACATTCTTATTATAAATCCTGTTGTGGTTTTTCTATCAGTATTATCTCTTGCATAATCTGAGTTTACCATATAGTCTAGTATTTCATTATTTTTATTCTCATTAAATGTTAAATTTAGCTATCTTGTTTTCTATAAATATTTCAATACTCTAGTCGCGTCTTAAAAGTGTTTTGAATTGTAACCAGTCGAACACTACAGTCAGGTGCTGACTGTATGAGGCCATGGATTATAGTGCTATACTCGTATATAAACTAAATATAAGTTTGTATTTGTATTTATTATATTTAAAGAAAGCATTTAATAAAGTTGAATATTATTATTATTATTATTATTAATATTATTTTTGTTGCGGAACGCATCACCAAATATTGTTAAGAATAATCGATTGAAACTATTATAATCAGTTATCGATATGAACTTGATATTATTATTATTTTGTCCATCTCTGAATAAGGTTGAGAAAAAACAGAACGACGCAACAGACGTGCCAATTTAAGTTTATCTTATTTAATTGAATAAATGTTTAAATAAAGTGTTTTGAACTAAATATTTAATGACGATAATTGTCCCGACAAAATGGTCGTTCGAGCCGGATAATATATAATATATACTACATTGTCACCCGTCAGGTAATTCCGCCAACAACATGGTCGTTCGAGCCGGATAATATATAATATATACTACATTGTCACCATTCAGGTAATTCCGCCAACAACATGGTCCTTCGAGCTTATTTTGGACGGCATATGGATTTGTCATGATCCTACCAAATTATTTAAACGTTACGAAAAACTAATGCGCAATTTCATCAGCCAATTCACATGTCTGTATGTGTAGCGTCTATCACATACATTGACGACGACAAATACAAGTGTGTGTGACAGCATCGCAACAGACTCGTGTATATGTACACACATACATTACTGCCAAGCATAAAATTTGGGTGTATGTGCATAATAAGACGACGTACATTTACATAGAACAGCTGCATTGAAAATTAGTGCTGGTAAACGGCTTGACAATGCCAATGACACGTTCAAAGAAAACTTTTAAATCAAATGCGCAATTGACGTCAGTGCAAATAAACGAAATGGACACACCACGACCACAAAACCTGTCTACCAACACAGTAGTTCCAACTGGTGAATTGCCGAGGAGTACTCCAACTAATTGGGATGAAGACCGAAGATCTGTGACTACAAATAATTCCCAACAAGAAGGGAAAATACAAATGCTACAGTTCCAAATGGAACATTTAAAGAAACAACAGGAATTGCGGACAAAGCGAATGCAACTGGAATATGAGGAAAACCAACTTACACTGGAGAGGGAGATAGAAATGGCCAAATTCGAAGATGATGCAAACATCCCCAGCGACCAGAAAAGAAGCTTCATTGATGACCAAACAGCAGCAAATCGTACCAATGAGTGGGTAGAGAACTCTCAGCGTAAGTCAGACACAACAAAAAAAATGTATAAAGACGACAAAACTGTAAATGTCCTTGAAAGTTTTATGGCAAGACAAACAATTAAGCAAGAACTGCCTTCATTTAGTGGTGATCCTTTAGAATGGCCCATCTTTATTGCAGAGTTTGAAAATAGTTCTCGCACATGTAATTTTAGTAATTATGAAAACATTAATCGTTTAAGAAGAGCACTAACAGGTCGTGCAAAAGAATGTGTACAGTCACTCCTATTATTACCAGACAATGTGAGACATATAATTGATATTTTAAGAAATCGTTTCGGTGATAGTAGCTACATAACAAAAATAATGATTGATAAGATACGACTTTTTCCGGTAATCAAAGATGATAAATATGACAAACTCATCACATTTTATGACATGATCACAAATCTCATTCACACATTGTTTTCGTTTAATGATATTAATCAAATACGTAATAATTTTTTATTTGATGAAATTTTGGAAAAAATACCGATCTCTCAACGAGTTTCGTTTATGAAATATTATCAAAATACTAAATCTGATCAGCCAAAAGTAATTGTCTTCCATGAATGGTTAGGTCAAACAATAAAAGCGTCAACAGCATTAGGCTTTGGTCATAATAAGCCTAAAGACTCCACTTTAATAGTCTCAAGTCAAAACAACAGTAATGAGAAATCTAAAAAATATTATAACTTTTGCAAGTCAATTGAACATTACTTAACAGATTGTCCAAAATTTAAAGATGCAACAGTTGAAAAAAGATGGGAGCATGTAACTCAGAATAAGTTATGTATATCGTGCTTTGGCAGAAAACATGTTGTAAGAGATTGTAGACGTAAGAAAACTTGTCATGTAGAAAACTGCAACTATAGTCATAATTATCTGTTGCATAAAGATAAAAATAGTACAATTCCACCTAAATCTGCAGAGATGTCCAATAGTAACGAAAAACTCAATATAAACCCCGATATTAATTGTAACATTAATTTAGATAGTAACAAAGTTCTATTGAAAGTTATTTCAGTTACGTTGATAGGTCCTCACCAATCAATAGACACATATGCTTTACTTGACGAAGCATCAACGATTTCATTGATAGACGAAGACGTAGCGACAGATCTAGGACTAGACGGCCCCACAATGCCTTTAAAGATGCAATGGACAAATAACGAGGTGTACGAACAACTAGATTCAAAGGTAGTTAGTTTGAATATAAAAGGCAAAAGTAGTTCATCACAAGTATTTACATTAAGAAAAGTTAGAACTGTATCTTGTCTAAACTTACCAATGCAAACTCTTTCCATTAATGACATGTCTGAAAACTATAAGTTCTTAAAAGACTATTCAGTTTGTTCATATCAAAATGCTAAGCCAAAAATTCTAATTGGTCAAGATAATTGGTCGCTTATAGTCTCACGAAAATTGAAATATCAAACATTTAACGGTCCAGTCGCTAGTAAGACTTCACTAGGCTGGGTTGTTCACGGAATGGTAGGACTCAATAGACATATTTCTGATAGACATTATACTTGTCATGTATACAATTGTTTAGAAAACGACAAAGCCATTGACGATTTGGATAAGTTACATAACCTTGTAAAGTCTTATTGGTCTATTGAGAACGAATTATTGACTTCACATGACATTCCAACTTCACTCGACGACAAAAGATGTTTAGAAATTGTAGACAAGACATTAAAACGCAATGGTGATAGATTTCAATGTGGACTCTTCTGGAAAAGCGATGACGTGCAGCTTCCTGAGAGCTACAATAATGCATATTCTAGACTGATTTTATGCGAAAGAAAAATAGACAAAAATCCTTTTTATGGCAAAAAATACAATGAGACTTTTGAATCCTACATTAATAAAGGATATATAAAAAAATTGACATTAGAAGAGAAAAATAAAATCTCACCCTTGACGTACTACTTACCACATTTTGGAGTTCTAAATAGCAATAAACCTGATAAATTAAGAATAGTTTTTGACGCTGCATCTAAAAGTCATGGTTATTGTCTCAATGACTTTTTATTGCCAGGTCCAGACTTGTACAGCCAATTATCTTCAGTTCTTATGAACTTTCGAGAACATAAAATTGCCTTTGTAGGAGACATTAAAGAGATGTTCCTTCAAATTAAAGTTCATGAATCGGACCGTTGTGCGCAAAGAATATTATGGCGAGGTACAGACCGACTGTCCGACCCAGACGTATACGAAATACAGGTATTATTCTTTGGCGCTAAATGCAGTCCTAGTATTGCTCAACAAGTTAGAAACAAAAACGCTTTAGAGTTTCAGAACAACTTTGAAGAAGCCTATAAGGACATAATTTCCAAACACTATATGGACGATTATCTTGGTGGAGCAAACGACATTAACAGAGCGGTACAATTAATTAGGGATGTGACATACATACACAAGGCAGCTGGATTTGATATGCGTAATTGGATATCAAATTCTCCAGAAGTTTTAAACCAGACATATTCTAGAATATTAGACGACAATAAAATTAAAAACCTGACCGAAGAACGAGTATTGGGACTTATGTGGAACTATGATAAAGATATTCTTACCTACAATTTAAAATTTTCTAAGTCACACTCTGAACTTCTTAATCAACTTAGACGTCCAACTAAGAGAGAAGTGTTGAAAATTACCATGTCAATATTCGATCCCTTAGGTTTTCTTTCTAATTTATTAATTTCAAACAAAATATTATTGCAGGCAATCTGGGACAGTGGTATTCACTGGGATGATTACATTACGGACGAACAATTTGAAATTTGGAAGACCTTATGTGACAACTTAAATCAACTAAATAACTTCTACATACAAAGACAGATGACCACGTTTAATATTAAGCAATGTAAAATTCAATTACACATCTTTTGTGACGCTTCAAAACATGCATACGCAACGTGCGCATATTTACGTTTTAATTATGAAGATCAATTTGAAAGTACTCTAATACTCGTAGCAGCAAAATCCCGTGTAGCACCATTGAAACCAATGTCCATTCCAAGGTTAGAATTACAGGGCACTCTATTAGGAGCCAGACTTGCTAAAGCAATAAAAGAAACACTAAACCTTACAATAGACTCAACCTTTTTGTGGACAGATTCCGAAATTGTTTTATACTGGCTTAAAACTAGTAGCAAACGATTTAAAACATTTGTAGCTCAACGTTTGGGAGAAATTCAAGAAATAACAAATTTAAGCGAATGGCACTACGTACCTTCAAAAATAAATCCCGCTGATAATGCAACAAAATTATCTGCTTTTAACTTCAATTCAAATGAATTATGGTTAAAAGGGCCAGAATTTTTAGAAAAGGGTCAAGAATTTTGGCCGCAAGGCAAATTATCTCTTAATTTTAAAAATGACAATGAACAAAGTGATCCTGAATTTGTAAATTTGACTGTGTCTCAAAAACAGACTTTTATTTTACCGGACGTTGCAAGATTTTCAAACTGGATGCGATTCTTAAGAACCGTAGCATGGGTCTTAAGATATTTGACAAAACTTCAAACAAAAGGGAAATATCCCACAATAAATGAAAATTTAATTTTCCAGAGCATACAATGTGACAAGTATCAAAATGAATTAGATAGTCTTAAGCAAAATATATCTATGTCATCTTCAAGTTTAAAGAGCTTACCAATTTTTCTGTCTACAGATAATCTTATAAGACTAAGAGGTAGATTAAGTAATTTAAGTGACGAAGATATGAGTATTGATTCTAAAAATCCTATTATCCTGGACAAAGACCACCCAATTACATATTTACTCATACAGTATTATCATTCTAAAAATTGCCACATTGGTACAGAAACAGTAATTTCCAATATCCGTCAAAAATGTTGGATTACTAAATGCCGAAATACAGTTAAAAAGATTATTCACAATTGTCAATATTGCAAAAACAAAAAAGCAAAGCCTCAGATTCCTATAATAGGTCAGTTACCCAACTGTCGAGTAAATCCAACCGAAAGAGCTTTTTTGAAGATAGGAATTGATTATTTTGGTCCAATTGAAATAACACAAAACAGGAGTCACGTTAAGCGTTACGGAGTTATTTTTACATGTATGACATCTCGAGCAATTCATCTTGAGATTGCCGAAGACTTATCTTGTAATGCATTTATGCATGTATTTCGTCAATTTGGCTGTAGACGTGGATTTCCTACAGAAATATATTCAGATAATGGTACAAATTTTAAGAGAGCAGATAAGGACATCAGGGAAATAATTGATAAATGGTCAGTTAGTGATCTTACACAGTTTTTAACAACAAAAGGTTGCTCTTGGTATTTTAATCCGCCGTTATCCCCTCACATGGGAGGAGCATGGGAAAGGCTTATACAATCTGTTAAGAAATATCTAAGTGTCTTGCTGAAAGAAAAATATCCTAAAGAATTTACTTTAAAAACGCTATTTTGTGAAATTGAATTTATGATAAACAGTAGACCACTTTTATTTGTACCTTCAGATGATTTTGACAGTGAACCCTTGACACCAAATGATTTATTAATAGGGCCAAATTTTAGAGAATCATTTTACATGAACACCAATGATTTTGATTTAAGAATATTAAACATGTGGAGATCGTCGAGACTAGCAGACATTTTTTGGATTAAGTGGAAGAAAGAATACAGACAATTTTTAATTTATAGTCGAAAATGGAAAAAGGATAATAATAATTTAAAAGAAGGTGACGTAGTCTTAGTTATGGAATCAGAAGTTCCTCGGAATGTATGGCCAAAGGGTCTAGTTATTAAGACTTATCCATCAAAAGATGGACGTTTACGAATTGTCGACGTAAAAATTAAGAATAATATTTATAAAAGACCAGTTGTTAAATTAATTAAGCTTGACGTAATACAAAATTGTTAAAGTATTGATGTCGCCTATAATTACTGCCGACCTCAATACTTGGGAGGAGGATGTTGCGGAACGCATCACCAAATATTGTTAAGAATAATCGATTGAAACTATTATAATCAGTTATCGATATGAACTTGATATTATTATTATTTTGTCCATCTCTGAATAAGGTTGAGAAAAAACAGAACGACGCATCAGACGTGCCAATTTAAGTTTATCTTATTTAATTGAATAAATGTTTAAATAAAGTGTTTTGAACTAAATATTTAATGACGATAATTGTCCCGACAAAATGGTCGTTCGAGCCGGATAATATATAATATATACTACATTGTCACCCGTCAGGTAATTCCGCCAACAACAATTTTATTTAAATAACTACTATAACGATTAATTCGCTAAAAGTTATTAATTCGCAATTTATTATATTTGGATTTAAATTTCGCGTTGTTATAATATGTTCGAACGACACGCACATATCTAATTGACGAACAGGAGAAGAACGCATAGACAATGCAAAAACGAATAGACAAGTGTCGTAAGCATTATACTAAGCGAGAGAGCAATAAGTATTTATATGAATTTTTAGCGCTTTCCAATATACATACGTGACACATGCTTCTTCTTGATTTTTTTGCACGAGTTAAAAATGCATATTGGTTCTTCTTGCTCTGTCTAATCTCTATATGTATGAATGTCAATATGTACACATGGATGTAAATACTTGCATACATTCAGATCGATCTACCACGTCACCTATTGGTTGCATACAAATGTATATATATGTATATGTAAGTACGTATACAAATTAAGTATGTAAGAGTTTTAACATATATGCACATATATTTTCGCTAATTGATATGTGCATAGAAAAGATGAGTCGAGAAACAGCTCGCGCTACGCGTTCGCATAGTTCGTCCCTTTCTTTTGCGCACAAGAAATAATTGTGAATTATGATGTCATCGACCATTTGACGCTTGCTGCCGCGATCGACATGTGAACTTTTGATGTTGATTTTCATTGAATACAAATTTTAGCGTGTACCAAAATTCGTTTATTCACCTTACTTTTTGCCCACAGTAGTAGTCCGATTTAAATGAAATTTTCACAAATCACTCGTGCAAGGTATTTGTCATGTGTGATATTCAACTTTGGTTGTTGAGTTAATATTGTCGCTTCTAAACAGTTATTACTGATTTACAGAGGCGGGAAGCGGCGTATCGCAATTTCAAAAAAATTTGAAACACTGCATTATACACGAACGTTGTTACAAAATTTGGTGGCTCTAGCTTACATACAATAGTTTCTGAGATAAAGGCGTTCAAACAGACGGACAGACAGAGATAGCTTAATCGACTCGTCTGTTGATCCTCATTCAGAATATAAATACATATATAGTTTGTGGGGTCGGAGATGTTCCTTCTCCTCCTTCTGCCTGTTACGCATATTTTCGTTCCGACAAACACAATAGTCCATGAGTTTTATTAAAAACTTTTATATCTCCTTAAGTAATTGACGGAATACGATATGTATGGTGTTGTACCTGTACTAATATCTAATAATTCACCTATCAAGTTTCTGTATTTAATTTTCTAATCACATTCACTTGCTTGATCTGACTTGTCGAGATATTTTTGCAAACATTCGTACCATGCTCTCAGGCTTTATCTCAATCTATATAATACCTTAATGAATTTGTGAACTTTGTTTTCTGCTGTTTCGTAACCTTTCGGTTCATCCCCATAAACTTCTGATTTTACATAGCCTTTTAAAAATGGCTGTTTCGACATCCATCTGATTTATAAACAGAACATTTTTACAACAATATGATAGTAATATCTTTAATGTTTACATTTTTCCTACTGGTGAATATAAACATCTATAATCTTTTTGTTTATCGGTTTTTCTACAATTTGCCACGTTTTATTTTTATTTAAGCATTGCATTTCTGTGTTCATTGCTTTGAGCCATTCTATTTTTTCATTGCTATTCATCGCCTCTTCATAAGTGTTTGGTACAATTGCATTTACATAATTGATATAAATAAAATGTGTTACTGGGTTACCGTATAGATTTACTGGGCTTTTCTTTCTATTTGATGTTCTCTGCACTGCTAAATGTTCTTTGTTCTCCTCACTCTCGCTTTCATCGCTAGTTTTAACTTAACTTAGAATTAACTTCGTCCATGTCATTTAGTAACTGTTTAGAAGCAATAATATTAACTCAACAACTAAAGTTGAATATCACACATGACAAATACCTGGCCATGAGCGGTTTGTGAAAATTTTATTTAAATCGGACTATAAATAAGTAAGATATGATAAGAATTAAATTCGGTTTGAAAGTAGCATATATAGTACACAGACACAAAGCAATGAAAATTTGTATTTGCTATCGGCCGCTGCTAACGGAAATGGTTCACCATGCAACCGTGACGACTATGCAAGAGAAGAAACAATAGGTGAGTGGTTAGAGTGGCCGACGGAATTTGTAAGGCTTGTGTGTGTTGTGGTGTGGGGCGAGTTCGGTTCTCATGTGCGACAGCGTTTGCATTTTATTTATCATTATTTTTATTTATTTCTTCTATTCTAATAAACTAAAACGATTCTAATCCGCTAATCTCATGTTAAATTAAATTTCAATTAAAAATAGTTTTTCTTCAATTTGATTTCATAAATTATAATATTTATTTTACATTAAATATAAATGTAAGTTTCATATCAAAAGAGATTCCAGCCCTGGCACTTAAGAAGAGTTGCCAACCCTGGAGGAGTTGCCAGCCCTGACTCTGGAGAAGAGTTGGCAGCCCGGAGACTACAGGGCAGTCGGCAGCTTGGGCTCGGAACAAGAGCTGGAAAATCATCGATGTTTACCTTCATCGATGATTCGATGATTTTTAGAAAAAAGTATCGATGTATCGATACATCGAAATTGATGAGGATGTTTTTTTAAATGTATTTTATATTATTATCAATATATTATAAATCAGTACCGATGGGTAGAAGTTCTTTATAAAAAATACGCTTTATTTAAGATCCGTAGTTTGCTGTTTTTATTTGTTGAGAATCAAAATAAAACTTAAAACTACTCTCTCGTCCATCACAAAAATTAAAATAAAATAATTCAATTTAAACGAAAATAAAAAATAATATCGAGTTCTACTCAAACAAAAAAAAACGTTGCATACTAAAATTAAGTTAACCAGTCATTTTTGTCTGAAAATAGAATCATATTAACTAATATTTTGTGTTTCGCTTTAACATTCTTGTTTGTTTTTTTGGTGTTCCCTACCATATTTCTTGTAGGCTTATTAGTCCGCAGTAAAAATGCTGGTGTGCTCTGCAACCTCTTGCAAATGCAAGGCCGATTCAAAGCCAGACTTTGTTTCTTGCTGGTTGTGTGATAAATTCTATCACATAAAATGCATCGGCTTAACAGCACGAATCAAAGACACCCTCAACAGCAATGATTCTGGCCTGAAATGGTCATGCGAAGTTTGTCGGGTGAAAGAACTGACTTTGAGTAAGATGCTTAGGGAGACCAAATTAAAATTTGAAAAGCTGCGTGCAGCATTTTCAAATCTCCAATCTGAATTTTCAGATATGGAAACTAAATTTACTAATTTCGAATGTTCCGATGAGCCTTCCGCACTTCCACCGGCAACTCCTTCAGGTATAACATCTCCAGTTATTGCCTAATTAACCCCCTCTACTTCTACGTCTCCTAACATTCCTCTAGCCGCCCCGGCTGTTTTGTGCGATCCACCACTTTTGATCGTCACCTCTCCAGTCGCGCCTTTATCCAAAAAGAATCTTCAAAATTCTTTTGATAACACTGCCGTCAATACGCAAACGGTTGTTTCAAACGTTAAATCGCTTGTCGCGGTTAAGCCTAAGAAACATGTTTTCGTTTCACGCCTTGCACCTGATACTTCGATTGAAGATGTAAAATCATTTATTCAATCAAAAATTTCTGTACCTAACATTGTAGTAGAAAAGTTTAAATTTAACTACACGCGAGATATCTCATCCTTCAAAATAAGTATACCTGCAGACAATTTTCAATCTGTTTGCAGTGGAGCCTTCTGGCCTCCTGACTTATATGTAAAAGAGTATTCTCCAAAACCAAAAAAATCGAACTGCGGTACACTTCCTTCAACTTCTCGCGCCTCTTCTTCTTCTAGTGGAGCATCAAAAAACCAGTAGAGATTTCCCATCTTTATTTAGCTTATCGAAACGTTAGAGGCCTAAACTCTAAGCTCTCTAAATTGTTTATGAATAGTGTTTCGTTCGATCATCAAATTTTAATATTTACTGAAACCTGGTTAAAACCTGATGTAGATAACTGCTCAATTTTTCCTAATAAGTACACCTCCTTCAGATGTGACCGTTTATCACGAATCGGAGGTGGTGTTCTTATAGCTGTAATGTCAGATCTTCCTTCCGAACTTGTTCCATTAGACCATGGTTCTTCCTTAGAATTTTTATGTGTTAAAATGACGATGTGTCAAATTTCAATTTACATTACCTGCTCGTATATTCCTCCCTCTTCTGATATATCTGTCTACCTAGACCATCTTTCATCTATCCAATCAGTTGCCTCTAAACTATCTGATAGAGATTATCTGCTAGTTTTTGGTGATTTCAACTTACCAGAAGTTACTTGGTCATCTCAATCAGATATATTGGTGCCCTCTGTATTTAACTCTTTCTTAAATGGCCTTTCGGAGCTATCTCTTTATCAAATAAATACTGTTCCTAATTGTAGCGGTAGAATGCTTGATTTAATTTTCTCTTCTGACATTTTACTAAACACTATCTCTAGAATGAATCCCTTAGTTCTTCCTGAAGATCCCTATCATCCTACATTGGACCTGGTTCTAACTCTGCCAACCTCTATGCAAACTGCAACTGTTTCCCCTATAATAAAATCACGTTGTTTTCGTAGGACCGATTTCCAAAAATTGAATTGTTTAATTTTGGAACATGATTGGTCATTTCTTTATTCATGTTCTGATCTAAATGAATGCATTTCATTTTTTTATTCCTCTATGAACTCATTTTTTGATCAATGTGTTCCTGTTACTTTTCCCGTAAAGTCAAATAGGCCTCCTTGGTTTTCACGTGAGGTAGTAAGGCTAAAAAATTTGAAATCGCGGTATTTTAAAAAGTTCCGATTTTACACGTTATATTGCTGCAAGAGCAAACTTTATTGCTCTGAATGCAAATTGCGTCGCTGCCGTTTGCAGTTTGCTCAGGACCCAAAACAGTTTTATAACTTTGTTAACTTAAAACGTAAATCAAGTAGATTTCCTCCCTCTCTATCATACGAAAATAAGGAAGCAACTAATGATCAGGCAGCTGCCGATTTGTTTGCAGACTTTTTTCAATCAACTTATTTAACTGAACCTTATAGTTCCCCTTTACATCCATACCCTTATAGTATAGAAAATTTTAACCCTGTCTTCTGTCCTTCTATCGACAAAACCTCTCTACTAATTGATCTTAAATCGATAAAACCCGTTTTTTCTCCTGGCCCTGACGGAATTCCAGCATGCGTACTTAGATTTTGTGCTGATTCGATTTTGAATCCAATTCATAAGCTATTTGACTTGTCACTATCCAATAGTTATTCCTCTTCACAAAAGTGGTTCTAACCATGATGTGAAGAACTATAGATGTATTTCCAAGTTGTCCGCAATTCCTAAGATTTTTGATAAAAATATAAAAATTTCACCCCATCAACATGGGTTTATAAAGGCAAGATCAACAGCTACTAATCTTTTAGAATTCTCATCTCACATCAATCTAGGATTTCGGAACAAAATGCAAATTGAGGTGGTCTATACTGACTTCAGTAAAGCATTTGACTCCGTAAATCATAATCTCTTAATTCATAAGTTAAATTTGATTGGTTTTCCCCAAAAGCTCCTTCTGTGGATATCCGATTATTTAACTAACAGGTCTCAACGAGTTCTTTTTAAAGAATGTCTCTCTAAGCCGATCTTAGTTACTTCTGGTGTTCCTCAGGGCAGCCACCTTGGACCATTGCTATTTAACCTTTTTATTAACGATCTTCCTTCAATACTCCTTCACTCTAACATTCTTATGTATGCTGATGATGTGAAACTCTGTTTGACATATATTCAGATAATGGTACAAATTTTAAGAGAGCAGATAAGGACATCAGGGAAATAATTGATAAATGGTCAGTTAGTGATCTTACACAGTTTTTAACAACAAAAGGTTGCTCTTGGTATTTTAATCCGCCGTTATCCCCTCACATGGGAGGAGCATGGGAAAGGCTTATACAATCTGTTAAGAAATATCTAAGTGTCTTGCTGAAAGAAAAATATCCTAAAGAATTTACTTTAAAAACGCTATTTTGTGAAATTGAATTTATGATAAACAGTAGACCACTTTTATTTGTACCTTCAGATGATTTTGACAGTGAACCCTTGACACCAAATGATTTATTAATAGGGCCAAATTTTAGAGAATCATTTTACATGAACACCAATGATTTTGATTTAAGAATATTAAACATGTGGAGATCGTCGAGACTAGCAGACATTTTTTGGATTAAGTGGAAGAAAGAATACAGACAATTTTTAATTTATAGTCGAAAATGGAAAAAGGATAATAATAATTTAAAAGAAGGTGACGTAGTCTTAGTTATGGAATCAGAAGTTCCTCGGAATGTATGGCCAAAGGGTCTAGTTATTAAGACTTATCCATCAAAAGATGGACGTTTACGAATTGTCGACGTAAAAATTAAGAATAATATTTATAAAAGACCAGTTGTTAAATTAATTAAGCTTGACGTAATACAAAATTGTTAAAGTATTGATGTCGCCTATAATTACTGCCGACCTCAATACTTGGGAGGAGGATGTTGCGGAACGCATCACCAAATATTGTTAAGAATAATCGATTGAAACTATTATAATCAGTTATCGATATGAACTTGATATTATTATTATTTTGTCCATCTCTGAATAAGGTTGAGAAAAAACAGAACGACGCATCAGACGTGCCAATTTAAGTTTATCTTATTTAATTGAATAAATGTTTAAATAAAGTGTTTTGAACTAAATATTTAATGACGATAATTGTCCCGACAAAATGGTCGTTCGAGCCGGATAATATATAATATATACTACATTGTCACCCGTCAGGTAATTCCGCCAACAACAATTTTATTTAAATAACTACTATAACGATTAATTCGCTAAAAGTTATTAATTCGCAATTTATTATATTTGGATTTAAATTTCGCGTTGTTATAATATGTTCGAACGACACGCACATATCTAATTGACGAACAGGAGAAGAACGCATAGACAATGCAAAAACGAATAGACAAGTGTCGTAAGCATTATACTAAGCGAGAGAGCAATAAGTATTTATATGAATTTTTAGCGCTTTCCAATATACATACGTGACACATGCTTCTTCTTGATTTTTTTGCACGAGTTAAAAATGCATATTGGTTCTTCTTGCTCTGTCTAATCTCTATATGTATGAATGTCAATATGTACACATGGATGTAAATACTTGCATACATTCAGATCGATCTACCACGTCACCTATTGGTTGCATACAAATGTATATATATGTATATGTAAGTACGTATACAAATTAAGTATGTAAGAGTTTTAACATATATGCACATATATTTTCGCTAATTGATATGTGCATAGAAAAGATGAGTCGAGAAACAGCTCGCGCTACGCGTTCGCATAGTTCGTCCCTTTCTTTTGCGCACAAGAAATAATTGTGAATTATGATGTCATCGACCATTTGACGCTTGCTGCCGCGATCGACATGTGAACTTTTGATGTTGATTTTCATTGAATACAAATTTTAGCGTGTACCAAAATTCGTTTATTCACCTTTACTTTTTGCCCACAGTAGTAGTCCGATTTAAATGAAATTTTCACAAATCACTCGTGCAAGGTATTTGTCATGTGTGATATTCAACTTTGGTTGTTGAGTTAATATTGTCGCTTCTAAACAGTTATTACTGATTTACAGAGGCGGGAAGCGGCGTATCGCAATTTCAAAAAAATTTGAAACACTGCATTATACACGAACGTTGTTACAAAATTTGGTGGCTCTAGCTTACATACAATAGTTTCTGAGATAAAGGCGTTCAAACAGACGGACAGACAGAGATAGCTTAATCGACTCGTCTGTTGATCCTCATTCAGAATATAAATACATATATAGTTTGTGGGGTCGGAGATGTTCCTTCTCCTCCTTCTGCCTGTTACGCATATTTTCGTTCCGACAAACACAATAGTCCATGAGTTTTATTAAAAACTTTTATATCTCCTTAAGTAATTGACGGAATACGATATGTATGGTGTTGTACCTGTACTAATATCTAATAATTCACCTATCAAGTTTCTGTATTTAATTTTCTAATCACATTCACTTGCTTGATCTGACTTTAAGTTTTTTTCCATTGGAGTTTAAAAAAAAAAAATTTAATTTCTTCTTATAAAATTCATTTTGTCGAGATATTTTTATTTATTTTTTTTCTATATAATACCTTAATGAATTTGTGAACTTTGTTTTCTGCTGTTTCGTAACCTTTCGGTTCATCCCCATAAACTTCTGATTTTACATAGCCTTTTAAAATGGCTGTTTCGACATCCATCTGATTTATAAACAGAACATTTTTACAACAATATGATAGTAATATCTTTAATGTTTACATTTTTCCTACTGGTGAATATAAACATCTATAATCTTTTTGTTTATCGGTTTTTCTACAATTTGCCACGTTTTATTTTTATTTAAGCATTGCATTTCTGTGTTCATTGCTTTGAGCCATTCTATTTTTTCATTGCTATTCATCGCCTCTTCATAAGTGTTTGGTACAATTGCATTTACATAATTGATATAAATAAAATGTGTTACTGGGTTACCGTATAGATTTACTGGGCTTTTCTTTCTATTTGATGTTCTCTGCACTGCTAAATGTTCTTTGTTCTCCTCACTCTCGCTTTCATCGCTAGTTTTAACTTAACTTAGAATTAACTTCGTCCATGTCATTTAGTAACTGTTTAGAAGCAATAATATTAACTCAACAACTAAAGTTGAATATCACACATGACAAATACCTGGCCATGAGCGGTTTGTGAAAATTTTATTTAAATCGGACTATAAATAAGTAAGATATGATAAGAATTAAATTCGGTTTGAAAGTAGCATATATAGTACACAGACACAAAGCAATGAAAATTTGTATTTGCTATCGGCCGCTGCTAACGGAAATGGTTCACCATGCAACCGTGACGACTATGCAAGAGAAGAAACAATAGGTGAGTGGTTAGAGTGGCCGACGGAATTTGTAAGGCTTGTGTTTGTGGTGTGGGGCGAGTTCGGTTCTCATGTGCGACAGCGTTTGCATTTTATTTATCATTATTTTTATTTATTTCTTCTATTCTAATAAACTAAAACGATTCTAATCCGCTAATCTCATGTTAAATTAAATTTCAATTAAAAATAGTTTTTCTTCAATTTGATTTCATAAATTATAATATTTATTTTACATTAAATATAAATGTAAGTTTCATATCAAAAGAGTTTCCAGCCCTGGCACTTAAGAAGAGTTGCCAACCCTGGAGGAGTTGCCAGCCCTGACTCTGGAGAAGAGTTGGCAGCCCGGAGACTACAGGGCAGTCGGCAGCTTGGGCTCGGAACAAGAGCTGGAAAATCATCGATGTTTACCTTCATCGATGATTCGATGATTTTTTAGAAAAAGTATCGATGTATCGATACATCGAAATTGATGAGGATGTTTTTTTAAATGTATTTTATATTATTATCAATATATTATAAATCAGTACCGATGGGTAGAAGTTCTTTATAAAAAATACGCTTTATTTAAGATCCGTAGTTTGCTGTTTTTATTTGTTGAGAATCAAAATAAAACTTAAAACTACTCTCTCGTCCATCACAAAAATTAAAATAAAATAATTCAATTTAAACGAAAATAAAAAATAATATCGAGTTCTACTCAAACAAAAAAAAAACGTTGCATACTAAAATTAAGTTAACCAGTCATTTTTGTCTGAAAATAGAATCATATTAACTAATATTTTGTGTTTCGCTTTAACATTCTTGTTTGTTTTTTTGGTGTTCCCTACCATATTTCTTGTAGGCTTATTAGTCCGCAGTAAAAATGCTGGTGTGCTCTGCAACCTCTTGCAAATGCAAGGCCGATTCAAAGCCAGACTTTGTTTCTTGCTGGTTGTGTGATAAATTCTATCACATAAAATGCATCGGCTTAACAGCACGAATCAAAGACACCCTCAACAGCAATGATTCTGGCCTGAAATGGTCATGCGAAGTTTGTCGGGTGAAAGAACTGACTTTGAGTAAGATGCTTAGGGAGACCAAATTAAAATTTGAAAAGCTGCGTGCAGCATTTTCAAATCTCCAATCTGAATTTTCAGATATGGAAACTAAATTTACTAATTTCGAATGTTCCGATGAGCCTTCCGCACTTCCACCGGCAACTCCTTCAGGTATAACATCTCCAGTTATTGCCTAATTAACCCCCTCTACTTCTACGTCTCCTAACATTCCTCTAGCCGCCCCGGCTGTTTTGTGCGATCCACCACTTTTGATCGTCACCTCTCCAGTCGCGCCTTTATCCAAAAAGAATCTTCAAAATTCTTTTGATAACACTGCCGTCAATACGCAAACGGTTGTTTCAAACGTTAAATCGCTTGTCGCGGTTAAGCCTAAGAAACATGTTTTCGTTTCACGCCTTGCACCTGATACTTCGATTGAAGATGTAAAATCATTTATTCAATCAAAAATTTCTGTACCTAACATTGTAGTAGAAAAGTTTAAATTTAACTACACGCGAGATATCTCATCCTTCAAAATAAGTATACCTGCAGACAATTTTCAATCTGTTTGCAGTGGAGCCTTCTGGCCTCCTGACTTATATGTAAAAGAGTATTCTCCAAAACCAAAAAATCGAACTGCGGTACACTTCCTTCAACTTCTCGCGCCTCTTCTTCTTCTAGTGGAGCATCAAAAAACCAGTAGAGATTTCCCATCTTTATTTAGCTTATCGAAACGTTAGAGGCCTAAACTCTAAGCTCTCTAAATTGTTTATGAATAGTGTTTCGTTCGATCATCAAATTTTAATATTTACTGAAACCTGGTTAAAACCTGATGTAGATAACTGCTCAATTTTTCCTAATAAGTACACCTCCTTCAGATGTGACCGTTTATCACGAATCGGAGGTGGTGTTCTTATAGCTGTAATGTCAGATCTTCCTTCCGAACTTGTTCCATTAGACCATGGTTCTTCCTTAGAATTTTTATGTGTTAAAATGACGATGTGTCAAATTTCAATTTACATTACCTGCTCGTATATTCCTCCCTCTTCTGATATATCTGTCTACCTAGACCATCTTTCATCTATCCAATCAGTTGCCTCTAAACTATCTGATAGAGATTATCTGCTAGTTTTTGGTGATTTCAACTTACCAGAAGTTACTTGGTCATCTCAATCAGATATATTGGTGCCCTCTGTATTTAACTCTTTCTTAAATGGCCTTTCGGAGCTATCTCTTTATCAAATAAATACTGTTCCTAATTGTAGCGGTAGAATGCTTGATTTAATTTTCTCTTCTGACATTTTACTAAACACTATCTCTAGAATGAATCCCTTAGTTCTTCCTGAAGATCCCTATCATCCTACATTGGACCTGGTTCTAACTCTGCCAACCTCTATGCAAACTGCAACTGTTTCCCCTATAATAAAATCACGTTGTTTTCGTAGGACCGATTTCCAAAAATTGAATTGTTTAATTTTGGAACATGATTGGTCATTTCTTTATTCATGTTCTGATCTAAATGAATGCATTTCATTTTTTTATTCCTCTATGAACTCATTTTTTGATCAATGTGTTCCTGTTACTTTTCCCGTAAAGTCAAATAGGCCTCCTTGGTTTTCACGTGAGGTAGTAAGGCTAAAAAATTTGAAATCGCGGTATTTTTAAAAAGTTCCGATTTTACACGTTATATTGCTGCAAGAGCAAACTTTATTGCTCTGAATGCAAATTGCGTCGCTGCCGTTTGCAGTTTGCTCAGGACCCAAAGCAGTTTTATAACTTTGTTAACTTAAAACGTAAATCAAGTAGATTTCCTCCCTCTCTATCATACGAAAATAAGGAAGCAACTAATGATCAGGCAGCTGCCGATTTGTTTGCAGACTTTTTTCAATCAACTTATTTAACTGAACCTTATAGTTCCCCTTTACATCCATACCCTTATAGTATAGAAAATTTTAACCCTGTCTTCTGTCCTTCTATCGACAAAACCTCTCTACTAATTGATCTTAAATCGATAAAACCCGTTTTTTCTCCTGGCCCTGACGGAATTCCAGCATGCGTACTTAGATTTTGTGCTGATTCGATTTTGAATCCAATTCATAAGCTATTTGACTTGTCACTATCCAATAGTTATTCCTCTTCACAAAAGTGGTTCTAACCATGATGTGAAGAACTATAGATGTATTTCCAAGTTGTCCGCAATTCCTAAGATTTTTGATAAAAATATAAAAATTTCACCCCATCAACATGGGTTTATAAAGGCAAGATCAACAGCTACTAATCTTTTAGAATTCTCATCTCACATCAATCTAGGATTTCGGAACAAAATGCAAATTGAGGTGGTCTATACTGACTTCAGTAAAGCATTTGACTCCGTAAATCATAATCTCTTAATTCATAAGTTAAATTTGATTGGTTTTCCCCAAAAGCTCCTTCTGTGGATATCCGATTATTTAACTAACAGGTCTCAACGAGTTCTTTTTAAAGAATGTCTCTCTAAGCCGATCTTAGTTACTTCTGGTGTTCCTCAGGGCAGCCACCTTGGACCATTGCTATTTAACCTTTTTATTAACGATCTTCCTTCAATACTCCTTCACTCTAACATTCTTATGTATGCTGATGATGTGAAACTCTGTTTGACACACAATGATCCAGCAAATAACCTTCTTCAAACAGATCTTGATTTGTTTTTTAAATGGTGCAGCCATAATCTGCTGCATCTTAACTGTTTGAAGTGCAAGGTTATGTCATTTTACAGATGTAACTATCATGTCATCGATTACAATCTTAACCTAACCCCACTCTTAAGAATATCTGAAGTAGCTGATTTAGGTATCCTCTTTGATCATAAATTGAAATTTGATCGTCACATTACACAAATTGTCAATAAGGCATTTCGACTACTCGGGTTCATCAAAAGATGGGTCAAAGAATTCGAGGATCCTTACACGACAAAGTTGCTCTACACTTCTCTTGTTCGTCCAACTCTTAAATATGGGTGTTGCGTGTGGTCGCCGCAATACCATATTCACCAAGATAGAATTGAGTCTGTTCAAAAGCAGTTTCTACTCTTTGCCTTGCGCAGTTTTAATTGGGTTCCGGGTGTAGACTTACCACCATACTCTAGTAGACTCCTTCTAATTAACCTACCTTCCTTAACTAACCGTCGTATTATGTTAGGCGTTATGTTGATTGTAAAGCTAATAAAGTACAATATAGATTCCACTACTCTGCTTACTCAACTTAATCTTCTTGTTTTGTTATCCCCAGCTTAAATTTAAAAATATATACTCTTAATTAATTTTAATTCTAAACTCATTGCAAAATTTTAATTTCAAATTCTAAATTATTTTCTTTTTTTTTAAAAATCTTCAATTTTAATTCGATGTAATCTAATTTTTAATTTTAATTTTAAGTCGACTGTTTTAGTTGACGTTAAATAAATAAATAAATAAATACTAAATATATTATGAAAAATGGTTTGAATTAAAATAAACTCGATTCTAACCACATTATTTAATTTTAAGAGTAACTTTTCTATTGGTAGTATTAGATATCCAAAATGAGAGCATTTATACAACGAGGGGTCTGTTAAATATGTGTTAAAAATTAAAAAAAAAAAAGTTTTACAAAGACATTTAGTTTTAGACGACTGCAAAATAGATGAAATATTAAATAGAAAAGAAAACTGAATTGAATTTAATTCCATTTATGATAGATAATTATAATTTTATGAAAAATATTTTATACTGATCACTCAAAGTTAAATTTTGAGTGACTATAAAAAATAATTTAATTAATATAATAAAAACAAGTTATATATGCTATATTGCTTAAATATTTATAAATCTAATAAATAACACACTTAATACACTTTCGACCTAGAAATATTTTTAATGTACTAAAACATAATTAGATAACGCGAATATTGTGCGCAATAAACGTTCGCTGTTGAAAACATTTTTGGCTTTGAGCGAAACATTATTTCTGTTTCAGTAGAGGTGGCCGGTACGCAAAAGTATTTCATAACGCATGTTTTAATGATTGAAACTAGTTTCTCTAATTATCATTGCTGTTCTGCTCTTTCAAAGCCTTCTCCACTTCCGAGCGCCGCCAACACCAATATTAATCCTATCTATAATAATCTGATCATTTATTTAAGTTATTTTAATGAATTGATAAAAAAAAACGTGTTTAGCTTACCAATCTTTTTTCCTCCAAAGTAGTGATGGGTAAAGCGGAAACATCGAATATCGATATCTCCGATCTTTTGAAAACATCAATCTATCGATATTCGCCTATGTTTCTTCCAGCTCTACTCAGAACGGTGAAGGCAGAAAGCAGAGAGCGATCTTTCTTTAATATCATACAATAATATTAAATAGTTTTAATAAACTCTTTTCAAACAAACTATAATAAACTCTACATAAATAATTAGTTTTGAATAAATTTTAATAAATATTTATTGAAAGTTTAAATTTTATTTAATTCAATTACCGAAAATACATGGTCAGTAAAAAATACAAAACTATAAAATGCAATTTAATAAATATTAATTTTGATATACACTCAGCGACATTAAAATAGCCGCACTGAAATTTTTCACGCACTTTCTATTTTTCGTGCTTAGAGTTCTTTCAAAAATGTTTCTTTTAGTCTAATTAAATTTTTAGGAGGTAGTTAGTATATTTTTAAACATAAATGCTCACCAAATATTTTGGTAGACAAGTAACATGATTGGAAATTATTTTTTTTCCCGTGCCCTTTTTATTTTCCTAAGTTTTAGCCAGTACGACAAGATTCAGTAAATTAATATATATTCTATATTGTATATTGAGAGTTTTCGATATGGGCCCATTTTAAATTAGAAATACCGATATGTAATGCTCCCACCGCTCTATTGTTTATTTATTTTTATTTATTTATTTAACGTCAACTAAAATTAAACTAAATTAAAATTAGAGATATAAAAAAGAAAATAATAAAAGTTTCGATTTAGATTTTAAAATTAAATTTGATAATAAATAAAAAATTTAAAATTAATTAAAAATATTTATTTTTTAATTTATGCTGGGGATAATAAAACAAGAATTCCCGATCGAACATTTGCTGCAAAGGATTGGGGAAAACCCAGTAAAATCCAATCAGATCGGTAGATTTGTATTAGTTGTTAGGATGTAAAGTTAATTGATTAAGGATAGACAGTTTAACAGAGTAGAGGGAGGAGTCGGAGTTGAAAACTCTGGACAGTCTGTTGTACACAGCATAGAGAACTCGGAAAGGGTCATGCAAGCTTTAGTTAGTATTACAAAAGGGCAAGGATAGTAGCATAAAATTACGAGTAACTCTAGAAGGAATACAGAAATTAATTTGATTAAGCAGAGTAGGGGAATCTATATTGTACTTTATTAGCTTTACAATAAACATAACGCCTAACATAATACGACGGTTAGTTAAAGAATTTAGGTTAATTAGAAGGAGTCTACTAGAATATGGTGGTAAGTCTAGACCCGGAACCCAATTAAAACGGCGCAAGGCAAAGAGTAGAAACTGCTTTTGAACAGACTCATTTCTATATGGTGCGGCGACCACACGCAAGACCCATATTCAAGAGTTGGACGAACAAGAGAAGTATAAAGCAACTTTGTCGTATAAGGATGCTCGAATTCTTTGGACCATCTTTTGATGAACCCGAGTAGTCGAAATGTCTTATTGACAATTTGATCAAGATCTGTTTGAAGAAGGTCATTTGCAGGATTATTGTGTGTCAAACAGAGTTTCACATCATTTACACATAAAAGTTAACTGAGCCGTAACATTTTTTTAAAAAATCTTAGGAATTGCGGACAATTTGGAAATACATCTACAGTTCTTCAAATTATGGTTAGAACTACTTTTGTGAAGAGGAATGGAAAAAGACTTTTTCCAAATAGGTAGAAAATGACTATTTGATAATGACAAGTCAAGTAGCTTATGAATTGGCTGCAAAATCGAATCAGCACAAAATCTAAGTACGCATGCTGGAACTCCGTCAGGGCCAGGAGAGAAAACGGGTTTTATCGATTTAAGATCATTAAGTAAAGAGGTTTTGTCGATAGAAGGACAGAAGAGAGTGTTAAAATTATTATTATTACTACAATATAAGGGTATGGATGTAAAGGAGAACTACAATATAAGGTTCAGTTGAATAAGTTGATTGAAAAAAGTCTGCAAACAAATCGGCGGCTGCCTGATCATCAGTTGCTTCCTTATTTTCGTATAGTAGAGAGGGAAGAAATCTACTTGATTTACGTTTTAAGTTGACAAAGCTATAAAACTGCTTTGGGTCCTGAGCAAACTGCAAACGGCAGCGACCCAAATACTTTTTGTAACAATTTGCATTCAGAGCAATAAAGTTTGCTCTTGCAGCAATATAACGTGTAAAATCGGAAGGATTAAAAGTTAATTTAAACTTTTTAAAATACCGCGATTTCAAATTTTTCAGCCATACTAGCTCACGTGAAAACCAAGGAGGCCTATTGGACTTTAAAGGATAAGTAACAGGAACACATTGATCAAAAAATGAGTTCATAGAGGAATAAAAAAATGAAATGCATTCATTTAGATCAGAACATGAATAAAGAAATGACCCATCATGTTCCAAAATTAAATAATTCAATTTTTGAAAATCGGTCTTACGGAAACAACGTGATTTTACTATAGGGGAAACAATTGCAGTGAGCATAGAAGTTGGCAGAGTTAGAACCAGGTCCAATGTAGGATAATAGGGATCTTCAGAAAGAACTAAGGGATTCATTCTAGAGATAGTATTTAGTAAAATGTCGGAAGAGAATATTAAATCCAGCATTCAACCACTACAATTAGGAACAGTGATTATTTGATATAGAAGTAGCGCCGAGAGGCCATTTAAAGAGAATTAAATACAGAGGGCACCAATATACCGGATTGAGATGAACAAGTAACTTCTGGTTTATTTAACATAAATATTAAAATTTGATGATCGAACGATACACTATTTAAAAAACTTACTAAAACCATATATCCGTTTGTATTATATCCAACTAAAGCTCCTGATTCCGATTTGTTATCCCAATTGCTTTTTCTGCCTTCTTCTGGAATTTTAACAAAAATTCTATTTCCGTATATTTATTAAATTTCGGTTCGGTTTTATACCAAAAAAAAATTTCGTATGGGCTTTTCTTTACTGTTTGCGAATGTTCGATTTTTTAAATAAGCTACTGTACTTCTGTCCAATACTACTGTGGGCAAAAAGTAAGGTGAATTTGTTTGTAAAATGAAAAATCTTTATTTATTCTTCTACATCAATTTGATCCCCTTCGAAGTAATCCCCTCCCGATAAAATACACTTATGCCAACGTTTTTTCCAATCCTCGAAACATGCCAAATAGTCCCTTTCCGGTATAGCCATCAGCGCCTTCTTGTGGTCTCTTGAGTTTTGGGAATAGCCAGAAGTCACACGGAGCCAAATCAGGCGAATACGGTGGTTGCGGAACGATATGCGTCGAATTTTTGGTCACGAAGAACGAGTGCAGTGTGAGATGGTGCATTATCGTGATGCAAAAACCATGGCCCATAATTCTGGTCTTCTTAGACGAATTGCTTCACGCAAACGACGCATAACGCTCAAATAATATTCCTTATTAACAGTTTGGCCGGGTGGAAGGAATTCATAGTGCACCACAGCACGAAAATCGAAGAAAACTGTCATTATGACCTTGATTTTTGAACGACTTTCACGTGCTTGTTTCGGTCTGGCCTCGACCCTCTTTGAAGTCTTTGTACCACTTATAAAAATTTTTCTGCGACATGGTAGAATCACCAAAGGCCTTCCGCAACATCCTCAACGTTTCCGCAGCCGAAATTTCATTCCGCAAACAAAATTTGATGGCACTTCTTTGCTCAATTAAATCAGACATTGTAAAAATCTAAACATGCACTCGTGGTCGTTTGGTAAATACAAGCGTAAATATATTACTGATAATGACATTGACATGAAATTTGTCCCAGATGTCATTAGCAGTCCTACCAACTCAAGAAAAAAGAACTAGCCCGAAATGTTAGGCACGCGAAGTTTAAATTGGAAATTCACCTTACTCTTTTCCCTCCCTCATCAAGCACCTATCAATGTCCTTTCACAATCTATTATATCTTTCTGATACGCCGTTTAATTCATGTACATACGGTGGACATGTAGTTAACCGAATTCAATTACAAAGTTCAGTATTTCTCTATTTAAATATTCTATTGTATATTCTAATATTTTTCCTAAAATACCCTGTTGTGCTGTGTGGTCCGTTTAAGTCTGTATGTATTAGCTCTAATGTTTCTTTAGTTTTTGTTATTTCTGTTCTTCTCGGATGGTTCGTTTGATATTTTACTGTAAACAATTCGCACATTTCTTTTCTACTGACTGTCTATCTATCTAGCATTTTATTCTTAATAATTCTATTAAAATATTGAAAATTAACTTGGGTCAGTGCCTTGAGCCATTTTTCTTTTTCAGTTAATTTAGTTACATTTGTATATATTTCATTTGTTGTATTTTTTTGCATGAAACTTTTTACATTATATAAACTATCAATTTTATTTGCATCTGAAAATAATTCTCTTTTTTCATTGTAGGTTTTTGTATCATTATTTCTGGCTACGACTGTACATTTATTTTCAGTTATCTTTGATATGCTTAGCAAATTTTGTTTAATGCCTTTACAAAGAGTACAGTTATTAAATCGATCAAATTTTCGTTGTTGTATGCTCTAAAATATATTTCTACATTTCAAATCTTGGTCGCTTGCAATTGTTTGCCATCGGCTACTTTGACAACAATCGAATTTTTAAAATTTACACAGTTCTTAAATAATCTACTATCGTTAATGTGATCAGTGCAGTGTTTTATTATTTGTTTTTCTCGTATCATTCTTATTGTCCATGACTGTAGGCCGTCGCCGTTTTCTTGCTGTCTTCATTGGTTCCCGTCTCCTTACGACCACGTCAAGTTCCACGTCCGCGACAACTTCAATGATATTGACCTCTTCGTGTTCTGATAGCGCCTGTTGTTTTGTTGTTGTTGTTGTCTGTTTACGCCTCTGGCATTTTGCTCAGCATGCCAGCAGTCCCTTTGAATATGGCCTGTTTTTCCACATACATACATAGCAGTCTTTTTTAGTTTTGGTGTTAAGTGTGCTTACGTTATTTCCTCTCTCCACTGTTCAAGCTTTTTTCTTTCCGCATTTTTTCGTTTTCACCTCCAGCGATTTGAAATTTTCGCGAATTCTTTGTAAAATTCTTCCACTGTCTTCGTCAATTTTCCTTCTGCACAGTATTTGCAGGGCTGTTGACATTGTCGAATAAATTTCGTTTAATTTGTTCATAATTTCTAACGTCCTTTTGCACTCACTAACATATTCCAACTGTTTATCTGATATTGTAATTTATAAAATTGTTTTTGCTTTTAAAACTCGTGGTTCTTTGCACTCTTTGTATTCTAGTATTATTATAAGTCTGAACTTACAGCTTTCAAAAATTTACGCCAACGAACACAGGCATTCTCGTCTCTGAATATTAGTAGTAACTGTTTAGAAGCAATAATATTAACTCAACAACTAAAGTTGAATATCACACATGACAAATACCTGGCCATGAGCGGTTTGTGAAAATTTTATTTAAATCGGACTATAAATAAGTAAGATATGATAAGAATTTAATTTGTTTTGAACGTATACGAGTATACAGTACACAGACACACAGCAATACAAGTTTGTATTTGCTATTGGCCGGTGGTAGCAAAAATGGTTCACCATGCCACCAGCCAATAGCTGAGTGGTTAGAGTGTCCGACGGAATTTTGAAAGCTTTTATGTATTGTGGCGCGATTCCATTCTCATGTGCGAAACCTTTTGCATTCTTTCCATTTTATTTTATTATAAATCTTATTTATTTTTTCTATTCTAATAAACTAAACAGAAAGCAGCAGCCGATGGGGCTGTGGATATCCAAATCCGCTAATCTCATGTTAAATTAAATTTCAATTAAAAATAGTTCTTCCTCAATTAGATTTCATTGATTTTGATTTATTTATATTATATTAGATATATATATATATTACTTGTGCAAGAAAGAAAGGGAAGAACGTTGCTAGCGCGTAGCGCGAGATGTTTCTCGATTCTTCTTTTTCATGCACATGTCAAGTACCGATAATAAAATATATGCTAACATACTCATACATACTTAATCAGTGTACACATTTACATATGTACATTGGTATACAACCAATAACATGATAGATCGGTAGGAATGTATGCAAGTATTTACATGCATGTGTACCTATTCATAATATTCCTAATATGCGTACGTGCACATATAGTTATTATTAAATAATTCATAATTTAGGGTCAGTAAAAAATATAAAACCATAAATATGCAATTTAATAAATATTAATTTTGATAACATTTAAAATTAGAAATATCGATAAGTAATGCTCATACCGCTCTTTGCAGTCTTTCGCGCGTTAGGAAATTGCGGCGATAAATTATTGGCAACGTATCGTATTATGATTAATATGTAGCTAGCGAAGACACAATATGCATTTTTAACTCGTGCCAAAAATTCAAGAAGAAGCAAATGTAACGAATTTTGGAAAGCGCTTAAAATGCATTCAAATACTTATCTCGCTTAGTCTAATGCTTACGACACTTGTCTATTCGCTATTGCATTTTCTATGGGTTCTTCTTCTTCTGTTCGTCAATTAAATTTGTGCGTGTCTTATTTATTTATTTATTTAACGTCAACTAAATCAGTCAGCTTAAAATTAAAATAAGGTTATATTTTTTAAATTAAAATTAGAAATATAAAAAAGAAAATAATAAAAGTTTATGATTTAGATTTTAAAATTAATTTAGCAATAAATCAAAAATTTAAAATTATTAAAAATACATATTTTTAAATTTTGGCTGGGGATAATAAAACAAGAATTCCCGATCGAACATTTGCTGCAAAGGATTGGGGAAAACCCAGTAAAATCCAATCAGATCGGTAGATTTGTATTAGTTGTTAGGATGTAAAGTTAATTGATTAAGGATAGACAGTTTAACAAAGTAGAGGGAGGACTCGGAGTTGAAAACTCTGGACAGTCTGTTGTAGTCAGCACAGAGAACTCGGGAAGGGTCATGCAAGCTGTAGTTAGTATTACAAAAGGCCAAGGATAGTGGCATAAAATAACGAGTAACTCTAAAAGGAATACAGAAATTAATTTGAGTAAGTAGAGTAGGGTAATCTATATTGTACTTTATTAGCTTTACAATAAACATAACGCCTAACATAATACGACGGTTAGTTAAAGAAGTTAGGTTAATTAGAAGGAGTCTACTAGAGTATGGTGGTAAGTCTACACCCGGAACCCAATGTCGCTCGAACATATTATATCAAAGCGAAATTTAAATCCAAATAAAGCGCAATTTTCATTGCGAATTAATAACTTATAGCGAATTAATCGTTATAGTAGTTATTTAAAAAAATAATAATAATAACAATAATAAATACAAATACAAACTTGTATTTAGTTTATATATAGTACTATAATCCATAGCCTCAGCACCTGACTGTAGGGTTCGACTGGTTTCATATTTGTTTATTATTATTTTATATATTTTGATATATTTTTAATTTTATACATTATGTAATTTTTATTCCCTTGGACCATTAGAAATGGTCAAATGTGTAGTAGGCTAGAGGGTATGTAGTTAGTATGCATACACATTGTACATAAGTTTGACATATCAACATTGTATATAAACATTGATAAAGCGCAGCGAGAAGTTATGAGCAAACCGAGAAGATGGCAGAGTCAGCGTTTTGCGAGAACCGAGCTACGAGAAACGTTTTACTGCGGCACATACTAATAATATGGCAACTTGTGCATAGGTAATCATATACATAGAACTGAGTAAATTATGTACAGAAATTATAAGGTCATGTCTGGAAGACGTCGTCGTTCGAACATAGGTCGTAGTATAGTGAATGCCAGAAGAGTACGTTCAGCAAGAGATGAAGAATCGCCAACGGAACGTAAAGTTCGCCTCAGTCAGGCTCGGGATAGATATAGAGCTGAGAGAGAGAGAGAGAGAGAATCTTCAGTAGAGCGTTTGATTCGCCACAGCCGGGATCGAGATAGGCATACGGTTCAGAGGGACAAAAAATCGTCAGTAGAGCGTGAGGCTCGCCTCAGTCAGCTTCGGGATAGATATAAAGCTGAGAGAGAGAGAGAATCTTCAGTAAAGCGTTAGACAGCGAGATAGGGAAAGACATCGAAAACAGAGAGCCAGAGAATCATCAGCACGAGTCACTAATTCATGGGTGAATAAAGAAAATTCTGACATATGGTAAACTACGATTCTTCGATTTGTTACAAGGACGATCGTATAGTATCAATAGGTACTATGTCAGTAGTGTGTGAACATTGCTTGGCATTGAAATTCAAGGACGAATCGAAAGGCATGTGTTGCTTACAAGGAAAAGTCAAATTAGAAGAAGTTCTCCCTCCATCTGACCACTTCACTCTCTTCTTACGGGGGATCATCAGAAATCCAAGCAATTCATGCGCGATATTCGCCGTTATAATAACGCATTTCAAATGACCTCTTTTAAGAGTAAGAAAGTCGTTGAGCGTGGGTTCATGCCTACATTTAAAATTCAAGGGCAAGTGTACCACTTAGCTGGGAGCATGCCCACTTCGACCCGATGATCACAAATTTCTGTAAATATATTTTATTGCAGATCCAGATACACAAGCATCTACGCGGTGTACAAGTGTTGCACAGCCAATTGATAGAGATTTGTTAATAGAGTCTTCCATTTAAAAGTACAGAAACTTTTGCACCTCATTAACATATATTCGGTCCGTTGTGCTGCCATATGTGCACAATAGAATGGCAGAAACATGGCTTGCCACATGTACACCTATTAGTGTGGTTAGTGAACAAAATTTGACCAAACCAAATTGACAGGGTTATTTCAGCTGAATTACCGGATAAAGATGAAGATCCTATCCTGTACGAAATCGTAAAGAACCATATGGTACAAGGCCCTTGCGGGACTTTAAACCCGTATTCTCCATGTATGTGAGATTCTAAATGGAGCAAAAAATTTCCGAAGTCGTTTCAAACTCAAACAAGTACTAGCGATGACGGATATCCCAAATATCGTCGACGATCGCCAGAACAGGGTGGGCATGATATTGTAAACCGGTGGATAGTTCCCTATAATCCGCTCCTTTTGAAAATATTTGATGCCCATATCAACGTAGAGTTGTGCAATTCTATAAAGTCAATTCAATATGTTACTAAGTACATTAATAAAGGCAGTGATCAAGCCACTTTCAGAATACAATCACCAAATGAAGTGGAAAAATATCAGTCTGGATGTTACATCTGCAGCTCTGAAGCTGTATGGAGGATTTTATCATTCGAAGTGCACGACCGGTCTCCCACAATTGTCCACCTTGCAGTTCATTTAGAAAATGGACAAAGTATATTTCACAGAGAACTATATACAAGAAGTTGTTAATAACCCGCGGGATACAACATTGACAGCATTCTTCAAGTTATGTGCTCAAGATGATTTCGCGAAAACACTGACATATGACAGTTCCAGGTTACCATACATGGAACCAGAGTTCTTTCAACGGCGAAAACAAAACACTGCGGTTGATGCTTTCCCCGGAGTAAAAAAACGGTTGCTCTTGGCAGAGTCTACGTGGTTCATCCCAACAACAGCGAATGCTTTTATCTGAGAATGTTACTGCATATTGTAAAAGGCCCGACATCCTTTGCACACCTAACAACTGCACAAGGTGTTGTTTACAATACTTATCAAGCAGCATGCAAAGCTATGGGGCTCTTGGAAGACGATTCACACTGGGAAAACACATTATCAAAAGTAGCTGTTTCTAGTTCAGCTACATCATTAAGATTTTCATATTCCGTCATATTAGTGTTTTGTCAAGTAACTATTCTGTTAACCTATGGAATAAATTTCAAGAAAATATGGCCAGATATTCTGATTCGGCGACGGCGAGAGTTAAATTCAGATGATGTACAATATGATCAAAACATAATTGACGAAGCATTATTGGAATTGAACAAAGTAGTGCAATTACTTAAAATCGATCAAGGATTTTGGGCTGCTGATGCCGGCTAATACTACTAACTCAGATTTAACTAACAGTGCCGAATACACAGGAGAAACATCATGCGATCAAACGAGACTTACAAAATATAGCTCAAGATGAGCCACGATTAAACATCGATCAGAAAAAAGTATTCACTGCATTACTATCAACAATTGATAACAATGCAGGGAAATTGTTTTTCCTTGATGCCCCAGGAGGTACAGGAAAAACATTTTTAATCAATCTGCTTTTAAAAAAAGTGAGATCTATCGGAAAAATTCACCTATGGGTGGATGTACAATTCTGTTCTCAGGAGATTTCCGTTAAATCCTACCAGTTGTGACTCGAGGAACACGTGCTGACGAAATAAATGCTTGCCTAAAAAGATCCAACCTTTGGCCACATGTCAATAAATTAGAGTTTAAAACTAAAATGAGGGTTTCGTCATCTTCACGTGAGAACAGGCTATTTCCAGAGATGCTGCTATAAGTTGGCAATGGAGAGTTAACACAAAATGAGGGAAGGATTGACCTAGAAAACCTTTGCGTTTTGATAGACAACATTCAAGAGTTAGTCAAAAATGTCTATCCTGACATTGATAACATAAGTTATAAGACAATATCTTGGTTTAAAGAAAGAGCGATTCTGTCACCAACTAACGAACAAGAAAATAAAGTAAATAACTTGATTCTTTCAAAGATTGATGCGCTGACGAAAATATACTACTCGGTCGATACTGTTCTCGATTTGGAAGAAGCTGTTCATTTTCCTACAGAATTTCTAAACTCTTTGAACCCGTCTGGACTCCCTCCTCACAAAATGGTGTTGAAAGTAGGTTGTCCTGTTATTTTATTAAGAAACCTGAATCCACCTAAACTTTGTAATGGCACGCGTTGGTAAAATCATTGAAAACTTTCATAATAGAGTGCACAATACTCACAGGATGTGGTAGCGGAGAAGATGTATTGATTCCCCGAATCCCTCTGATACCATCGGATTTACTCTTCCAATTTAAACGTTTAAAGATTCCGGTAAAGACATCTTTTGCAATGACCATTAATAAATCACAGGGTCAAATCTTCAACGTTGCAGGCTTAGATTTGAGCGATGACTGTTTTGGATGTTTTGTCATGGACAACTGTATGTCGCTCTTTCAATAGTGACCTCCAGAGAAAACATGTTTGTATTGTCTAATGACAAGAAAGCTGTGAACGTTGTTTATAAAGACATTCTGTAATATGTTGTAAAAATAAAATAAATAATTAAAAATGTAAAAAGTTAATAAAAAAGTTAATAAAAGTTACAAGTTAATAAAGTTAATCCTTCAATACTCCTGCACTCTAACATTCTTATGTATGCTGATGATGTGAAACTCTGTTTGACACACAAAGATCCTGCAAATGACCTTCTCCAAACGGTTTTTTTTTTTTTATGGTGCAGCCGTAATCTTCTGCATCTTAACTGTTTGAAGTGCAAGGTTATATCATTTTACAGAGGTAACTTTCATGTCATCAATTATAATCTTAACTTAACCCCACTCTTAAGAATATCTGCAGTAGCTAATTTGGGTATCCTCTTTGATCATAAATTGAAATTTTCGACTACTCAACAAAAGATGGCCCAAAGAATTCGAGGATCCTTATACGACAAAGTTGTTTTATACTTCTCTTATTTTCCGACAGCTTATCCAAAATGCAATCTTACAAATAATTTTAAAGTGTAATTTCTGATGACGACACGACGCTGGTGTTGGACCTAGACCTGGACCAACGTGCAACGGCTCCCAACGGCCCGTCCGATGACTATTTACCATAATGCTTTAACTGTTTCACGTGTTTGGCAATATAAAATTAAATTTGTATTCATAGCATAACCTCATTTTCGAATTTATTGGCGCGCAACTTCGGTTTGATATTCGGCTGATTGCGCAGACACTCAACATATATCTGGTAGCGCTACTAATAAGTTTGCATCGATCCGGCATCTCCTTTTTTATCATAAGGGCTGACGCAGGGCTGGTCACACTAACACAAGTCTTGTACGTCCATCGACCATCGATGGTTTAAACCATCGATTATTTGAGTTTCGATGGTTTAATCCATCAATTATTTGAGTTTCGATGGTTTAATCCATCAATTATGCGATGTATCGATGGTAAATTTTTTAAAGTGATTAAATAAATACAAAAGCTAAATTAATAACAAAAATATAAATTCATTTTATTTCATAGTAACTAAAACAGTTATAAATATCATTTCTTAAGAGTAAAATAACACATTTTCTTATTTTAAATTGGAGATCATTCGTTTATCCATTTGTATTTTTCCAGAAATAGCAAAATGTTGACTGCTTTCGCCATCAGGGCTGACCGCTTCTCACTTATAATCTGCAGCGCTCTGACTCAGTGGATGTGGCCGGAACACACAAATACTTTTTTGAGCATTTCGCAAGAGTGCGTAGTTGGTTGCCACAATTCTATAATAAATTGTTTGATATAGAAATTATAAAAACTTATGCAGGAAAATGTACCTTCCAATATTCCAAAGGATCTTCGCCTTGCGGTGAATTACGCTGCTCCAAATATTGACGCAGCTCTAAAATTGCATCCGATCGGTTTGATTTGGCTTGATGGCTAACTTTCTCCGAAGCAAAACTGTAAAGATTGAGCTTTATGTTGATCGGCGACGTTTCTGGCGGTTCCTCATTAGGGCAAATATTTTGCAAACAGCAGTCTTTAAAAACAGCAGTTAATTCATTTTGCAACGCAATCACAGCTGGTTCTGCATTGGCCAGTGTGTAATATATCGATTGTGAAAAAACCATCGATGGTTTCATAAATTCTCAACCATCGATTATATCGCTGCAATAGTGTTTTGTAAGTGGTTCTCTAGGAATAAGCTATGCGAATACTGTTGAGTAATTTCTTCTTAATTCAAACAAATAGTAATATTACAATGATGTTATTATTTATAATGAATAAATGTACATTAATTTATGCTATATTAATATAATTTGTGAAAGCTCAACGATCTGGCCACGCAGAAACATCGAACAATCTGTCAACCCTATTACGCGGTTGATGCGCTACTGCTCTCTTCCTGGCTTTCTTCACTCTCCGACGGAGAGTCTCCGTCTCTCTTCAGCAGTCCAAACCAGCATTTATATTTATGTGCTGGAAATTAATTTGTTAGAGAAAGAGAAAACAAAAAGAACGTTTTGCTTTCATTCCAAACAAATAAAGTGGATAATAAATATATAACCGGCTGTACGAAAGCCGATAACGAAACAGTGCCAACGTGAACCTCTTAAATTTAGGAATTGTGTGTGCAGCACTGGTCAGCAAGCCGCAGCAGAAATTTGTGGTTGGTAAAAGGTAAATGAAGTGTGAAATAATTAGCAAACTAGAAAGTGGTCACAGCGTCAAGTCTCGACTGGAGTTTTAATATTTTATTCTTTCGCATTTGAAATGTGTGTGCACAGGGCATACATATTTTTGGTCGCCATTTTTAATAAATCATCTTTCGCTGATGTGTGTATGCTACAGTTGTCCCGCTCCCGCGCGCCGTCCAAGTGGTATCGTCGACAGTGTTGTAAAACATTTTTTTAAGAGAAATTAGCTTGTTTATGAAATCTGAATTTATTTACACAATTCGTGGTTTGTGATTAATTTTAGTGAGTTGCGCGCACAATGGAAGAACTCACTAAAAACATTTTATTCACAACAAACGCCAATAACGGACAACCGGCAACCATACAATACCAAACAGCAGACGGCACTATTCTCAAGCAACCCAAAATAGAGGGCCAAAAAGCCGAACCTACCTTTTATTACACAACAAACGTGAGTGAGAGAAGACAGACGGTGGATTAAAACGTCTTTAACTCTTTCGTATTACTTTTCAGGGCAATGCGGCCACGGTGAACATAGCTCATTTGGCAACATCAGAGGATAATAAGACTTGCTACATAGCACAGCCGGTGGGTGGTTACAATTACGCTCTGGTCAATGGGATGCCACTGAACCAGGGCACCGCCCTAGGCATAGCCACTGTGGATGCCCATGGACGTATACAGATTGTGAATCAAAATAAGCCCATTGCGGCGGTAAGTTGTCTAGGTGTAGACGATATATAAAATACTACACCACATCAAATTTCATTATTAAATAGAATAACAATCAACGAGAACAATATATTAAAATTGTTTCGATAATAGAACTTAAGCTTAAAATGTAAATCTCAGTTAAAAAAATGCGCTTAGCAATTCCCATTCCATTGAGAAGATGCCGCCGTTCAATCATTTTTTTTAACAAGAATTAATAATAGAATTTCGGTTTTTCTATTAAAGAATTTTTCCCCGTTACAGAACACAATATCGAACATCAGCTTCAAATGCGACGTCTGCTCGGAGATGTTCCAGCATCTGGCTCTCCTCAACGCACATAAGCGTATGCACACCGAAGGCACAGATGGACAGCAACAGCACAATGCACACCAATCCTCGGATGCCATTACGGTGGTGAATGCGCAGGGTCTGGTGCAGACGCAGAACATCATTACGGGTAATGGTCAGATGGGTCAGATACAAATTGTAGCTTCCGATTCACTTGAACCTGTTCAGCAATCAGCTATGCAGCAGCAACAACAGCAGCAGCAACAGGCGCAGCAACAAAACAATAATTCGAAGTCGAGCAAGTGCAGCACTTGCGGCAGTGCTATGATGCATCAATCAAAGCGAAAGGGACCTAAGCAAGTGCGCTGCGAATCGTGCATGCAGGCTGAACAGGTGGCACAGCAGCAAATCTTTGTAGCGCCCGATGGTAACCTATGATTCTTCTTCAGCTAATCCTGTACTAAAACCATTTATTCTTGTGCCTTCAGGACAAATGGCGCATCCAGTGCAAATTATATCAACCACTCCACAAGCGCAAGCGCAACTTCAGCAGATTGTAGCCCAGCAAACGGGTGGAACAACGCCTAAGCGAGAGCCCTGCTCATCGGGGCATCATCCGCTGAAGAAACGCAACTCACAACAGATGACCAAATGCCAAAAGTGCAATGGGTCCGGTGTAGTGCTTATGGGACAAGGACACACACATACACACAGCGGTACCTCAATGAAACAAACTGTCACTGTCAAAACCGAGTAAGTACATCCTCAAGTTAACGATCAAGGATACTCTATATAGTAATGCTAACTCGTAGAAATACCTGTAAACCGTTCAGTTGCAACATTTGTGGCGGCCTCTTCTCACGCTACTCCAGTCTGTGGTCGCACAAGAAACTGCACAGTGGGGAGAAGAACTATAAGTGCACCATCTGCGGATTGGCCTTTGCCAAGGCTGTCTATCTGAAGAATCATGCGCGTATTCACACGGGCGAAAAGCCCTACAAGTATGTATTCCTCCGGCAACGAGTTGGGTATATTAATTAACTGTTTTCTCCTTTCTCTTCCAGGTGCCAGACGTGTGGCATGCAGTTCTCGCAGTCGCCACATCTAAAGAACCACGAACGCACGCACAGCGGAGAGCGTCCGTACGTGTGCGGGGTGTGTGACAAGGGATTTGCGCGCCATGCTACGTTGTGGAATCATCGTCGCATACACACTGGTGAGAAGCCATATAAATGTGAAATATGCGGGTCAGCATTCTCACAGGCGGCACATCTGAAGAACCACGCCAAGGTGCACTCCGGCGAGAAACCTTACAAGTGTGAAATATGTTCGGCGGCGTTTGCTGATCGTTTTGCGTTGAAGCGTCATCGTGGCATACATCAGAAGTACGGACAGACCGCCCCACGGCAACCCTCGGGCGATAGCATGATCGTGCATAAACAGGAGATGCCCGACATGGATGACGATGCGCAGCAAGAGGTAATCATCGGTGGCTTATAGATAAGAGCAAAAAACAGCAAAACAACGCTTACGGCAGCGACTGCAGCCGTTTATCAGGCAACCAGAGACATGGATAGGGGCACCAGCAGCGCCTTTGCAAGCACGCATCCCTATCCGGCCTACTACTATCAGTTGGCTACGACAGGGGCAACGGAGCAGGAACGCCAGTTGGAGGAGCAGCAGCTGTCGCCGCAGCAGGGTGTCTCATTTAGTAGTTCATCATCAAACTACTGAATGAAATTGGCACCTGTACATATTACTTATATAGATATATATATATAATATATGTTATATTATTTTCCCTCCATTACCTTTTTTTATATCTGAAATACTGGAAACGACGCTTTTTACGTTTATCAAACATAACATAACACTAAACAAAAACGAAATAAACCATAATAAAAACAAAAGAATAGAAAACAGAAATGAATGGAACCTAATTTATTCATAGAGTGTTTGGTACATTTAAATGTTATAGTCTATATCCGTATACAAATTGTAGCTATAATTAACACGGATTTATAAGGAGAGGAGATTGAGGTATTGACAGCAAAAGGAAACACGTAAGAATCTACGCGGGAATGTACTATATATTTCAGTGCAGGCTGTATACACATAGATCGTTTTAACATATGTACGAGTATTGGATACTTCATTATCTCGTTTAAAAACAATATTAGCTTTTAGTGATAAACAAAAGCAGAAGCTACATTTTTAATGCCATTGACGTACACCTAAATAGGTATTATACAGAAACAAATATATCTTTAATAAATAAATCACATTTGAATACAATTAGCAAAGCTTACTTTTGGAAAGGGATAACCATTACATATATATTTTATATAAATTTTTCTGTTTAATTCTAATTTTTTTTATGATCTTTAACGGTACAATATGTGTGAACAATGGGAAATATATCGTTTTTTTGACAAATAAATCACATAAAAAAACAGTTTTATTTTGCATACTTTCGGGATTTGTTTATAAAGTGGAACAATCTACATATTTATTTATATATATAAATATATACAGGGTGGGCCATCTACATGTGACCCGTGTGATTCATAAATAATATTGTTAAGGAAAAGACAATTTGTTATTTTTTGCACAGGCATTTATTTTAATTCAAGGAGATTAATATTATTAACATTTAAAAGATTATTTGGCTCGCCTTTTTCCTTGATGACGAATTTTGCTATTTTTTTTGCATTTTTCATCACTTTCTCGAGCGTAGCTTTAGGTATCGCCGCTATTTCCTCAAAGTCCTTGGCTTGTTGATGTACACTTTAGATTTCAAAAATCCCCACAAATAAAAGACGGGTGGAAGATCGGGCGAACGCGGCGGCCAGTCAAAATCGCTATTTTTTGATATCAATCGACCAGGGAAAAATGACCTCAATAAATTTAATGTGACAGCTGCAGTATGGCATGGCTGAACAATTTCACCGCGTTCAGGTGGAGTGTAGTTATCCATGGTTAATGACTACTTGAAATGAAGAATCAAATGTGGTATGACGTTTGTCGATTTGACAATGTATGTCAAAGTTATTAAGAGTTTACGTGGGTCACATTTAGATGGCCCACCCTGTATTTGTTTTTAATAATTTGAAATGCATATTATTTAATGTTTTTCAAGTCCTTTTCCGTACTAAACAACTTACTTACAACTTTTCCACTTTGACAACTCATATGATCTAATACACGGATCAAAGCGAATTATATTTTTATGTTTAATGAATGAATAAAAATTTGTTCCTACATCACTTACTTTAATATAGTGTTTGGCAATTCTTAAGAATATTTCTCCCTGTGATGTTAAGATACAATATTATGATATACGGATTCTACACTTAATAATAATATATAGAAAAAAAAAAAATAAATAAAATTGTATAAATTGTTCTTCTTTTATTGTGAGTTTGATTAACCCTCTAATGCCCAACCCCGCCTTTTGGCGGGTTGCAATAGAATTGCGTACAAAAACTGCGTAGTTAATTTTATTCAAAAAAGGGGAGTCACATATATTTTAGGACATATCATTTTGCATGTATGTATGTGTACATCGCTGATCGTTTTTTTACTGAAACACTTCACAAATTCAGTCCAAAGTGAAAAGGTGTCGGTCGTATATAATTCATTTTGCAAAAACAGTGATTTTGAAGATTGAACAATAAGTTTATTTTGTGTCGAACAAGAAAAAAAAATATTGGTGAGTAGAACGCATTATTATCAATAGGTTAGTTTAAAAATCAAATAAAAAAAAAAATATAAGTTAAGAAATATCGAATTGGAACAAATCCCGCCTTTTGGCGGGGTTGGGCATTTAGCTGTAAATTTATTGTTAACCATTGCGTTCGTTATCGCTTCTTTATTTAGTCATGTCGGGTCGAAAGATCATAAAGTTTTCAAAGCTGTCTGTCAATGAAATTCAAAATATAATGGACGAGCTGGATGATGATGACTTTAATGAAACTGGAGATGAGCTGGACTCTGAAGACGACATTGAAGAGGCTAATTTCACCGGTCTTTGCAACTCTTTTATCGACGAATGTCTTAACTCAACAGAGACGCTTGTTAACGCAATTAATGTGACAGCATTAGATAATTTTGATACAGATCTGGAAACTTCAGTAGCAACCGATGTGCCTGGTTCGAGTAAGCGTCGTCGTGTGTCTTCAAATAAGCGTAAAACTGACGGAAAGCGTACCTTTGTTCCCACCAGTGATGGTTTTGTTGGACAACCAAATGAAATAAAAAATAATTCGCCCAAGTTTAAATCAATGAAATAAAATTGGAAATAAAAAGGATTGCGTCTTAACGTCAATGATCTCGCGTTCCATAGCTATTCGCCTTCTGAGTTTGAAGAACTTAAAACGCCTTTTGACTGTTTTCAATATTTTTTGACCGATGAGTTTCTCAAGGTAAATTCTTGTTGTAGTACGATTATATATATTTTTTTAAATGATCTAGTTTCGTTTTATTTTCAGGTCTAAGCTGAACAAATGAATTTGTATGCTTGCCAACAAAATTTACAGACTCGCTTTATCACTAACTTTATGGAGCTTCGCAAATTTATTGGTATACTCTTTTTTATGTCAGTGTATCGCTTTCCAAGCTCTCGATCCTATTGGGGAAAATATTCCCTTGAAGCTGTTAAAAATGCTATGACTCGCAATAGATTTGAAGAAATACTCAAAAGACTTCATTTTAACGATAACTCTGCTGCACTTCAGCGAGATCAACCTGGCTACGATCGTTTATTTAAAGTAAGACCACTTATAACTTACTTTAATGAAAGGTTTCTAAAAGTTCCTATGCCTCAACGCCTGTGTGTAGACGAGCAAATGTGTTCCACAAAAATGCAGGGAAATCCGACACGTCAATATATTCCAAATAAACCACACAAATGGGGAACAAAACTTTTCAATCTGTGCGACACTTCAGGATTTTCATATGCTTTCGAAATCTATTCAGGCGCTGGCGATAATGTGATTCCAGAAAATACTCCTGACTTTAGTGCTGCTTCAAATGTCGTCGTAAGATTATCAAAGTGGATTCCTGATCATCAAAATCATATAATTTACTTTGACAACTTTTACACATCGCTCGGATTGGCTGTCTACCTTCGTAGCCGTGGTATCTATTGTTTGGGAACTGTGCGTTCAAATCGTATATCGAACAGCAAATTATCGTCTGATGAAAGCCTCAATGCAAAAAAAGTTCCTCGAGGCTATTCCGAGGAGTTTGTAGGTTCCGCTTTTGGTGTGGATATATGCAACGTTTTGTGGCGTGACACAAAAACAGTTCGACTTATATCAACCTATGTTGGAACTCGTTTTTGTCACAAACTGAAACTCTATTGCAAACAGCGACTCGGTGGGATCGAAAAAAAAGAAACAAATTGAGATTGAGTGTCCTATGATTATAAAGGAGTACAATCGTCATAAGGGAGGAGTTGACCTAATGGATGGCCTTATCGGCCGGTATCGTATTCGAATGAAAACACGAAAGTGGACCAACCGTTTATTTTTCCATCTATTGGATATGTCAATGGTAAACGCATATATTTTATATCATCGGTTGCTTAAGGGACAAGCACGATGTTTTTTGCCAGATTTTCGAATTGAGGTGGCGGAGACTTTATGTCTGCTTTTGATTCCGGCTAGCTGTGGACGGGGACGGCCATTATCTCACTCAGCATCAACGGCTCCGGCTCCATCGAAAGTATAAACATATGTTAGAGCAGCATAGTTTTATTTAGTTTTATTATTATTATTATTATCTATATTAATTAAAATTAACATTGAAGTCATAGGCTAGCATAAAGTAGGAGAAAATTGTGGATTTTAAATGTAGTTGAGCATGCTCTCTTTATAATGCTCTCTTAAGCCCTTTGACGATCGGCAAATGCCGACGATGAATTCGGAGAGTGTGGTCGGATTGTGGCCCACTCTCGCTAATGAAAAAAGCATTCGTTGTTAAGCAATCGTGGAAGCCAGCAGCAGCAATAAATTGTCATTGTAGAAATTATTAATCGAGCCACCGCGTCCTTTTTATTTCTTTTGTTTTTTCGCTCTCTAAAAAAGCTTAGAGAATTTTTCATTGGCGCCCGAGCAGGGACTTCGGTGTAGTGCAATTGCTTCGCGCGTTTCGTGTGCGGGTGTGAATAAAATATAATAAAGAAAAACATTAACACCTGTTCTCGTGGGAGTCATCATCCTATCAACTGGACCACTTCGGTGTAGTGCAATTGCTTCACGCGTTTCGTGTGCGGGTGTGAATAAAATATAATAAAGAAAAACATTGACACCTGTTCTCGTGGGAGTCATCATCCTATCAACTGGACCAAAAGCTGCAAAGCCGTCTTCATCGTCGCCACTGGACCATATGGATAATAATCGTCGTTCCATGTCTATTGATTCGCTAGACAGTCTCCAGGTATTCAGTGTCAAAAATTGAGCGTACACGTAAATAGTGTTTTGTGTACTGTCGCTTTGATCGACATTAAATTATTTAAAATATTACATAGCTCAATTCCTGACACTCATTTTATTACACACAAAAATATATCAGTCATATGTATGTATATATATTAAAAATTCGCGCCTACCTTTTTAAATAAATGACCGCCAAATATTGAGCAGAACAAAACTGTTAGGAGGTACATATACATACCATATGTATAGACACACACATATAAAAGCGAACATACATATGTACATACATATGAAGTTTAGTTTTTACTAACAATTTGTTATTCACATAATAACAAATAATAATAAACAAAAGCGGCAATATTTATCTTACATTGAAATATAAAATTGGTGGCTTACATATTAATTATTTTAATTATTAAGTGTGTGTGTAAATGCAAATTATCCCCTTTAGATCTTCGGTTAGCACACATATTTACATATTGACCGCTAACTTGGAACATCTGTGAATACATAACACGTACATATTGGCGTTTGCATATACACACATACATTTGTCGTTGCGTCCGTTCACCTCGGACCGTTCTTTGCGCTCACATAATCTCGTTGTGTCGTTTGCGTCTGAATTTAGAGCCACTTACATATCGTCACCCCGCACCACGCACCCCGCATATTCTATTGCTGTCTACAAACGTAGTTACAGCAAACGTTTGTTTGATTCTCTTTTAGCTTGTTTTTTCTCTTGTTTGTTTGATATACTAGTACAGTGTGTCAACTAATTCTTTGCAAAAGGAAAAATAAAATGAATATTTAAGTTTAAATTAGTTTTTTATTAACATAATTGGGCTTTCTTAATTTATTTTTTTACTAAATTATTAGATAAAGAATAATGAGCTAATGTGTATCAACAGAAATATGAAATTCTTATTTAATCTTAGCAAAATCAAACAAAAACAAAAAAAGCGGAAAAAACAGCTGTCAAGTAATTCTTTGCAAAATGCAAACATTTCTTAAACTTACAACTTTAATTAAAACTATTGCTTTAAATCTATTAATATTTGGTATGGTGACCGTTGGCACATATAACTGCCCTAAGACGCCTTGACATTGATTGAATTAGTCCATTTAAGTCATAATATTGAGGAATTTTCAACCATTCCTCTTCAATAGCCTTTATTAGGTCATTTTTGTTTGTTGGCTGTCTTTTGGCTACCTTCTTCTTCAGCAACGCCCACAAATTTTCAATAGTGTTTAAGTCAGGACTCTGGGCGGGTGTGTCGATGACTTTGGTGCAATTATATAGCAGCCAGGTCCTGCAAAGCAATGATTTTTGCTTGGGATCATTGTCCTGGTACAGCTTGTACCTTAATTTGTTTAGCATTTGAGGATCTACAAACCCAAATTCCTTCGCACTCGTTGCTAATTCATTTTTAAGGATGTCCAGGTAGAGCTCCTTGGTCATAATATCATTAAAAATACGCAGCCTTCCAACGCCTTTGGACGAGATACAACCCCACACCATAACAGAAAGTTTGCCAAACTTGACTGTTGGGATAATATTTTTGGGCTAAAGGGCTGTATTTCTCTTCCTCCAAACTTTGCTTGGTCCATTACATTATCCCAGTACTCTGCAGCCTGATCAATGTTGGCAA